>JAKKIB010000174.1:4642500-5097500 GCA_023089585.1 Melophagus ovinus | reverse complement strand
AAAAGTTTTTATCTGGGCAACCTGTGCCATTTGGATGGACTCAACCTGCTTATTAGGCTAAACCATTTGGATGGATTGTCTGACTGATATTGAAAACTTAAAATATTCCTAACGCTTAATACTATTTTAATTATTGTAAACCCAATACACAAATATATGGATGGAATATATATATGTAATGGAACCATCAATCTATATCAAACAAAATTATTGAGGAGAAATAAATTGAAAATATGGAAAACTATCAAATAACTCTTTATTTGTTACACCAACATTTATTTGAAAATTTTTATTGTGACACTTTGCTTACTATTATTTTTATTTGACTTCTTTTTCATTCTCAATTACAATTCTAAATTTAAGCCTATAATTATTTGGTTTAATATTATTGCAATGTGTCTGCAACACAAAATATGCGCACAAAACTCAAAATTATTTTAAAAACTTTTCTATGAATGCTTAACATGTATATGTACGCATATGTGTATGTGTATGTGTATGTGTATGTGTATGTGTGTCTGATTCTTTGAATGGATTTGAATAAAATTTGAATTGAATTATCCAAACATCTATGTGGTTACAAATGTAGATTTGCATATAAATAATCGATGGACTTTCGAAATGCGGATAAATTATAGAGGGAGGAAAAAGCAAAGGAAAAGATCTAGTAAAATGTAAATTAAAACAATTACATGAAAAAGTATGAAGGATATTGCTCTATTGTAGTTTATTGTTCGGGTGTACCCCTTTTTAATTAATTATTCTCCGGTATTAACCGGTTCAAGACGGGGTAACTTAACAGTGTACCTGGAGTGTCCCTTTACATTTCGGGAACCCGAAATTATATTTGTACACAGCACATTTACTTAATTTACACTATTTTATTTATTAAAATATATATGTATATTTATTTATCTGTCCATGTGACTACCCGGGATTGTACTCACGCATTGACTCCCATGTTTCAATAAGGTTATTCGTTCTTACAAAAGTTATGAGAGTATTGTAATTCAGAATTACCTAAAAATGACCAAACAACTCTAAAAACATAATGTTGTGCAATTTTAATGAGCTACACAACCTGCGATAGAGAATATAACGAATCTGGGCACGTATAAATAAAAGCCCAAAGGGATTTGCTAGAAATTTATTTTTTATTTTATAAATAGACTCTAAATCATTTCCTGAATGAATTTAAACCTTTTTTTCAAACCTTTTTTCTTCGTGTAAATTTATTACAAAAATAGAGAGAGGCCTTAGTTTTAGAGATGCTTTGGTCCAAATGTAAAAAGAGATCCCTTAAATCACTATCCTTAGAATACTTTAATCTATAAAAATTTTATATATATAAATAAGTTCACAACTTTATATGTATTTTTTAAGAAAGCGAACACTTCATTTACTTATTAAAGAAATTTTCTAAATTTGATCCAGATTGTGTCATTCTTAAAACCTTTTTATACAGAACGATCCTTACACGTCATGCGAGAATAACAATTCATTAGTTTCTTGACTTACACTTTATTTGTTTGACTTTTTCATTGTTTTTAGTAAAGTGGCTTAAGATTGTTTAGGATTCTTAATAATCGCTTACCATAAGCTTTAAAAGTAAACATAAAATTAATATGAGAGAAGAAGCCCAGTCTTAAGTACCTCCCTTAATACGAGTAAAAATTGAAAAATATAAAGCATAATATTTTTGATATTCTGCTTTAAATCGCCCAATATGAATTTCATATTAAGAAAATGAAATGGAGAGTTTAAAAAAAAAACGTTAAGTGGAAGCAATTTCTCAAAAATAGAGCTACCTGATCCAAATTCTTTATAGCGAATTACTAGCGAATTACTAGAATAATTCTTTTTTAAATATTTAATATTTAGAATTTTCATCTCTTAATACTATTTTGCTGACATGATGAGATGAGACATTCCATCAAAAGTCATTGCAAAAATTGTTCATTTTCATTTTAATTCAGTGCCATTCGATATGTTCCATTTCTATTGATATTTGTCTTTTTGGCCATTGAGAAATATCAGGCAAACTACACTAAAATAAAAAACACACTCAGGAAATGATTGTAAATCTAGAGATATAATCTAAAATAGAATGGTATAGATCATTTCGAGGTCTTGTTTTTAAAACAAATTTGAGAAATGTACATTTTTGTACATCGATGAAAAGTAGTAACTTTGACATGAAGTAAATATATTTTTCTTATACGTTGAATTTCATTAAAATGTAAAGCGTAAGATTATTAAAATTTTTGTAGGTGATTTTATTCTTGCAGCAACTTTTTGATACCACAAAATGTGTGCTGAGTAAATATGCCAGTTCATTGAGGACAAATACGGAATAGAAATAGTTAAGTAAAGAAAATTGTCCAACTTAATGTTACAGATTTTCTTATAAACTTTTGTTACCATTTTAATTGTTTCAAGTTATGTCAATAAAATTTTTTTTTTTGTAAAAAGAAATTAAATGCACGTTCTACATTTGAACATCATTCACAATATTATTACATTTTCTTCTTCTTATTCATTTTATTCTTCTTCGTCTTCTTCATCTCATCTTCTTCTTCTTCTTTCTCATATTCTTCTTATTTTTATAGTTATTATTATTGTAACATTATGAACATTATGAACATGATCATTAAGAAATTTCGTTTATCGTAGAGAATTTTTGATATTCTTAGTTTTGTGTGTAATCACATGAACGATTGTGTGTATAATTAAAATTCAGTGCACTTCTCAATAACAAAATATCATGCAACCTAAACACGTTGCTCTTGTTGCTCTGGTTGCTTTGGTTGCCATGTTGGCAACCAACATGTTGTAAAATTTGATGACGGATGTTGTTTTGGTTACAAAATTACAATTTATGTTTAATTGAAATTTTGTAGGGCTCGTTTCTTCTTGTGTAAAATTTTGTTTGTAATTATCTCTATTTCTTTATATAAATGTATAGACATTTTTACAAAGTTACATCATTATGTGTTACAATTATGAATACTGGGCAGGATGTATTGTAATTGAAAGAGATTCACCTCAATAGATTACAAAAAACAAAAAACAAAAAAAAAAGGAAAAAAAACTCAACTTATTATATTCAGAGTAAGTGTTATTCCTGCATTATATAAATACCATATACATACAAATACATTTATATGTATGTATGTGTGTATATATATATATTGTATATATCGCATTTGAAGTTTTAAAGAGAAATGTTATTAAGGCACATTTGATATCAAACTTCATGGGATTGTATTACACTTCAATGATTTTTCTACACTTTGTATACGCATAAATTTATATTCGTAGCAGTACAATTATTCTAATTAAAAAAATATGCCTCAACAAGAAAATTTCAGACAAATGATCTCAAAAATGTTACATCCCATATAAAAACTTAATGCAGTTTACAAAGTCTGAATTAGGATTGAGAGAATGACAATTTATAATGCAAAATGCATCATTCTCTAAATCCACGTTATAAAAAAATTTCCTTTTTTATAAACCAACTTCAAGTTGAATGGAATAAAGAGTCGAAAGGTAAAGTTCAACTTTGCCCATTTATTGTGGGCAATTATGATATTGATACTAATTGGATTTTTATAAAGCAAAGCAAATTCATATCCACTTCTGGAAATGAATTTTATATAGATTCGTCCGTTGTAACTGATAACAATTTACTGATTTCTCTTACCGAACTAATGCCTTAATTAGGGCCTTAATTGCTATTTACTTTAAGAATGACTTACAGAAAGACTCCAACTAAAATTGTAGCTTTTTATTTTTATATTGAAACTGAAAATTATTATATTCCTTTTTCTAAATATATTTCAAAAAGTGAAAGTAGTGTTCTAAACTCAAATATTTCAATTCTAAATTCATTACATCTTAATGATTTATAGGCGAAAAAAATGAAACTTCCAGTTCAACTTATTCTACTAAACAGATGTCGCCTGAAGAATATAAAAACTTTGCAAATGACCCTCGTACAAACATAAATTGACCGCGAAGAAGTGAAAAGTTTTTTTTTTTTATAATCAAGAGCATAATCCTTCATGATTCAGTATTACACTTGGAAACTGAATTGTACCCTAAAGTACATTTAAGTCTATGAATTTAATGCAAGCAGCACAGCAATCAATAAGTTACCAATTTCATATATAACCAAATTTTTTTTAATTTTTGAACTTTTCAAATTATTTGATATTTTTATTTATAAAAAACAAGTTGCCTTAAACTCTAAACTCATCTGCCATTAAAGTAATTCCTTAATTTTCTTATTTGAAGCAATTTTTTGAGGTTTGCAAATTATCTAATCTAAAGATTCATAATGTCATACAGAAAATACTTGATGCATTCAAAGCAAAGTTTTTATAAGGCTTAAGAGTCTTCATAATTTAAGCATAACCTTCTTCTTCATCATTAAAACACTTTTAGTTATGCCACAAAATTAATTTTCAGCCATCATCGATTTGGGTAATACAAAAATCAGCAAATTAACAACTCTGTTGTTTGGTAACTAATACTTAAATTGTCATTTTGACAATTTTGACAAGTCTAAAGAAGAAAGATCTGGTGTATTGGTAACTTAACGATTTATATGTTATTTATATGCTTTCTCTTACTCTCCTTTAAGCTTTATGCTCTCTACTATCATGTTATATACAAAATTACACTGAGATATTGGAATACAATTTGAAATAAAAGGCCAAACAGCAAAAAGCAAAAAAGCAAGAAAAACCATGCAGGATGTAATGGACCCATTGAACATTTCTGGACTTTTATATTCACGTAATGAGGTGGAGAAAACCAGTTAACACTTGAATATGAAGTTGTAGAATCCTTTGTGTAACAATAAACTACTACTTACAAAAAACTACTACTTATGGAATTTAAACAAAAAAAAAAAAAAAAAACGAACAACAGAAAGCTGTAAACTGAAAACTGAAAACAGAAAACCGTAAAGCAGCAAAACATTAATAAACATATGCATATATGTGTCAGTGTGCACATTACAATGCACTGTAACATGGTCAAATGAAGTGGTTTAGAGTAAATGATATGAAACAATGTAAAAGCTACAACAACAATAACAACAACATTATTATCATAAAGAGTAACAACACTACATTTATTTGTAAACAGTTCAGTTTCATAAAACTTTTATGGAAATGCAACAGCAGAAGTAAAAAAAAAAAAAACCAAACAAATGAAAGCAAAGAAAATGTAAAGCGAAAGCGTAAAAGTGTAAGAGCAAAGGAAACACTTTTATGTAACCCATATTATATAGATAATTGTATATTTAGAAATGTTTTACACACATGAGAAAACTTTATTATTGCTTTGTTTCGGGACTTGCTTTTGTAACCTGAGAAATAAGTGTAAGCAAAATTAAATAGAAAATAATGCTTAAACTTATCCATTCACGCACAGAATCGCATATAATGCGTATTAAAAATAAATGGAAATACTTACCTTTTTCATTAGATTAAGGTCAACTCTTAAACACCCTACAACACTTTATTTAATATTGGAAAATATAATATTTGAAAAAAAATTTATTACAATTCAAGAATAAAAAAAATTGTAATTTTCTAAAGATTGCAAAAGTTCGTTATATGGGAGATCTTCCAAAATATGCATCGATATTAAATAAATTTTGGTACACGTATTCATTATGCCAAAACATAATAATGCGCCGATTTTCGTAAAAATATATATGAAATTATACAATTTGGTCTTACGTCAAGTTTCGTTAAAATAGAGCTGCGTTTCAATGATGATGAAAATTATCCTATAACTTTTCCTTATATTCTATGGATGATTTCTCAGCCCATCTAAAAAATTTTATTAATATGACACTGAAATTGCAGCCTATATGTTGGTAATATATTTACATAAACTACCAAAGCACGGACACACGGACAAATGAGGCTAAATCGTTTCAGAATGTTGTCTTAAGGTCTTCGGTATTTTGAATATTACGTACTACGTCCAAACAAAACCATCATAGACTGTAGTGTAGGATATGAAACTCGAGCGAACATAAAGTTGAAAATAAATATAGAAGGAAAGTAAAGCCCAAATGCAGGCATATTATTCCCTAGCAACATTTATTGCTAGTGTTTAAATAAAATACGAGAAATCTATTGTATTGCATTTTTTGTTGATTATTAAATTTCAATTCTATACTCAATACTCTGTTCAGTACTTTTCAGTAGTTTTCAGTACTTTTCAGTACTTTTCAGTACTGTTCAGTACTGTTCAGTACTGTTCAGTACTGTTCAGTACTAATTTTCCTCAACTTTCAACATACTTTTTTAATGTCACTTCTAATTTAACGTTAAAAAAAAAATTTTCTATAATTCTGCAATGAAAATCTTTGCAGTTCTGGTACATTGCGGCGTCCGCACAATAGACTTTCTACACAAACTTACCTTGATAACAGAATGATTAAAAATTTGTAAATTTTCCAAACCTAGGACAAATTGAATTTATCCATATGATAATACTTCGGAAAGTATACTTATAAAAAGTTTCTTTAAAAATGCACAAATTTTAGTAAGGCCTTGAAATATTTATCGCTGTAAATCAAAATGCCATTTACATTTTCTAGAAACTTCACACAAAATTTATGAGTGTCTTCAACACAATAAAAATAAATAATAAATTATATAGAAAGTTGAATTAAATTAATTGGACTTGGCCTGCAAAATTGAATTCACAAAGATATCTACCTAAATGAAATATCCTTTTGCTCTTTTCTTCAACTTTAATACAATTTTTTAAATTTTCTTTCTATACATCCGCTTTTTGCTTTAGCAATAAAAACTGTTAGGCAGTTTGACTAAATGCGGGTAGTTCATCATGAGTTAGGATAATAAAACTTAAAGCAAGAAAAATGTTTACAACCGAGAACTTGCATATAGATGCAAAACAACAACAATTTCCCATAACATTTAAAACGATTTTCAAACCTTTGGTTTCAGGATGTAAAAGATGTAAAAATTCCACCACTTCCTGAAATAAAATGAAAAAAAATTTTACAATAAAAATTTTTTTTATTTTTACCAGCATAAAGATATATTTTTTATAATATAAAGTTAAAAAAATGGAAATAAAGTAAAAGCAATATGAAAAAATTAATTTATCTAAGGCATAAGTTTTTATGAAACGATTTTTACAGTTAAAAATTTAAATTAATTTCAAATCATTAATATAAAAGTAAATTTATAACAAAACTACGTTATTTCATATCTCTTTCCTTTCCTCTTTTCCATTTTCTGTCGCACTTCTTTAAACATTTATAAATATGTTTCAGTTATGATTCTTTCACCATTCATTTTTATAACATATTAATTTTTTCTTCCTTATATTTTACAATAAAAAAAAAACAAGAAAAGAAAAATATGCAGAAAGGTTGAAAAAAGGCAGGATAATTTTTTTGCCATTTACCAGAAATCTATCAAATTTCATAAAAATATTTCGAAAATTGCGATCTGTAGCTTGCACATAGACAAATAGAGAGACAGACTGACAGAGAAACAGACTGCTTAAATTGAATCAGAAAATGATTTGAAGTCGATTGGTATAATGAAAGATGGGTGTTGCAAACATTTAGATAAACTTATAATACCCGCCACTGTGGAATGTAGGGTGTATTAATATAGATATTACGTAATTTCAAACTTATGCTCAAAGAGAAATAGTCGAAATAATGGACCACTCAAGACCATAATCAGCAAACACACGATACACTAATTTGAAATATAAAATGTTTATATTCCATATATAAACTTGTCCAGAATAAACCGTGATATGGAGAATAATACGATTTTGCTCATTTGTATTCCTGTAAGCGTTTGGACCAAACACATCCTCACATGCTCCATTTCATTAATGTATCTTGAAAATGCGACCTATATTTTATCCATAAAAAGACAGACGGTCAGAATTCTATATAATTCTTACTTGATCGACTTAATAAGTGGATATATCTTAAGCGTTTCTGCTTGTTATATTTATTCTATTGCATTCTGTACTATAACAAGGATAGAACAAAGAAAAGGCAAAATTCAAAGCCCCATAAAAAAGTTGCTTTTTTTTTATTAAATGAACACTGTTGGCATAAAATTTACACCAGAAAATTCAATAAAAACAAAAAAAAGGAGCAAAAATACTCCGAAAAAATTAAGCACAATCAACAATCAAGAAAAGAAAAAGTTTTTGGCTTATTCGAGTATTGGATTGAAAAAGTACAATTGGAGAATTTTCTCACAACTGTTTTTAAACTTTTGTAAAAGAAACACGAAAGAAAATTATATTTGGCTGCGACTAAATTTTGCATACCAACCATACATACAGCATGATATTACAATTCAGAGCCTACATGATTTTTAGAGAGTGGTTCTACATTGACAGTTTTACGACTTGTACAAAATTTTAACTTTCTATCGTTTATAATTTGCAAATAATGAATGAAAAACTGCCTGTTTGTGCTTAAAAAACAATGCCTTCCCAATTTAAGCAGCATTGTGGGCGTGCCTTTTGATCAATGTTGTCTAATTTTAATACAATTCTACTTACAAAAACTTCTAATAATAAAGTTAACAACACTCGGACGCATTGACGGACGAACATGCCGAAATATTTCAAACGATTCAGGTTTTTATGCTGCTTAAGAAAGATATATACGCTCTGTAAAGTCTCCGACAATTCCTTTTGGGTATTACAAATATAATAACAAAATGATTATCCCTCCAATCTCTGGATGGTGGATGGTATAAAAATTATAGAGCAAAACCACAAAAGTGAAATATAGAAAAAATGTAATTATAATTTGAGTGACATTTCAATTCTCTTATGCTGGGCAAGACCAATAATAATATTCATACACAATAGAAAGTATGCATTAAAATTCATGACTAATGCGTGAATGATTTGCCAATTGGGGAGGTCCGTTAAAATATTCATAAAAATTTTATAAAACTTTTACATAACATTTACTATTCAAATATTAGAAATAAAATCAATTTAACACATATATTTGTAATATTTTAGAAAAAAATTTTCAAGATAATAGGAAATGAACGACACGAAATACAGATCTATTGTAATCTCTCAAACTCTGTTCCATTTAAGTAAAAGTCTTCGTATTTGAAGTGCAGCACTAGTTTGACTTCTACAATTTTCACAAATTTATCATTATTGAAACGTCTTTTTTCAAAAGCTGCAAATATCTAATGCTTTCTCTTGGAAACCGGACTTGATTGGGCGAAAAAATTATATGCATTGTTGCTAATCTATAAAACCCATGATTCAATTATTTATTAAAATTAAATTAATTTTATATGGACATTTATGTCCAATAGAAATAAATGATTCAAATCTCTTGTCTGGCTTGTTCAAATTACCATCAAGTACACGAACAAAATTATAATTTGAATCATTTAATTTATAAAAATTTATTTTAATTATTTTATTAAAATAAAAAAATTATATCTTTCGATAGAATGATGTAGAACACGATATACCAGAGACATTATAATTACTTTTATAAAGAACTAAAAATTTGATTTGAACTTTCAAACTTTTTTCTAACTTGGCTTGACTTCTAATAAAATAAATCGAAAAATTTTTTGTCAAAAGAAAAAAAAAACAAAAATGAAAACTTTTCAAACATTAATATTTTTATTATTTATTTCAATTGTTTTAAAGTACATCAATAGTTTCGATTTTCTAATATCCTTGTTAAAGATAACAAAAATGAAAAATATTCTAACTTTTATTACTTGTATTACAATGTCAAACCAACAAACGAAAAACAAAGCAAACACAAAAATAAAAAACGATTAGAATTGTATTGAAGTAATGGAAAATCTAATACGAGGGCCGTTTGATAAATATATAAAAAACTTACTAATCTCATTATTCTTTGGTCTGTGATTTATTACCTTGGATTTATATTTTATTAAAAGTAATAAGACGGCTGCAAAATTCCAATCAAGACAATTTCTTATCAAAATTTAAAAAATTACTCCATTTCAATGGCTGTAAATCATACAATGAAAAATGACATTTGATGAAAGTTTGACAGAATTTTGTTGACAACTGTAAAGAATGGAAGCGTTAAACTTGAAAATGCATTAAATCATTGAGTCGACAAAAAAGTTTTGACTTACATCGAATCCTTAGCAGTTTATAACATCATTTACATTTGATTGATGGTTTTTTTACTTATAAACCAATTCGGAATAATATGTATATCACTAACAATGGAAAGCTGTCAAAATTTCTCTGATGAACTCAATTTTTAGGACTAATTTGTGAAGGAAAACTTTGTGATCTAAAAAAATCTGTTACATTTAAAAATATAGTTATATCAAACATTTTCTCTTTATTGGATCTTTCTCTTAGAAAATAAAGTTTGCGACATCCAAACCAATATGCAATTTCTCAAAATCCTACACACGAATTCTAAGTACCTTTGGAAAAAGTATATTTCTCATATATATATATTTACTCTTGATACATTTAACCACTTAAAGCAGTCCATGAAACATTTATATATAATTTCTTTATGAAATTTATCAAACAAGAAAGTTATTATTAACAATTGAAGTTATTGTCATAGCAATAATAAAAATATAAGTAAAAAAAAAAAAAAAATTACAATCGTAATAATAATAATAATAACAATAATCGTTAGAAAGTTTTCAATTCAATTGTGTTCGGTAACATTAAAGGAAGAAAGGAATCTAAGAAAAGTACAGCATAATTCTCTCTTATTCTATACAACTAAAATTAACTACTTAACATAACTTTACAATGATTTAATTTTGGCGATTTTAACCAAAAGTTACAAATATTTTACACTTAATTTTCCAAACATTTATATCAGCAATGAAATTAAAATTTCAGAAAAATATTTTCATGGAATTTAATATTTTGTATGGAATTTAATACATGCATGGAAAAAAAATTTGATATAGATTTCAAATAAATTGGCCTGACTCTCTAAATGCTGTTTACATGATTTATTTAACAAAATTTTTCAAAATTCTTAAAATTCACAAAGGTGGTTACAAAAAAGTGAATATGCCTAATCCAAAATTTCAATTTTTATATCAGAAAAATCGCTTGAATCACATTTTATAAATTAATTTAAAAACTCCACCTTAAAGTCTTCATATGAAATAGAGGATTAGAAAAACCTGAATCATTCTACAGGAAATTTACCCATAAATTTCGAGTTTTACTAAAATGCCTTCCAAATTATAAAAATTTTACATACATAGATTCGATAATAAAACGTGGCCTTAATATAAGGAATAATAGTAAATTTGGTTCCATTGATTGGTTTCATTGATTATTACACTTTTGCAAGCTAATTTCAGACAATATCAATTCAATTCAATTCCACTCAACTTACTTGCCCTAAACATTAATGAAATTTTCATAGACTGAGATTTTCATAGACAGTTGATATCTACTGAAATTTTTTTTTTTTGCTAAAAAAAAGTAACTCAAGATTAATATGAAAATGTTCCATATTCCAATTGCTTTATGGAAAGCTGAAAACATTTACAAAAGGATATGTGCGCATCCAATTTTTCGCTATCAAATTTTTTTTTCTTCAAGGAATTCTTCATTAATCATTACAAAGGATTATGTCATTAAAGTGCTATTTTTTGTCTTTAAGTATTTTCCATACCAGAATATTTCTACATCGATAGTTCGATCTAACTATAACAGAACTTTAAATTTCAATCATGCAACAGACATTCAATTTGTTGCATGTGAAAATGTTGTAATGTTTGGAACAATTTCATTCTACAAATTTACCTGACACTGGCAAATTATTAAAAAATATTTAAGATTATTATACGAATCGTGCTTATAATTCAGCCCATTTAAAAATGATTCTGATAATTTTAGTGATAAGCTTAAGATCTGGACGGCCACAAGCATTAAATCCTGCCGAGTTAGTTTGCTTTCCATGCAAATTTTATTAAGAGAATGTTGTCACCAGAATTCAATTCGCTTTAACGCAAAATCTAATCTAATAATATATAAAGATTTGTATAAAATGAAAGTCCATGCTTTCATATCAATTAAATGTACTTCGAAGAAATTTGATAGAACCTTTTGCTATGGCATTGCAACTATTTAAATAGCTCTAACGCAATTCCAACAGTTTGTAGATAATTTTATCATTTAACAAAAGTTTTGCAAGCAGTTAGTTGAATTTAAAAAATAAAAAGTATACCTTTCTAATGATGCCAACTTTCAAAGATTTAATTTGCAGTTTCTTTTATAATTAGCATACACTTCATTCATAAGAAAGCGAAAATTGTAACTAACATGATGGAGAGTAGTACATGAAGATGATTGAATTGGAAACAAATTGATTACAAAAACATTATGTTTTATTGATACATGCAGGACATGTATTTGTGCCATGTTAAAGTATAATCAAGTAAGTATAAGATAATTTTAAGATTTGTTAAGAATGGAATAAAAGACAAAAGACAATTAAGCGGAAGTAATTTTCTAATTACAACATTTAGTAGTTACTTTCGCAGACAGCTGAAGTATTTTACTGATTCGTACTTGCAACTAGCAACTCAAAAATTATGAAAATCATAAAATAAAACACTTGAATTTTAAGTATCACCAAATAAGTTAATATTAAAAAATAAGAAATTTTTTCTATAAATTGATTTCATACCATAAACTTGATACGGTTGTTATGGCAGCTTATCAAGATTGCAGTGTTCTTCATTGTAGCTTGTTGCTCTACAAATATCGATTTCGTCAACAAGGCCTTATTGAGAGAAAAATTGTTCTAAAATTGTTAACTTACCACGAATGTTGGAAAATTAAAGACAATTTTTACTTACATTAAAATTCAGTGAAAAATCTTCTTTCTTAAAATGAGAGGCAGATTAAGAGAAAAATTTCTTAAATTGATTCTAAATGGTCGAATTTTTGAATAAGTCATCATTTAGATTTTCTTAAGAAAGTTATAAACATCTAATCTCCGCCATATAATTTTGTGTCATATTAGACCGGCTTTTGAATTTTTTCTTCAAAATTTTACAAAATAATTTATTTTAAACTTTGCTATTGCTACGGACCCTAATGGGAAGTATTTTGCAAAATGGACCAACTAATCATAATGCACTTATACTCTATATCACTTATGGTACAAGTTTGTAATATCCAGTGAGATTTCAGATAGACTTATCCCTTATTATATCGGTCTTTCTGTTCGCTCTTTATCGCCTTCGCGGATTCGCCGTTCCCTCTAAAATCCTTTTCAAGTAAATTTGTTATGAAACTGTAGGTCGTACTTTTTAAAATATATGGCATATGTTAGATCAAAAGATACATCCTGTAAAAGAAGGTTAGGTTCGAATCAATTGAATAAACACTCCACACCCAACGTCTTACAATTTTTCCTTGCAACTTTTCTTTGCAACAAACTTATTGTTTAATTATACTCTTGTGTCAAATCAGTTCAAGTGGAAATGAAATAAAAAAGTAAAAGTATGAAAATATCTTTTCAATTGTTTCTTTTCTTTCTCTCTCTCTCTCTCTCTCTCTCTCTCTCTCTCTCTCTCTCTGCCTTACACTCTGTCACCTCTTCCTGTCAAAATGTGAAAGTGCTGCTGAAAGTGCTGGTATTTTTATAAAATTTTGGCAATAACAATCAACTTTTTACGCACATGACAATTTCTCAAATAGAAAGTTTCATTTGTTTTATTTTTTTGCTTTTGGTGCAGAAACAAAAAACAAACGAGATTATATATTTGCCTTACAGTTTATACTTTCTCCTTCCTTTTCTTTTCTCTTTCCCTCATTTTCACCATATCTTTCTCTTTGCCACAATTAAATTATTTACTAAATAAGTTTTTTTTTAATTACGTAAAAAACTTTAGCGTAACAATAAATGAGCATTCAAGTGTTGCTAATAGATAATAAGACATAAAAATACATAGTGAAAATATTAAAGATGACAAAATGGAAATAGACAAAAAAAAAACAGTGATCAGATTGAGAAATAGAAAAATTGGATAATAAATATTATTCCACTGAATGACTGGGACTATCACAAACAGAAATAAAATTATATTTCCTGTTGTTTTCTTTTACTTCAATTTCTTTCTATCTGATGCCTTAACCTGCTCAATTGAAATGGCAAGGAAAAAAAGTGTCGCCTTCTTCTTCTGTTTTTGTCCTTTACTAATGAAATTATTTCATTTCCATGTTATATTCTATATACATGCTCAAAATATATTCACAAACTTTACTCAAAATATTATTTAGTGAATTATTGTTAATGCAGTGATGCATTTATGAATTACAACTTCTTATGCTTTCTTTATCCGTCGGCACTTTTAATACAAGATATTGTAAGTTCATGAAGATATTCATGCAGATATTCTAAAGCGATTTTATAGAGACCTATAATTTTTTATATCTGTCGATAAAGAATCACTTACCGTTTCAATTTAAGCTAACATTTCCGATTGTCCATCCGTCTGTCTACGCATTTAAATATGTTATCAAATTAAAGGAAGCAAGTGTTGAGCAAAAAATATTTTAAAATTTGATATTCGGACATGTTTTGGCTTAAGAATGAACCCCATAGAAAATAGTTAAAGTCGAATAAAGTTTATGATCACTTATCGCGCAAAGTTTAAAGTTTATATATTTTCGATTGTTTTATAGAGGAAATCGGCGCACGATTGATATTTAGTATGCCAAAAAAGTATATAAAATTTATTATAGATCGAATCATTTCTACAACAACTTCGAATTATTCAAAAAGTATTACATTTTGCATTCTATTAAAATTTTTTGAACTTTATTAATCACAATTGAGAAAAATGATGTGAAACATTTTAGAGTCGAATTCAATCGACTGGAACAGTTTTTTTTTTTTTTGTGGTAAATATATGATCTGTTCAGTAAATTTCCCAGGGAACATTTTGATCACCCTTACAATTTTCCATTTTACTTACTCTTCTTAATCGCTAACTATCTCAAGCTCTCACAATCTTCTCAATCTTTCGCTGTTCATCGCTTACTGCTCAAACAATAGAAATGCGAATTTAATTTATTGTTCATTTACTCATTATTACTATTGTTATTGTTATTGTTATTGTTATTGTTATTGTTATTGTTGTTGTTATTATTATTGTAGTTACAATTGCTAGTTGTAAGGACAAACTGTAGCACTGTAGCACTGTAGCACTGAGTAAGTCTAAACTGATTGTAATTATTTCATTCACAGATGTTGTAGTTGTCATTAAGAATGTTTTTCTCAATTTTTACTTTCAGTTTGCTTTTTTTTTTTTTAGTTTTCTTTCTTTACTAATTACTAATACGAATTTTTTCAGTTTACTTTTGTTGCTTGTTTTTCTTTTTGTAAACTTTCTCATTTCAAAAGTAATTCCACTTGGTTGCCTAAATTTACATTTGCTCTACGAATCAGTCACTTTAATGTTCATTCATTAATATCGCGCAACATTTATTTCCTTTTTTGCCTATTTTTATAGGCTCTTGTAGTACCAAGTATTATAAATTCATGCAGATGTTTGCAACATCCACAAAGAGTTAAAATAAACTCACCCAGAATCACTTTCTAATTAATTTTAAGCTTTTTTGTCCGTCTCTCTGTCCAATGTTTGTGGGTGTAAATTTGCAATGAAAGCTGCGGACCACAATTTTTGAGATATTTCACTGAAATTTGTTGTGTGTTATGTTTCAGTTTTTAATGGACTTTTACAAATAGTAAACAAATAACACAAACAACTTTTGAAAGCAATATTTTTCTAAACTTTAAATTTCATGTTATTCTTTCTCATGAAAGGTTTACATTTTCTTTTCACCTTCTTTACATATTTTTCACTTGATTTTGTTTTTCACTTTGCACTTGTTATTATTCTAAATATTTTTATCGTTTAGTAAACCCTACAAAAATGTACTTACTGTTTAGAGTTCTTACTTGAAATGGAAAGCATTCAGCCCATTTGTCTCAGCAAATACAATAAAACTTTAAAAAATTGTAACCGACTAACAAACAACATCATTTCAACATCATTTGGTTTAATCTAATTAAGAATCAAAAAAAAAATATAGGTAGAAATCAAGAAAGTTCTGGAAATATAAAATTATAAGTTTTAAATAATTTGAGAAGTTCAGAGTATGGCTCGAAAAAAAATTAACCCTTTACGAACAAACTCGACAAAGTTTAATGCAAAAAAATTAACCATTTGGGACCCAATTCGGCACAGTTCGAGTTATTTTGTATGGTAAATAATGATTTTCAAATTTTCAAAATTACAAATTTCTTTTAAATACGAATTCTTTTTAAAGTCATACCTCAAAATTATTATATTCTACCTTGAAAGCACCCATAAAATTGATACAAACATTTAGAGCTAACTTATTTTTTTGAAAAATGATTATAACACATCTAAATCGAAATTTCATTTCAAAAAGATGGTCAAGTGACTGAAATTAACCAAAAAATTATGGCACTCACAATTTTGAGAGTTATATTAAATGCATTTATTTATGCTGCTAAATCGATTGAGTGGAAAAAAAATCTATAAAAAAAAATCAAGCTGATTAGATTGAAGACTTATTATTTATTAATATATAACAAAATATTCAGTAAAGTATTGATAAATGGGAGAGTTTAATAAATTGCTGAAATAAAATGACAGACAATTTCTAAATAGAATCCAACGAATACCAACAACAATTTTATATTGCATTCGTTCATTCATTGTCATCCATTTAACATATTTATAATATCTATATATATATATATAAATCGATAGATTGTCGATCAATTTGTTCGACATACAAATTAATGTCATTCATGTCATTTATAGTGCTTTCACTTTAACATTATTTACCATCATCGTCATTCTCATCCTCATTCGCATCATCATCATCATCATCATTCTCAGCATCATTTTCAGCATCATTTTCAGCATCATTCTCATCATCGTCACCATTATTAGCTAGATTGACTTTGCCGTACAGCATAGAATGATGGAGATTCGGTGTGGCGAGTAGGATTCAAAATGAATGGAAATGCTTACTATGAGAAATGATGAGATTAATAAGAAAATGCGTGAAGGGAAAGTGGTGTAGAAAATTATATGAAATAAATTTTTCATTGTTATGCTTTTGTTAAGCTTTTTTTGTTATACCTTTTAACAAGAAAATCGGCGATAATTTGCTATTCGTATTATCATCCATCTTTCCTATACCATCTTTAAACTGCATATTGCATATTGCATCCAAATGTATATATTATATATATATATATATATATATATATATATATATATATATATATATTTATTTATTTATTTTATCGTTCAATTTATTTTCTTTTTTTTTTTGTTTTTTTTTCTTTTATTGTATATTTCTTCTAACATATAATAATTCTTTGTGCCTTTCTGTCATTCGATTGAATACAACTTTAAATAAGTGTAAGAGCAATTTATCAAATACATTGAATGAATAAGTGAAAATATAAATTGTACACACATAAAGTGATTTATTGTATTGTAACGTTTCGTATCATTCTATGTTGCACTTCAATTTACTACAAATATGCCAAAAAATATGTTACAACTTTCTTTAATAATACCAAGTGTTTGAAGGCATTTGAGAAATTCACGTGAAAAATTAAAAATAAAAAAAAAAAAACTGAGTAGCAAAATAAAGTGAAACTTGGTGAAAAGGAATTTGAAGGATACGTAAAGACCGTTAAGAGTATTTAACTGCATGAAGAGACGATAATGTGACATAAGAAAAGGAAAACTATTTGAAAATTTATCATTCACACACTTATACATACAAATGTAAAATATTACCTTAGCGAAAGTATTTCATTTTTAAACTTTAAAAGGAACTCGCAAAAATTATTAAAATTTTTCAAAATAAACTAAAAGTATAAAAAAACTAAAAAACTAAGGGAAGATGGAAAAAATGTGGCGCTTTAAAAATTTTAATTTTAATTAAATACAGAAGATTAAATTGTAATTAATTAATTTACATTAATTGTAATTAATTGTAAATCTAAAAATCATTTCAATTAATTCTTAAAATGTGATTTCGCACAAAAATTGTAGAAGCAAATGAAAATAAAATATTTTAAGGTGTAAATAAATGTAAATGTAAATATATTTTAATCGGCAGCACAAATGCCAGCAAAAAAAAAGTATAAAATGCCAGCAATAAGTTGCCATTTTAAAAACATCATTGAATTTTATCTATTTAATCCATTTTTTTTCTTTTTATATAGAAACGTGGCAGTTGCTTCATGTCAAATGTATGATAAGTTATAATTTTCAATTTTAGCTGATTTTCTACTGATTATTTTTTAAAAGGCTTTCTGAATTAGTTTCTGAATGGATTTATAGCAATCCATTTGACTATTTATAATGTCTAAACGTTAGAATTTCAAGAATATTTAAATGAAAATTTTTCCTTGTACAAGTGTTTTCGATAAAGAACTAAAATGGAAATTTACTTTAACGAAAATTACTTTATCAGAAATTTTACAATTCTTTGAAAAATTTTCAATAAAACATTTGAAGCTACATTTGTGCAAACTATACAGTTTTCTAACTTTAAGTAGAGTATTTAATAGAACGTGATATATAAATTTTATAATGTTAATTTAATCATTAATGCATAAATCTTTTATTAACAATTCATTATAATGCCACAAAATGTTTATTACCTAAACCACACCGCACTGCAAATTTGTGTTGATACCTTACAACAAAAAAAAATTAATTTAATTAAATTTACATATTTATTCTGGTAACGGCTATAGAATAATTTTTTTACATAATTTTGAGGTGCTGAATAATACAAGTTTTAAAGTGCATCCACATTTTAATCAATTATTTCATTTCAAATAATTCGAACTTATCTGAATATTTTTTCATATACATTTAAATATTTTTGGTATTAAGGTACAAAATGAATTGGATTTTACATGAGTAAAATCGGAGAACTTATATGACCACTCTCTGTAAAAACATCTTTTGTGCAGAGACCTCTCTTTTGAGAGCCAAGTCGTTAGAGGAACAAAATTATTAATTTAATTTATTTAATTTAATTTTATATTAAAACTGAAATGGAAAATCAGTTTAGGGTTTACAAAATAAGTGTCTCATGTTTTATCAAGTCCATATTTTATTTTTTTGGATCCTTTCTCGTTGAATGAACTTATCAATTGATTTGAATATTTCATACTTTTTTATTTTAATTTCTTGACTTGTAATTTATATTTTTTTCTTAGTCAATTTTATCAAATAAAGAATTGTAAAGTATTTAGAAGTCACTTCCGATCAATTGTATGGTTATCACTTATTTTTATTTAATTTTTTTCTATGAATTTCATGATTCTAGATGGAATTTGGTTTCTGACAACTAACTGCACAATATTTTTTATTCTTAACCATTCAAAAGTACACAAAACGCAAACGTCAACAACAATAAATAATAATAAATAAATAAAAAAATACGTATATTCAATTTAAACATAGACACACAGACACACAGACACACAGACACCAACATATCTACACAAACACATAAATATTAGTTAGCTTTATTGTGGCCAAATAATCAATTGATATGAATTACATTGAAATAAAATGTTCAAGTTGCATATTTTTTTCATAGTTTTTACCTCTTTAATTGTTAGCTGCCATAAAAGTAGCAACAGCAGGAACAGCACTGACAACAACAACAACAACAACAACAACAACAACAACACAGCAGCAGCAGCAAAATGTAATTTTCACTCAATTGAATTCATTTCGTTGTTGTTAATTGTTATTGTTAATTATTGTTGTTAATTGTCATACAATTTTCATAATTTATTATTATATTTTTTATTGTTATTGTTATTGTTATTGTTATTGTTATTGTTATTGTTATTGTTATTGTTATGTTATTGTTATTGTTATTGTTATTGTTATTGTTATTGTTATTGTTATTGTTATTGTTATTGTTATTGTTATTGTTATTGTTATTGTATTGTTATTGTTATATTGTTATTGTTATTGTTATTGTTATTGTTATGTATTATTGTTATTGTTATTGTTATTGTTATTGTTATGTTATTGTTATTGTTATTGTTATTGTTATTGTTATTGTTTATTGTTATTGTTATTGTTATTGTATTGTTATTGTTATTGTTATTGTTATTGTTATTGTTATTGTTATTGTTATTGTTATTGTTATTGTTATTGTTATTGTTATTGTTATTGTTATTGTTATTGTTATTGTTATTGTTATTGTTATTGTTATTGTTATTGTTATTGTTATGTTATTGTTATTGTTATTGTTATTGTTATTGTTATTGTTATTGTTATTGTTATTGTTATTGTTATTGTTATTGTTATTGTTATTGTTATTGTTATTGTTATTGTTATTGTTATTGTTATTGTATTATTGTTATGTTATTGTTATTGTTATGTTATTGTTATTGTTATTGTTATTGTTATTTATTGTTATTGTTATTGTTATTGTTATTGTTATTGTTATTGTTATTGTTATTGTTATTGTTATTGTTATTGTATTTTATTGTTATTTTTGTTATTGTTATTGTATTGTTATTGTTATGTTATTGTTATGTTATTGTTATTGTATTGTTATTGTTATTGTTATTGTTATTGTTATTGTTATTGTTATTGTTATTGTTATTGTTATTGTTATTGTTATTGTTATTGTTTATTGTTATTGTTATTGTTTGATTGTATGTTATTGTATTTTATTGTTATTGTTATTGTTATTGTTATTGTATTGTTTTGTTATTGTTATTGTTATTGTTATTGTTATTGTTATTGTTATTGTTATTACTTTTACATTGTTCTAGTTCCCTTTTTTCTCTTGCTTTTTTTTGCGGCCAACCACAAATATTCTGTAAAAGAAATACTAACAGCAACGGCGGCAGCAGCAGCTGCAACAACAACAACAACAACAACAACAACAAAAAGAAATTATGTAAAACCAACATTAAATAACAACAACAAGAATTAAAATAGCAAGAACAGCAAAAATAAACACACACGTAAAATTCTATATAAACGAAAGTTTCAGGCGTTTTTTTTATCTGCTCTCTAAAATTATTTTATTCACATTTCATTTGTTTTTAATTGTTCATTTATTTCTCTTTTTTTTTGGTATGTTTTTTTTTCTTTTGGTTTTTACTTTTATAAAATAACATTCAAATTAATAATAATTAAGGGTTTTTTATTGGAACGAATAAAAAAAGCAGTAGAAAAAAAAGGAAAATTATAATTATTAATAAAATGCCAATTAATTTATTGCTGATGATGCTGATGTCAACGATTTCATTATTGCTCAATGGCATTGTTTACAAAACTAATGATTTTTGATTGTGCAAGTGATTCATTCTGCCATCTTATTCATTTAATGATGCACTCTTTTTTTATTTTGCCAGGTATTTATTTTCAAGGAGTTTCGTTTTCTTCTACTTTCAAGGACTTTCAAAGCAACGCTTATTATCTTCCTTTCTCTATTTCTCTCTATCTTTTTGAATTTCGGTCAAAATGGCCTTTATTTCAAATCTTTGAATGTATATATAAAAGCAAGTGCATACATACATACAGACATACATACATTCTTTCCAAGATGTTCTGATCATATTGCAAAGAAAAAATTACAGAAAATTAAACAAGTGTAAGTTTTATAGTTCGTTGGATTTGATGATTAACTAAGCGACTTCAGTCGGCCTAGTTTAATGAAAAAGCTTAAAAGTTGAATCGTATTATTTTCGCAAATTATCAAAATTCATTGCTAGAAGAGACGAATGATTCGAAAATAAAGATCAATCTGAGCAAAAGTTACCGTTTAAATTTTATATATAAAATTACTAAAAAACTTCTCATCATTTTCATATCAACAAAGAAACCACAATAATTGTTTGTTCAAAGCTTTTTATAAACAACTTTATTTTTGAAGCGAAAAAATTCGCATTTGCCAAGCTTTATGCAAATATTTAGCAACTTGCGGCAAATAAATGAATCAAGATAAAACAAAGTATTTATTTCAAATGCTTCTAAATGTTACATATGTTTCAACTAACTTATTATAACTTCAAGTGTGTAAAAATGTGTAAAATATAAAAACAATAGAAAATGGACTTGAACAATTTTTGTTGCCATTTTCCCCTTCTAATAATTTCTTTTCTTCATTGTTCTTAATTTTTTATTTTCCATTTTTTCATCTCTTCCTTTACTTTGTGATATTTTTACTGTTTTTCTTTTCTTCTTTTTTTTCATATTTTATTTTCTTCACGGCCATTAAGCTTAAAGTATGTAAGTACTTTTTAAACTCCTTCAATATCTTTCCTACCCTAGCCCCAGCATACAACGAATCCATGCTCTGTTAATTATTATTTTCGTTTTATTTTTATTTTTTTCTTTATTTTTTAGCTTTTTATTCATACTCCATTACATTTTATTTGAACAAATTTGAAAGGAAAAATAGACAAACAAAAACGAAATGAAGAACTTAAAAGCTAAAATGGAAATGTAAAGAAAGGAAGAGAATCTATATAAAAATCAGTTACAATAAAAATTAAAAACGAAGCAAGTAAAAGGGTACTACAGGGGTTGTAGTTATAGATCGAGGCCGAACTTAGAAAACCGCCATCACAAAATAAAAAGTTTAAAATGATTAAAGAATTAGGAAAGCATAAAAAAATAGTTACTTTTAAAGGATTTGAAAAGTTCATGCTTCAAAGCAGCCCCAAATTTAAACTGAAAATTTGTTAAAAATTTCTAGCCGTAATATTACATCAACTTTAAATTGTCAAGTATCAGTCAAATATATTTCAATTGTTTCAAAAAATGTTGCCTGATTCGATTATTCAAAAGACAACTTTTGGTACATGGCTTTTTTAATACATTTCTTTCATATTGAACTTATCGATTTCGATCTTTATCTAACATCTTTATCTAAGATGTTTTATTTTACAAGTCCTTCCATAAGGTGCAAATTTTCCATATATTGTGAAATTCTTAAGAGGCTGTTATCATTTTTGAAAAGTGTCAATTGTCAAAACTTGCGGATTAAAATTTTACTTAAGTCAAATGGACAATATTGCTTGGAACCATGTAACCGGGAAAAAAAATGATTTCTCGCTTAAGTGCAGGACTCAAGATAAAACATAGAATGCATTATGCAATTTGAAATCATCAACTAGTTCCATTAACAATCAAAAATTAACTGACAAATTTATGGCCTTTGAATTTTTAGGCCATTTCATCACACTTTTTTGTTAGATTTTTCAAAATGATTATTATACACCATTTCAGTGCTTCTCAACTTGTAGATGCTGTTATATATCAAATTTTTAAAAAGATTTTAAAAGTGCTTTAATTAATACATTCAAATGGAACTTAAAGTGATTTAAAGACACAATAAACAGCTTTACATATTGATTCATATATTTGCTTCTAAGGACATTATCCTACTCAACAGGAGAGAGAAAAAGAAACAAAGTGAAAAAGTAAAAAAATAAGAAGATTACAATTTCATTTCATTTGATAAACATAATTGTAATACAACAGGAAAAATATTACTATTAATTGTGAAAATTGAAAAATCGAATAGAAAGAGGAACCATTAAGGAGTGACGAAAAAAAAGCAACTAAAAAAAAAAAAAAAAGAAGGAAGAAAAATTAATAGAATTCAATTATGTGGAATAAACGAAAGGCCTAGTAAAATATTGTATGTAAATAAAACGGGTAACACAGTTATCCTTGGAATGTCCTTGAATGGGAAAAATCACGTAAAGTTAGACTATAAAAAAGTCAGTGTATAAAACAAAATTTACATGTTTCAACACAGCATGTTGAAGTTATTTGCGATAGTTAATTATTGTAGAAAATTTGATATGATTTGATTTGAATGGGTCCATCTTTCGAACCACCTGCCATAGAACAAACTTGTCATTTTTTACATTTTACATTTTACTTTTGACATTTTTAACTTATTATTCATGTATGTGCTTTGCAAAGTGACATTAAGCAAAATGATGTAGGGTACTAAGAAAACGGATTCTATCGACTATTATGTTTTCGCTGTTTTTTTAATTTTCTGTTTTGTTTTATATTTTAATTTGGTGCAACAACTGGTAAAACGTCAAAAGCACCAAAAAAATCTAAGAAACAAAAAAATATGATGAAATAAATAACAACAGCAATCCATGTAATCAAAGGAAAAAAATGCACAGCAATAATAATAACAATAAAAATAATAATAGCAATAAAAATAATAATTTGAAATACTCAAAACATGAAAATAATTCAAATACCAACTGTTCACGGCGGGAGCTTTCCGCTTTCTACAAAATTTTACTTTAAATTATTCGATTTCATATTTACTCTTTACTTCTCTTTTTTCCCACGATTTTACTCTTTTCATTAAAAAATTTTCAATACTTTACTTAATGAAGGCGTGACTTATCTATAGATGTTCATTTGGCTGCGTTATTGTAAAATTCTAAATCAGAAAGGATTAAATTACGTGGAGGTGAAAAGTTTCTTTGTTATTTCCTTTTTTTGGGAATAGTGGACGTGAAAAATATATCATAAAATTGACTCAATAATTTTTAATGGTTTTTTGCAAGTATTAACTTTAAGAAGTTTTTCGAATTTTTCTATAAATGTAAATGCTTCAACTAAGAATCTGAATTCTAATAGCTCTTAGAATTCAAATTTGTAATTAAAATTAAAACCTAATGAGATTGCTTAATTTCTTTAAAACTTTAAAAATCTTACATACCAGAAAATCAATTAAAACATAAACCCAATAAATTTACACTTACTGAAATAACACTTTTTTTCATAATTTTCATAATTTAACATTGAACTAGCAAATTGTAAAGATTTTCCATGTAAAGACATATTTCATATCAGAAATTTTTCGATGTAGGGTATTGAAATTAAATTGAATAAACAAATTAACAAAAAAAAAGGATATTTACAAGCTGTTTAGATACAAATAAAGGATTTACATGAAACCAATCACAGAAATTTATTTATATAAAACTTGGTACATGAATTTGATATAAAATTTATTGCTGTATTATTTAAACAAATATAAAAATGTATCTCTCTGACTCTATCTCTTTCTTACTAAATCTATTTTTCTCTTTCTCTTTCTCTTCCTCTTCTTCTTCCTCCTTTCATTTATCTTTGCATCCTTACTTGTCCCAGGCCATGTTATATGAACCTGGAATATGTGAATACGAAGTGGAAAAATGTGTACGCAAACCAACCAAACTCTTACATATTTAGAGCAAGCTTATATATCAGTGTAATATATCAGTATTACAAGAGAAAACAAATATCAATGGGCAATATGGTCGAGGCCGTATTTTAAGAACTCTACACTACTTTACTTAAAGTGCTTACGAAACAAAGTGGTAAAAATTTATAAGAAAGTAAATAATAAACTTATAATTTTCAAATGATTTCAAAAGTTTATTAGTGATAGGAGATTCAAGAAATAAGTCTTAAGATCAACTTAAGAACTTGCATTTAGTGTTTCAAATATCATTAAAAAGTTTCTCTTCCCAAACTTAATTGTTTTTAATAGGAAAAGGTTTGAAATGTTTAGAGACATTGCCTGATTCTTATGATGTTCAATAGGATTTGACTTTGGGCGAAAGCCCGACTGTACAAACATTTTGATAAAAATTTTTATTCTAACAAAAATTTCAATCTGTAGCTTAATAACAAGCTGGAACGCACAGACTTCAACCAAACTGACAGGCAATAGGGTTTAAGTTGAATCGATAAGCGACTTTTAAGGAATCGTTATAATAAACAATAAACCTCTCTCTTAAGAATTTCTGAATTTCTGAACTGTTATAACCGTTTTATAGCGTGCACCCTGTAGCTTGTACCGCGAATGCTGTAGATAATAATATTTCACTTAAAAAAAAAGCGAGCTCAATAAAACGAAAAATTATTATAAAAACAATACTAAAGCAGTAAACTGTAGAAAGCAAAATGCAAATAGAAAAGTTCTAAAGGCAAATTTGACATATTCAAAAATCGGATTTTTTTATTAGTTGTGATAAGCGCATAAACTCCAAAACGTAATAGGAGAATTAATGAAAAAAAGTTGGAATAAAGAACGAATGAATTTTACCAAAAGTAATAGGCCGGATCCACCTTTTTAAAAAAAAAATCTTAAAATTTTTTTGTGGAATATTAACGTAAGTTTTTCGTATTAAATTTACTGGAATTTATGAGTAATAAGTAAAATTAATATGATCTAAATTTATATGAATATGAAGTTGTAACCTTTAATCAAATTAATTTATTTCTATTACATCAGAAAGTTGCCAGAATGTTTCTACTGCATATTTTAGGGCGCATACATCCCCAACATTTTCATCAAAGAATACAAGCAACACCCAATAAAATAAAGAAAAAACCGCAATAATATAATAAAACTGAAATGAAACCGCAACTTGAGTATGAACATTGAAAGCAACGATGATAACGATGATAATGAAACAAGCACTAAATGAGAAGCTCACAGTAACAATAAAATCAAACAGTAACCGAGATTTGAAATCTGTTACCACATGCCATTCATTCGTTCCCTTTGTTCAAATGATTCTGTGCAGGAATTCTATGCGCATATTGGAAGAAATAAATTACATAAAACGAAAATCTTTGCTAGATATTCGACTCTTGCAACTGGCAAAGTGTTGTATTCTCACACTTTGTGTTTATATTTTTTATTTTTATTTTAGAGTACCCTTCTTCACTTATATATATATGTATATATATATATATAATATATATATATATTGTGTGTGTGTGTGTGTGTGTGTGTGTTTGTATATAGATACTAGATGATAGGGAGACCGAAAAGTAATGAAAATTTGCTTTCGTGTTAATTGTCATTAATCGATTTTTTATGAGCTCTTTTTATTCATTCACTTGAGTTAATGAATCTGATCAGTACTCTGATTGCTTAATTTAATAATATTCCTGTGAATTATAACCTCGTTTAGGTGGCAATTATTGTATAGCACTCACTTCTCATTTCTAAATGCAATATTTCGCAAAAATATAGTGATTGAAAAGGGCGCGTGTTAAATAAACACGGTTTCCATCATTCAATTCTTTTCCTATAGAATTTACTTATGCGACAAAAACGATCTCGGAGTCTACATGATGAATAGTCAACCTTTCTCATTTGACAAAATATTAGAAGCCACCATCGCCTTTAGCATACATGGAAAGATGCACAGCTTTTTGTTAAAGTAGTCCATTACGTACGGCATTTTTGAGATTTCCAATAACATTTTTTTTTGCACTTTCTAAACCTTTACTTTTTTAACTTTACACTCCAAAATCCATAATTTTGTTCATTGTTTCATTTGCCTTCTTACGGAAGGCAAATGTGCCTTTGCTTAAAGTAACCCTAAAAAATGTTATCAAAGAAATTTCAATTGCTTTTCGATCCCTCTATTATATACTGGATAATGTATACAAGCATGTGTATATGTAAGCACACATACATATATGCTGCATACATGCATACTTAAATGAGTATGCATTGTTTGTGCGTGCTATTTGCATGAAATAAGTTGTATTTTCATTGTTTACACAGCTTACTGTCATTTAAGAGAATTAAAGGCAGTTTTAATTCTCTCCATTCACAACTTAAAAATTATTATTCTTATTATTTTTGCATTTATTCATTCATCTGTTTTTCTCTTCTTTTACATTTTTGAAGCAAAAACAAATTCGTATTTCCACTCTCATTTCCACATTCATTAAGATTAATAGTAAATTTTATTGCATTTTTTTCATATATATGATTTTTTGTTTATATCTAAATGAATGAAATTCTCGGCTAAGGTATATAGCTCGACAGCTAAGGTATATAGCTGTCGATTTAACAGTCATTTTATGAAATATTTATTTTCTCATCTTATTTTTGCATAAATGATTAGAAAAAATGTCAAAACCGACCAAATCGAAATTATTCTCGAAAATATTTTAGTTTAAAAATTTCTAAATATTTGATTAGAAGTATGATTCTCCTTTGTTTTATATGGATGAACAATGTTCCCAAAAGTAATGGAATTTTAAATTTACAGTAGTTAGAATCATTGCGCGAGTTAATGCCCTTATCAAATGTGCTTTCTCATCCAAAATTTTTTTATATTCAACAATAAGAATCCAATAAATTATGATAAATTACTTCTACAGATCCATAATTTGATAATTGTTTAATTATCTTACAACTCTAAATAATTTTTTAATCACCACTAAAAAGTTTTGTCAATATATTTCCAACTTGTAAAAAGAAATTATCGAAAAACTTGCAGGATACATCAGCATCAAATTTTGAATACTTTTTTCCATATTTCAATTCAAAATATTTAAATGATATGGAATGGAAGATCGGTGTAAAAATCGGATTAAAAGTGTGTCCTAAAATAATCCAAATTAATAATAGATCAATTGCTTAGAGAAGAATTCGTCAATTTTTATTCATTGCCATATAAAGAGAGCTGAAACTTTTCCTTGACTTTTTCTTTAAGTTATGTTTAGATAAATTTAAAAAAATTGAAGCAAATCTTTCAGCTGTATTTATTTTTATTTCTTCTAGATATTTTCATCTTTAAAAGAATAGAATAGAATAGAATAGAATAGAATAGAATAATATTGAACAAGTTGGCAATATCTAATAGAATAGAAAATTCTATTTTAAGAAAACACCATCTACTTTCTAATTATTGAAAACGCACTTAAAATAGAAATCTTTTTACATGAAAGCATTAAACGAGAAATAAAGAAGACAATAATGCATTTACAATTTCTACAAAAGTACTTTAAGCTTCTTCTTATGTAATAAAGTTGTCAGAGATGCATTGCAAGCATGCAATAGAAGTAATAGAAATAGTCATGATTGTTGTGGGTGTAGTGACAGCACAATAAAATGTCTAAAATTCTTTACATAGGCATCTTAGTTAAAATAAAAGATAAATTACATTTCAGTGTGTCTTACTTTAGTAGACAACATTAAAACAAAACGAGAAAAATGGAAAAATGGAAAATTGAAAATTATTGTATTGGGTTATGTGTGAAATAATTTTTGAACTATCAATGTTAAAAAATAAAATTTAAAAATACTTTTATATTCAGTGCATGTTTTCAAGCGATATTCATGCAATCATATTCTTAGAAACTTAATGAATGTTATTCCATTAAGAATTCAAAATTATGCTTATCCATGAGTTAGAACCATCGCAAAGATCTTATGTATGGAACAAGAATTGTAACAAGATAAATGTACGTTGAATTTAAAAGATGATGAATATAATAAATATTATTTTATACTTTATATGGAAGGTAAGTGTATATTTATTTTTCACGGTACATTGTTTTAGTTGTTTCCTTTTTATAACTTTTGCTTACTTGTGTCCGACCATACAGCCAACATTTTTATAATACGCTACATTATTTTTAATACAAAATATAATAAGTTTGAACTCCTTGTGAACTTTTATTAAATGAATCTTTTCAAAGACTCTTTACTAAGACGGCTTAAGCTTTTCTTTCTGTCCGTCAGTCTGTCTGTTGTACGTTCATGTAAATTTATTATCAAGGGACAGGCCACAATTTTAAAAATATTTTAATTAAGTTTAGTAGGTGGACGCATTTCGATTTAAAAGACTTATAGAAAAAAATATGAGCTACATCACATAATTTTAATGAACAATTACAAAAAAAGTGCTTGTGCGAAAAATTTCTTAAATTTTATTTATTTTTTTGTATAAAAATCGATACATCTTACCTTTTGTATGAAATTTAATCCAGATTGATCCATTTTTTGTTGGTTTCCCCCATGTAACAAACTATTTACAAAATTCCTAAAATGGAATGTTTTTTTTTAACTTTCTTAAGTGGCTTCTTGTAATAACATTAAGCAAATTATTGTACGGTTTTTAAAGATTCGTGAAGATCATCCGTAAAATTTTTTCCCTTGTTTAAATTTGCTTTTTATTTTGTTCTTATTACTACTTTCATTTCAGCTCTTTTGTTTCATTGTTGTGAGTATCGTTAACTCCTGTAAAACCATTACAACTGACTGTACATCTACTACATACAAATATATTATGGACGTAATAAAGAAGAAAAAAAAAACAAAAATGTATTCAATATTTTTGAAAGCAATAACGATAACAATTATACAATAATAATAATAATAATAACAATATTATTATTATTGTTTACTATTAAAACAACATTCAAAAAAAAAACAGATAAGAAATCGTAATAGGAAGAGAAAAAAATGGCTATGTGAGATATAAACTTTTACCATGTAAATCAATTACTTTAAAGTAAAGTCTGCTCTAAGTATTGATGTCGCTTAAGGAACATTAAAATATTTAAATTTTTCTGTTTTATCAAAATAAAAAATTATATAGAAATGGTCCAATTTTGGCCATTTTAAATACGTTTCATCCTTATATCAAAAGGATAAATTAAATTGTATCAGGCAACACTTCAAGAAGGTAGATAGTTTTGAATTCGCTGAAATAACTTATGACGGTAGTGTACGCCTATCGGCGAAAGTGTTCATGACAATTCTTACTCTCGATTTTTCTGATATACTAATCAAAATTAAAGAACAAAACTTGCAGAGTTTGGCCCATATATCTTTAAACCTTCAATACAATGCACAATGGCATTTGCCTGGAAAACGAATAAACCTGAATTAGAAAGACCAAAGGACGACTCATAATAATAAACAATGAATAATTAAAGTAGAAAGCCTTTTTGAACTTGAACTTTTGAACTTTTGAACTTTTGAACTTTTTGAAGCACCTTAAAAACGAACATTACATTAAAAATTATAAATTGCAAAAACTAAACTGCAAAATTAGACTTTTATAAATCTAATTTCTATTGGAGAACGAGAATATTCTTAACTTAATTTTATCTTGCTTTTGGCGTCGTCATTGAATGAATATGTTTCGTTTTGTTGTGCAACTTATAATATATTTTATCTATTATTAATTTTGAGAAAGAGGGATAGAAAGTAGAACAAATAAAGTATGAAACATTATACTTCAGGTGACTTTGCTTTAGGGCCAATCATCATCATGTCAAGTATAATAATCACATTCTCATTTATAAATTTGTTAGTCAGTTTTATTTAATATCCTTCTTTATGATCCTTTTGTTTTTCCGGTTTCCTTTTTTCCTTTTTGTATTCACAGTCAAGAAACCGCAGATATAGAAACTATGTAGAAACTTTCGTAACATCCAGAAGAAGATATCGTGCATCCGACAAAATATAATGTACATATTTTTCATAAAAATTAAATCATAAATTAAGAATTATGTTTATTCATGTGCCTAACTTTCGTGGTTAATGTTACAACTGACCGTCTAATCATAGATATTTAAATATCGTATGCAAATTTGGTAGATATACTGAAAGGCCTTGCGTGACATTTTATATCGAAAATGAATCATATTTGTGAAAGAGTCCAGTGCTTTCTATTGTAAAGTAGGAAGGAAAAACATAATGAATCAATTTCCTTAGAACCACGCCCATAAAATGCAACATTGAACTAAATATATCATGGACTAATCTCTATATACAATTTAATATGCCGAACAACAATTTTTACTACGAAATAATAAAAATTTTAAACTGTTTATTATATTTTCATGCCTTTTAGAGATAATGTAATCGTAAATATAGTCCATTTCTAATCATTTCCTGTAAAGTTCGTGCTTGTGACAAATTTCATTAAAATATCTTAAAAATTAATTACCAATTTCTATAAATAAATCAAACTTTTGCAAGAGCTGCCGAAAAAATGGGTTAAAATTAATTTTAAAAGTTGTACTAAATTCAACCTTTTGTGGTTGTTACAAACATCTATAGAAACTTATAATACCTTCTAGCAGAAAGTGATGCAGAGTATAGAAATTTATAATTGACATAAATTTCTGCTAAACTTCACTTATAACATTCAATTTCTTTTAGCAATATGCATGATTTTAAATACAAAACTTATAACGAACTGTAATTAAATTTGTAAAAAAAATTATATTATTCTATTCTAAAATGTAAAATATCATCAAAATTATTAATTTTATTTCATTACGTTTACTTCATGCATTTCAATTTTTCGTTTTATGATTTATTTAGTTTTGTTTCTCCTTTCATTTTTACTGTTTTCTTTTCTTTTTAATTGAAAAATATTGTACCAAATAAAAATGTATTGAATAGCTAACACATTTTAAATAGCCAATTAAAAATTTTGTCATTTGTTTAAAAAAATTGGAAAAAAATATTTTATTTTTTATATTAACAAAATTTCTCTAACTTGGCCAGTTCAATAAAAGTGTTAGTTTTTTTTTTATTCGGCAAAGTAAGAGCACTTTATTTAAAATAAATTATTTTAATTGAAAAATGATAATTGTATAATTCGAATAATGATTTTTTTTTGAATGTATTATAAACTCCATATTTACAAAAGAAAACAAAGAATTGAAATGTTAAAGTAAAGCGACAGAACTTTTCCATTCGTTAAAAACATTTTTGCTAATAAGATGAATATAAAAAGAATCATTTAAGTGAGATTAATTAAAAAACATGAAATATCGCTTTAATTTCTGCAATTATATGTATTCATAATGGATCATTTAGAAATGTATAAATACAATAATTTTCTAAGTCGAAAATTTACATTTGTCCAAAATTTCAATTCTTAGCAATTAATCAATTAAACTTTCTGGAAGCCAGATCTGCAATTTTCTAAAACAGTTCGGATGTAAACATTTTGCCAGGTAGTCCTTTCATCAAATTATTTGTTTCTCATTTTTCATATTTAATTTTTCATATTATTTGTACATACAATTAAAAACTTTTACCTTTGACTTAAGCAAATTTTATTTTATCAGCCATAAAGTTACTAAATGAAGGTATCTTTTTCAAACCACCCAATATATAATAAGATTAATTTTATTATAATATTTTTTCTATATTTAATTCTCTATCGACATCAATCACATACTTCATTTATTCTCTATATAATTAAAATAATTTATTATTTTTATAATTATAAACGCTTATTAGATTTGGTGGTTCCAAAGAGATGGTCATTTGGACATACCATAAATGCATATTTGTAGGTAGAAATGTTTTTTAATTTCTTGTTTTATTTTATTTAATTTTATTTATAATCCACTTATAATTTTTGATATATGAATATTAATTTGCTACAATTTAATTTGCATATTAATTTAATAAAACTGAAAAAATAATAATAATCACAGTAATAACGAAATTTTTTTTTAAATAATTTATGATAAATTGAATTATAATCTTTCATTCTCGTACTCTATCTCTTTATCTGTCTGTCTCCTTCTCTATCTCTCTTTTTCTCTCTGACTCCCTCTACCGCTCATTGGGCGTTTTTAGTAAAAGTACCTTAACTTCTTCCTTAAAAGCTGCATGTTTAGAATACAAAATATAATAAATTTATGTAGACGTTTGCAACTCGAGGTAAATTTATATTTTTATTAGGTCAATTGATTTAGAAATACTTTGTAAAAAATCTTACTATCCATCAACCTGCCTTCCTATCCGTCCTTTCTCTAGGCACATATTTTTTCATTAAAAAATTGGCCATAGTTGATGAAATATTTTAATGAAGGCACATTTTGGCCTCAAAATGGACTCTATATAAGAAATTGCTTGAATTGTAAAACGTTTACAATAAAGATCCTACTTACTATTTTGGCATATTAGATCTAAATGGAAAATATTTACCCTATCAGTCTATTACTTGGATCAAGATCTCTACATATAAAAAAATTGGTCTCAATTTTTCAACATTCTCACTTCGTCCTCATTTTTTTCACTATTATCACTTATTAACTAAATATAAAGCATTTAATAGATGACCATGATCCACTAGAATACTTTTTTTTCTAATTCATTTTTAAATGAAATTTTTTTAGTATACGTTTCTTAAAATGTACACGAATATGCGTGCAAACATAGTTAATTATGCTTATTAATATCAATTTAATACCAGAAGTAATTTAATTTAGTTTAATTACATTTAACACAAACTATAAATAATGAGCCGACAAAGAAAAACAATTTAGAAAAGGAAGAGATTATGAATCTAGAAGAAAACAAAACAAAGGCAAAAAAACACTTCAAAAGGCCCAATTTAGAAGGTAATGGAGATTTAAAAAAAAAACTAATAAATTGCACTTTTTCTATATTTTCTCATATATTGGCTTACTTATTGGTTTGGACATATTTTTCTAATGAATCCACATCAAAAAACTTCTTGTCCATAATCTAATTGAATTTTTTGAGATAAAACTTAGAATGAAAGAGTTTGTTGAGTTCTTAAACTTGCACGAAAATTTCGAATCTACATTCAATTGATTTCTGAAAAAAAACACGAAGGAATGAATTATGGATTCACGCCCTTTGGAGAAAATGTTAGGTACATGTCTACTTATACTCTCCACCACTTGTGGTATAGACAATTATAAATTTCTGTAGACGTTTGTAACAGCCACTTTTTTTATACTGATCAACTTGAAATAATTTTCTGAATCGATTTAAGCACGACCTTCTATTATCAAACTACATACTACGAAATTTTTTAGATATGTTACTGAAATTTCAATTCCATTGAATTTCAAATCCAGCTTGCAACATTTAACTTTTACCGACTTTTTTTGTTATTTAAACGACAAAATAAAATTGTTATTTATATTTATTTGCTTAAATGGCATGTAATATATATATATATATATATATATATATATATATATATATTGGAATGTAATATGAAAATATGTAAAAAAATATTTACATCTATATATCTAAGAAACATGAGAGAAAAATACTTAAACCATAAAATTTGTATTTTTTATTATTTTAAAGTATTTTTTTTCTTCTCTGACATCACTTTCCCAAAGAATGAAATTCAAATAAAATGAACATGAAAATATTACGAAATTTAATAAATACGATACTCAAAATATAAAAAATACATATAAAATAAAGTAGACTCTTTGAAGTGGCCTTTAAAATACTCTGCATTTCAAATTGCTTAACGTCATTAAAAAGTCAAACAAATAATCAAAAGTTGGGAAAGTAAAAAAAACAAAATTCACAAGTTCGTTATATGGACCGACCTAAGTTATATTTGGAGTATATCAAATAATAACTCTAGGCCGAGTTGTATAAAAAAAACATTGAAAATTGCACTATTTTATCAGGCGTTAAATCGAGAGTTTCCGTAGAAGTACTGCGATCCTAACCATTAAGAGCACTTTTAAAATTTGCGACTTACACTTAAGAAATTTACATGGGCAGACATCAGACGAATAAACGACCTATTAAAAAAGATTCCAAAAGTGATTCTCAGTCAATGAATATAAAAAATGGTGAGTCTATATCACCTGTTCTTGACTATTACAAATATCAGACTAAGCTTATAATACTTTCTACAACAAGTAGGGTCAGATATAAAAATAAAGACGTTCCAATTCGTTGAATTCGATTACTAACATGCCTCATATTGCACGCTTGCAACAATTGCATATTTCAAACCATGTAAATTTAGAAAAATTGGAATCAGAATAAGGAGTGAGAAATTTTTAAGTTCAAATAATATTGAAAAGTTGTTGTTGTAACAATATTCTGAATTAAATTTTGACTTTTCTTTTTTCTATTTTATATAATCTTACTTATCCTGAGAATATTTATTGGTAAGTTACGTGAAAGAATAAACAAAATTTGAATAAAGACAAACAATTAATAGTTCCATTTACACCTTTATCAATAAAGTTGTTTTTAGAGGTAAAAACAGTAAACTAGTCCTTGCAGATTTGAGTAAGTTTATTGGCAAAAAATTACCGTATTATGCTGAAGCACTTGATGGCATCAATTCCAAAGGCGATTCTTAAACAAAAGCGATTCGTGTAATCTAAAGATCAGACACTGAATCATCAACTTACTTTAGCAAACCCAAAATAAATAGTGTAAAATATAAGAATATATTTAATTAGAGAATAGAAAGATAGAATAAGTTAAGGAAGAAGGCAAAGCGATACAAAAATATTCTAAAAAGCAAAAATAATTCATCATAAAAGATAATGCGGATATTTGTTTTAGATGAAATTATTTCCCTTTCGCAAAATCTCATTTCAATTTCTCTATCTCCGTCTCTTTCTTTCTCTTTCCCTTTCTTTTTTCTACTTCTTACTTTATATTTGACTCTCTCCCTCTTTAACTCTATAGATATGTTAAGCAAGGCACAGGATTATAGTGTTGAAGAAGGATATTGAAAGAAACAGAATGATGTAGAATTTAAGTGTAACGCGAGTACAACAATAAGAACAACAGAACTAGCATCAGTAGCAGCATCAGCAGCAATAGTAATAGTAAAGCAATAACAAAACCAACATCATCATCAAAACTAATAATGATGGAAGGAAAATGGCACAAAATAAGTCAAGTATTCAAGTGAAGCAAATGTGGAGCATAGGGCAAAAACAAAAACTTAAGGACACACTCAAAAATATTACATCAGACTTGGTAACTATAAATAAGTATATGTGAGAGAGAGAGTTGTAAAGAGGTAGAAATGGGAAAAAAGTAAATGATACGTACTCTAAAAATAGAAATACAGATTGCTTTCTGCCACACAAGAATTATGACAATATTTCTTTTCTCTTCCTTTTTTCCTTGTTTCATTTTTTTTTCTCCTTTTTTTTTTTTTTTTGGTTCATGTTATTTCGCTTTTTTAAGTGATAAACTGACATTTACATTATTTTTTTAAAGTACTTTTTTGTCTAACTCCATTTATCTTCGTTTTAATACCATTTTTACTGTTTTTTATTACGATTATTATTATCCTTATGCTCAACATGATTTTGTGAAACAGCGTGTGATAAATTTATGCGAATCTTTGTAACATCCAATAGAGCTTGAAATGGATTCATTTTTTTTTCTCTGTCCTTCTGGCTGTCTGTTTATCTGATGATTTGTTATAAAGTTGCACGTCCCAGACCTTCGTCCCAAATAATCTTCGACATATCAGCCGTCTTTCCGTCTGTCTGACATATCCATCTAAATTGGTTATTCAGTTGTAAGTGTCAAGTTTAAGATATTTTGATGAAAATGCATAAAATCGGATTATTTTTACAATGACCCTCCATAAAACCCCGACAGGTAAAAAGGATCGTTTTATTAAAAAAAAGTAGCAATTTCAAATTTTTTAACCTAAAATCTTTTTAGGGAAAATCGGTGTGCCCTGGTTATATGGCATACTTAATAAGTGTACAAAATTTCATTCAGATTGTTCCACGCCCTTTCATAAAACATATTTTTCTAATACTTCTACAACCATAATTTCTTTATTTGTAATGCATTTTTTTCGGACTCATCTTTATTAAATAAAGTGGTATAATGTAGTTAAAACTCGGCATTCGAACGACTAAACATTTCTCCCCAATTTTTATATATTAGTCTTATTATAGATGGAAATATGGATGCGAATGTGAGTGCTTTTGCGAATGTCAATGGAATGCATGCATAAATGAAAAAAGGCCATTAAATTTCGTATCAATTGGATGGATTGTAAAGAAATATTCTAAAAAATGGAATTTCGTATCACATTGCAATATTATTTATGTCACTATCATAATTTAAAAAGGTAGATATTAAATAAATATGACGCATTTGAAATTGTCCTTCACTTGCGCCCCAATTTCTACTTTTCTGTTTCTGCCGCTGTTTCTATAAGTCTTATGGATGTATATAAATACAAATATAGAGCAGTGTTATACATTCATAATATTTAATTGTAATTGATATTTCAACTTAATGTAATCAGCCTCAAGCATATTTGCTTCTAATGTATTTGCTATCATGACGATATTCTCCAGTGAAGATTATATAAATTGCCACGTGGCAATAAAGCCTAAAGTAGAGAACTTTCTCTGTTAGCAGACTTTAGACTTTATTAGTATGTAAAATTAAATAATTCTATTCTTTCTTTTGCGGTAAAACTTTTAGATATGTTTGTGCCAAAGCCAAAGAGAAATGATTACTTGTTAAATATTTATTTTTTTCTCAATGTCTGTCGCCAAGGGAGTTTATTACACCATCAAGATATTCATTATATGTAAATTAATTCAGTCACAATAATTAAATTTATCTACAAAACATTTTCCATGCGCATTTGTAAATGACTATAACACTCAAATCTTGAGTCCCATTTTTACTATTTTACTAGAACTATGATCTACAATATCACTTTCAAGCAAAGAATATATCTCTTAAAATTACAATAAACCGATTGAAAGCGTTTTTTTCGCTTTTTATATCTTACATCTAGAACTTGAAAATTGAATCGTATGAAGAAAATAAAAATGTTGCTAACACCTAAAGGGTTGTATCAGAGACCCTAAAAAATATGAGTGGAATTTTGATTCGTATTAAATATTTTATCGATCTAACCAATCAGAAGAAAACGTTCTTTTACATTAAAACATGCGATTCTGAATTGAAAAACCAGCACTACGCTTTTCTAATAAAATATTCCATATTTCCATATTTCCTGCAATAATTCTTTAAATACGTTCCATCATGAATCCAGAACAGGGAAAGAGTCAAGTCTACCTGAAATTAGAAAACGTTGAACATTCATTTACTTAGATATAGGCGTAATAAGAAAAGTCTTGTCTAAACTTTTAAGGCAAATTTATGTACTTTTTACATCTTTAAGTACTTTCAACTATTATTGAATACCTTAAAGTATTGTTAAGTATAATTTAATGCCTAAGTAGTCAGTATTTAAGATTTGACTTCAGCCAAATGTAATTTTCTTATTTGTTAAATTTTTAAAATTTAAACTATCTCCATAAATAAAATTTTCATCTAAGAAATCAATTTCTTTCCATTTGTAATCTCTCACATTTTGTGCAATTAAAAATGACGTTGTTAGATAAAATTTTTATGTAGCACAAACTACACTTTAATAATAATATTATTTTGTAGTAATATCATTTTAATTAGAGAATTCAGAAAATATATTATCTTTGCTTGTGTTTGTGTGTGTGTATGCATGTTTAAGCATGTATATATTTACAATTGATTATAAGATTGAAAGTAACATGATTAAAAACGAGTACAAATCAAAACAATTAACACGATTACGATCGATTGAGTTTTTACTCACAGTGAAACACTCTACATCACAATGCAAAATTTAAAAAGTTTTCATGTCGGCAGAGGTTTAATAAAAGTCAATTGAAATGCCTATAAAATCTTGAGAAAATATGATACGAAAAACTCAACCAGGAAAAGAATTGCCATTAAAAATGTCTAATTAAAATCAATTCATTTTTATAATTACTTTCTTGTAGAGCTCTATTTTAAAAGCAAAAATAATTTATAAGAAAAAACTTACAAATTTGAGTAATATTTGAAAAAGTTCAATACTAAGTAGTACTTTGATATTATAAATTTATGTATAAATTTTCAAACAAACCTCTTCAAATTCTCATTGTCTTTTCATTGAGCAAATTTAATAAGTTTCTTATATTTTAGTACATTTAAATATCATGAAATTTTTTAAGCCCTTACATTTATCTAGTTTTTGTAAAATTGGTGTAAATCAAGGTGTAAAAGATTTTATGATCGATCTTGACCAATTTTTATTTGCTTCTTCACTTTATCAAACTAATATTATTTTCTTGTATTATTGTTAAAATGTTCGGTTTGTAGAGTAATTAATTCGAAATAAAATAGTAAGTATTTTATAGGTGACACTTTTAACAATCGTATGTAACATTTCATTTGTTATGTATTATTATATTTATGCTCGTAGAAGTGTTTAATGATTTACCAATTTATTCTTTCATGTATGTAGAAATTTTAGAAATTCTCTTTAGAAATTTTCGAAAATTTTTTTCTCACAAAATTCAATCAATTCCCATCAATTGTTGTTGCTATTTTAGCTTGTTCGATTATATAATGTAATGTTTGTAATTGTACTAATTAAGATTTTTACTCTAATGGTTGATTGATTACCTAACAAATGCAGTTACTAATTGAAAGAATTTCCATTAAATAGTTAATAAAACAACTTACAAGAAGAAATGAAAAGGACTGCTTGATATTAAACGAATTTTCCGGAATTTATCTGCTTTCATTCTAAGTGTACTTTTATTATGGAATTTCCCAAATAACGTCAGATATTCTTTAGAACCTGCAAGTCGATAGTAAAAGTATGTCAACAAAAGAAAAATATTAGTCTCCATAAGAAAACTAATAATACTTTGCTTTGGTCTAGAAAATGAATATCTTAATTTAACCTGGGATATATATTTATATAAATGCAAAGAAGGCACTGCTATGGACTTCATATGATAATCCAACAAGATCTTTCAAAAAGTAAAGCGATATTTAAGTATTAAAATTCATAAGATCAAAGATTCCTTTTCTTTAGGGATTATTTCCGTCTTTTATAAAAGCAAAAACTAATTAATTAAATAAGAGGAAAAAAATTTTAGAAAAAAGCGATACATTCATTGGAAGACTCCTCCAATTTCATGCTACATTTATTATAATGCAGTTTACTTTGCCTTCAAACCAACCTTCAGTTTCTTTCAAATCTCTTTCACTAGAGCTTTGTTGTAATGTCTACGAAAAGGCCAAACACTCACTAAGAAACAAATTTACAAATGAGAATTGTAAATGAGAACCATTGTAAACATTTAGTTAATTTAATAATTAGTTGCACGATTTGAACCGAAGCAGCTTTTTAAAAGTATATCTAGTACCTTTGGAGGGTGGACCGCTTTAGCCACATTTTTACATTCAACGGGAGCTGCTCTCTACATGAGCTGTACATTCTACATTTTACATAATGTGGTTGATTTTTATAATTTCGCCTAAAATATCATGAACGATTTTCAGCGCTTACGAATTTCCTAATTAATTAAAAGACGCCAGAAGAAAACTCTCTTTATTTTTAAAAGAACTCTATCTAAATAACGCTGACAATTTTATGGCATTGGAAAACAAATGAGTCTGTCAAAATAATTGCCAACTAGAAATCTGGCTAAAGACTTATTTAGCTATGTGTTATATTTGGATTTTTTTTTTTTTTTGATTATTTTGATGCTCATCAAACAACATTTCATTGTTATTTATTATAAACACATACACATAAACACATACATACAAACACGCATGAGAATATAGTTTTTGTTGATGTTGTTCTCAGATGACTGATCTGTTTACATTAAACTTGAAGTTTTCAATTCATCTTTTTCATACAAAAATTCAAAACAAAAGCATTTATTCAATTAATTAATTGTTATTATAAATGATTGGTTTTGCCACATTTGGGTGGAAATAAACAGCGAAGCAAATTTTTATTCATCTTATTATTTACACTCTGCACCACTTAGTAGTATAAGATAAGATATAATTTGTTAATGCTAATGGATATAACACTCAAAATAGTTTGAGATAGACTTAAATTTTAGTAAAAAAGTTTGACAGTGCGATGGATTTTAAGTTTAAATTGTCTATAAAAGAAGACAATTTAATAATAATAAGACCCTATTCCTCAAATATCAGATTTTTATTAAAGGGCCTCACTTTTTATGGCATAAATGTTAAACTCGTTATATAAAAGATGATATCACATATAATAGAATATGGCTAAAATTTGTTAAAAATTTTCACCAGAAATCTGTCACAATTTCAAAAAGATTTCATAATTCAAGACGATGTCACAAATTATCATAATTTTTGCAAGCAAAACCAACTAAATGGAAGAGTTTTTTTAAAAAAGAAAAAGTATAAACTTGAAATGAAAAACTTTCTCTTAGACCAAAAATTAAATGGCTAAGATGAAATTGTGAGTTATGCTATGATCATAAAGTGAAGCAATTTCTATAATAATTTTACCAGATTTAGTAACATATAAATTATGTTGTTATCCTAGGCCGTGCCATTGCCAATCTCTTGACCAGAAATGGACATGGACTATAACAAATCCATTCTTAGGTTAGTTTTTTTTTATTTCTTAGTTTATTCATTACTTAAGTAAATTTAATTTGATTTCTTTTCTATTTATCTCATCTTTTTTCCAGCAATTTATAATCCTTGAAGAAATTTTAAACTGCTATGTCAGAGCAATAATATCCAACATGGTAACATGGATAAATCTAAGATATTTCAAATAAACCTTAGTTCTTATTATTATTTTACTTGTTATTTTTTTTTACTTTTATTTGTTGTTCATTTTACTCCTAAAATATAAATATATAAAATATTATCCGCATTACGTGAAATGTGTTTGTGTTTAGTATTTTTGCATGTATTAAATAAATAGATGTGCATATAAATCTATTTCATACGCTATCTTACTCATTCTATATCTTCTTCTCTCTATCTCTCTCTCTCTCTATATCTCTCTCTCTCTCTCTCTCTCTATATCTCTCTCTCTTTATATATATATATACCTCTCTATAACTCTCTATCTATCTCTCTCTCTCTCTCTCTCTCTCTCTTCTGTGTGTGTGTGTGTGTGTGTGTGTGTGTGTGTGTGTGTGTGTGCATATTTGTTTGTATAAGAATTGTGCCAGCAAAAGCCACATACATAAAGCTTTCATTTTTCATCTCGCACACGCTCAAACAATTTACAATAGTTCTTTAAATACTTAATGCATATGTACGAACTCAAACACGCAGGCACACCACAAAATTGAAATTCTATTTTCTTTATTTCTGTTGATTTTCTATTTTTTGCGGTTTTCTTCTGTTTTGTTTGTTCGTTTGTTCTTTTTTTTGGCTTTTTTCCACCTCTTTCACTTTTGCTTTTGTAAGCGATTTACTCATGCATTTAGTTGTATCGTTCTCTTCACCTTTCGTTATGTTATTGCTCTTATTGTTATTGCTTTTGTTGTTGTTGCTGTTATTTTACTTTTGCAATGGCTACGTATGTACATTATTAATTTTATTTTATTATTTTATTTTATTTCAATTTTTTTTCGGTGTTTTAAAGTAGACAATATGATTTATTGTGCAACAATGTTGAGTGTGGAATAAAGTTATCACCGCATTAATCATTTGACCTTCTCTACCTGTTTCTACGTGAAAACCGCACCGAACCAAACCAAACAAAACCAAGCCAAACCAAACCACGTCAAACCAAACTGAACCGAACCAAACCGAATCCAACCGAACAATACATACGGGAACACTTACAATGCCACAATCCTTCTGGACAATTGCCCTATTTATCCCAGCAAAGCACTTACTATTTTTACTTGTAAATGCAGTGTTCAGATTAATGAATGAATCTTTATTGTTGGCACAACAATAACATTTGTCCTGTAACTTGTGGGACAACAACAACAACATTAGTTATAAAGTTATACAAATATAGTAGTATTCCATTAGATTATATGCTCAAATGGACTACAACAGGGAAGATGAATAATACATCCCCATTGTCCCTTTATCATTCGCTTTCTTTCGCTTTTTCTTTCACTTTCAAACTCCCTCTCTCTTTTTCTCTCCTTCTTTGATGCTTTATTCACTTTCCCCAAATAACTAGCAAACCACAAGAGATAAAAAGAGATTAGCTGCCTTATTTTGAATTTATTTTCAGAATCCTTTACACCTCTATGAATATATATGTTTGTAGATATGTACAATATGATCTAAAAATATTCAAAATTTTATTACAATTTATCGCATATATAACGTCATCTATTGAATTTCTATATACTCCAAAAAAGTTCAAAATGTATAAAATTTAAAACTGATCGTGACAATTTAAATATTGATCCAAAATCGGGATGACCACAAGCATCAAATCGTACCGATTTAGTGCTAGAAAGTCCATGAAATAATTGTGATTGGTGTAAATTTTCCACACCACAAGAATTGAAAAAGTTGTTTCGCAACAATTAAATGAATATCAGAAATCTTCAAAAAATTTTTAATAGAATAAATGAAGTAGAACGTCCACTTCTGATTTAAAAATATTTGGTAATTTTCTTTGCTGCCAAAACTGAAAAATGTAATGAGAGAACTTTCTACTGGAACATTCCAATTTTATCACCCGTTAATACATTTCCATAAAATTGATGAAAGTTGAAAGATAGAAAAGCAACCAAAATTCAATAGATTCCTTGTTACATCTTTACATTTCCCTTTAGATATTTTATAATTAAGCGCTTTCTATCACAATCGCTAGATAAAGTTCTATCTCTTCGACAAAAGCATACAAACATTTTATCCCTTAAAATAATAAAAACTAATGTTAAAAACGCAATTTTAGTACACATTCGTTAAGTTTACTAACAATTGATATTCTATTTGAACGTGACACCCTAAAAGGTTTAAAGGTTGCTCGATGACGTTTCATTTTTATACCCTACACCAAGTATTACCCATATGTGCTACAGAGTAATATGTGTTTCGTGTAGATGCATGCAACACCTGGAAGGAGACTCAATGATTGATTCTATGCCTATTATTATACCGTTCGATTCTAAATCAATTTCTTATTCGATTAAAACATATCCGTCTGTCTGACTTCTATCTTTATATATTTCTTATTAAAACGCATTTCACAATTTTATAGTTATTTGAATGTAATTTGATATTTAGGTATCTTTTGGGCTTTTGCCCAAAGACACCCTTATATAATTACGAGTAAGATCGGATTATTAGTACGATCATGCCCCGTACAACGATTTATTTTGTAAAGAATTTTTCTTGTGAAAAAACTTTCAGCTCTGGTTGTGTAGAGTACTTAATAATCTGCCAAAATCCGTAAGCGGATCAAAAACTCTTATGCCTCGAGAAATTTTTTTATCATATGTTTTGCCATCCAAAACTTTTATTTTTTTCTTTGCACAAACCCTCCACTTTATCTAACATTAGAGGTATACTGATAAATCTAAAGTCGGGCAGAGTGTACACTCCATAATAACCTTTATATGGGATAAAAATTGGTGGTCTCAAATTTAACATTTTGCGAGCTAAGTCATTATTTCCTCGATATACGGGCTTTTGTTTTCCATTCCATAAAGCATCTTTATATAGAAGGTCAGTTTGAAATATCGGATCATTTTTAACATACTGTAATACAAAAGTTGTTCCAATACGTGATAGATTTACATGAGACAAAATAACTGTCGGTCAAAACAAAACATCTTGATAATAAACTATTAAACTCATCGAAAGTCATTTCCAAGTAAGTTTTTTGCAATACGAATTCTTCAAAATATCGAGGCACATATTTTACACAATTTTACACCAATCCCTTTAGAGAATAAATATCACCCAACTTATAAGGGGCCCAACAATTGGCACAATTTAATGTTACTTTCAAGCCGTTTTCGCATTTTTTCAAAATCCATTCAATTTGGAAATAATGGGCAGCGATAAGTATTAATTCAGCATTCTCGCCATTAATTCAAGTTTTAGCCGTGTACACTGACAATTAACAATTTCATGTAAAATCATTGAATCAATATCAGGAAATGAAACCGAGGACTCACCGCTAAAAAATGTATCAATGTAAATAAGGCAACATCGCGGCAAGTATAATTCTGTGTATATTACAGACTTTCCTATCGCTGGATTTCAGAATAAAATCGCAAAATTTTTGCTTATCACGCATTTCATTGAGCGATTGGCAGATTTTATTATTATTCGTATAATTTTTAAAATGTTTAGCGTGCAAATTAGCATTTTATTATATTAAATTCCAATAACTTTTATAACGGCGATCAACAAATGAAATTTACTCTATTCGAATGATTTCGTTCTAAATGGTGAAATAATTTTGTGCGATCAGTTTTAATAGTAAAGGTAAATAAAATGAAATTAAAACTAACGAGGGAAATTGCACAACTTTTAACGTGACTGAGAATATAAATAATAATATTTTATGATATTATTTGACAGTTTGATTATTTTTAGGTTAAACTGTATACGTTTTTTGTTGTTTTAATGAGTGCACTGTTTTTGTATTTATGGACAAAAGGAAGCAACTTTAATTGTTCCCAGGATATCTCTCATTGTGTTATTAAGTATAATTGATTTTCATGGATGTTGTTATACTTTTCATATTGTAACTCTCAAGTCGATACAAAAAACGTGCAACTAGCGTTTAAAATGCTGATCAAGCACAAATAATAGAAAGATTTTTAACAATTGTAACAAAAATCGCTTTCGTTTACTTTGTCTGCTTTAAAAATGTTAAATGTTAGACTCCATGAAATTTGGATCATTTGAAATATTAATTGTATGGAAACAAATCAGTGCAAATAACGTACTTGATATTACATGGTACCAAACTTTTCTAGACATCGAAAAGGAATTTCTTTTTGGTAGAAACTTCCATCATCATCACATAACGAAGTTATTGAGAAACTCAACGGCAATTCGCCAGTTTTGTTGTTTCAGTACCTAAATATTCCTAAAAGGATTTTCATTCTATTGGTTATGCATGACTAATCCGAATTTCTTGGAAATTTGCACACATGAATGCAATCTCGAGATCTCACGGCTAATAAATTCTTTAGGATTCTCTATGATTAAATATTCCACATGAGTCTGGAGGTAAAATGTAGCTTGACATGATTAGCTCCACAGTTAAATGGGAGCTACATAGAATATCAATAAATTATTGTGTGCGATTGGCGCAATGAGTAACAAATTTTACTAGTGCCACGCGTTTTCAAAATTGATTTAAGTTTAAAGTCAAATATGAACTAAGGCGCAAAACTTATCCAGCTTTATATTTAGACTTTTCCGTATTTCATTTAATAGTCGCCCAATACTTTATTCATTACGCAAGCTAAACGAGGCATAGTATTTTACTTAAACTGATTAAACTATTACTTCGAAGTCGCACTTCTTGTTGGTTCCAGTCTGCTCGTTTTTATCAAATCGCATGCTATAACTCGCTGAATTTTTAAGTAGTCCACGACTAAAAATAAATCTATAGAACAAGTCAACTGAGATAGAGAACAAATAGTAATGACAACATCTATAACAACATGTTTGAATTATTGAACTTTTTTCTTTGTAACGATTTTTAGCTTTTCATTTACTTTCCTGACTACTAAACAAACAAATATAACTTTACACGTGCATTATGCCATTTCCATGTTGCTAAATTAACACCAAAAAAAAACTTTTATCGCTTAACGTATTTTCAAATTATTTCTGCTGCCTTTCAATCACTTTATCTCACTTTCTCACTTTAACTTTATTAATAAGGAAGAAAAAAAATTTTAATTGACGTTTTACTTTTTTATAAATTTAATTTTCAACCAATAAACTTTCTCTCACTTAAGAAGATTTTATTGTTGGGAACATTTTATCTTGACGTGTATCTTTATTTACTTTTATTTACCTGTTCATTTCTTTTTATAAATACAAAATAAAATATAGAATGCGGAATAGATCCACCTTTTTATTGTTACATTTTGTAAACTCCTTTCATGTTTATTATACCGAGTAATCCTTGTTCCCCTCTGCTTTCAGGTTTCTTTTGATACGATTGAGTCTTTAGGAAATGCAATAAATTATTGTAAAGCGAAGCAAAACGTTTTATACGATAAAACTAAATTTTTGCAAATTATATACAAGGGGAAAAAATTTCCATTTACCAGAGATTTCTGTCCATTTAAAACGTACACTTAGACAATCGACTGGGATAGAAAATTTTATAGAAACTTTATAAAATTAAAATGAATCATTCATTACGATTATTGTATGACAAGATGAATGACGGAATGACAAATGACGAAATGATAAAGGTTAAATCCAATCAACTCCTTTTTAAGAACTTCCTTCAAACCCTAAAGAATGTCAGCGATTTCTTCAATAATAATTCTAGTTATAAAATAAATAAGTTTCAAGAATAAGTATCAAACTTCTAATATAATAATTAATCATTTCTAATATGTAATAATAATATTTTGACTAATATCGAACTCGTTACAAGAGCTATAACAACTTAAGTGTAAAATTTAGAAACAAATTTTACAACAACAATTAGAAAGAATAAACAGCAAATAAGAAAAGTAGAAGTGACTACACCCATCAAATGTCAAATGATTTCCATACAAACCTGCATTATAACTGATAGTTGTTACCGATATAGATCAGTTTATATCTAGCCTAGGCATACTTTTAACCTTTGCATTCAAATATTTCCAATATTCCTCACAAATATAAAATTGATGTTTTTAGGCGAGGTTTTATGCAGAGACAGATGAACAAACAGGTAGATATAGCGAAATTGACTTCTAAATTTTATACTAATTAAAAAATTGTACAATCTGTAGAACTTGTGAAGCTTCTTTTTGAGTGTTACAAAAGCTTTGTTCAAGTAAATATATTCTTATATATTCATACTCTCTAAATGGCAAATAATAAGAAGTTCGCAAAAAGTGCATTGTAATTTATTAATCTGACAATAATAATAATAACATAAAAATTTATAATAATATTAGGCAGCGATCAATTGTCACATGGCCTGCAGTTAATGGGAATTTAATTGATTAGTTTATAAAATTGTTTAACCTTTTTAAAATATATACGAAATCTTGACATCTTGAAAGTCTCTTCATCACTTTTAATGGATATAAATCATGTGTCATTTATAAATATTAACAATTATTACCAAATATTGAAATCCCAGATATAATATCAATAAATGTTAATTTTGAATTGTATCAAATTTTGAATAAATCCACGGATATCAAAAGCATTAAAAATCATTGGAATTTTACTGAAATTTGCTACTTAAAGCAGCATTTTATAATGATCGTTTTCTAATAAGATTTGTTTTACCAAAATTAACATCATCAATCGACTCGTAATATATAGAAAATATAAATCTTTCAAGAAATCGGTCTTATCACAACAATAAAATATGAAATTTTTTCTTTTAACCAAAAAATACTTTTTATTAAAATTTTTATTGTAGCATTAAGATATTACATTTATTGGTTTAGAATGTCAATTTAACTAAAATTGAGAATAATTATTAATACAATTATATTACTATTAAAAAAAAACTCACACACCCATACATACATACACCATATACATATAAACTAAAGCATTTTAGAGATCTTTTTTATCTATAATTTATATTCGACTTTTATTCTAATTAATAGTATATTGAGCAAATTGATTAATTAATAATAATTAATTAATTTATAAAGCATATATTAGCTATTATAAGATAAAAAGAAATACAAAACAAATCAAACCAAAAACAGAAAGAACAAAAATATTTTGACATTTCGATTAAATTCACGTCAATTAATCTAATCATTAATCTCTGTTATTATATTTTAATATACCAATCACCTTCCATTTTATCTTGGTATAATATTTCGATTAAATAATATTTTAAGATTAATCACACATATTTCGTATAAACATTTGTATATTATAAATAAGTCAGCATAAATATGGCATAACTATATTTTGAATTTCTTGTAATGGTTTTTGGTTAATGGAATAATTAGAGAGGCAAGGAAATCATGTTATAAAATTCTTTTAATTAGAGAGAGAGAGATTTTTTTAACTTTTAACCATCACTTATTTACATATCTTTTGAGGAAATCTAAAGATATTAAAGCAATATGACAATATAAAAATTGTTTCAGAGGAATTTCTGAACTTCTGGAAAATAAGTCTTAGCATCAATTTGATTAGGCAAAATTGATTTAGAATATTGATTTCAAATACAACTTTTTAGTAATAGACATACATTTTATTATACTGATTGACTTAGAAAAATTTACGGAAGCAAGAAAGTCCATTCGTCTAAAACCTTTCTATATATTTAGATATTATTTGGATGACGAAAGAAGTATATTTCAAAATTTTTAATAAAATTTTGTATGTAGGCTTCTTTTAGACTGAAACAAGTGGCACTCAACAATATATTATTTTGGAAAAAAAATTATATGAATAAATAGAAAAACGTAACAGCCACTCAAGGGCGATTCCTAAATATTCCACAACACTTTGGTTAATGTGATTAAAGCATGAAGAAAGTAAATCACAAGTCAAGAATGTAAACAAAATTGTAATTTACGAATAACTGGCATAGAGTTCTAATAATTTGAAACTGATTGTGCCATTTTCTTAGATTTTTTGTGAATTTTGTGTTAAACATTGTGTTACTTGGGTATTGATCATAAAACTTGTTCAATCTAATCCACTTTTAATCCTGCTTATCTTTGGACCAAAATTTGTAAATTTATCAAAAGTGCAGCCTGTATTTTAATAGTAAAGTTACGTAAAAAGGCATCAGATGGACATACAGGCTTAAATAGATTCAGAGGGTTTATGAGTCGATCAGTATAATAAAATATATGTTTTTTTAAAGCACATCTGGCCGTTACACACATTTGTGAATCGGTACAAAAATATACAACAAAGAATACTTTTTATGAAGCCCGGTTTTAAATAGAATTTTCGTATACCAAAAGTATGGGCAAAAATTTAAATCGGATCACTTAATTTCTTTGATGCTCAACAATGTAACAAATTATAAGAAATTTTTCGAAAACGTTTCACTTTGTAATAAAGTGAGGTGAAATGCTGTAAGATATTTCAAATTCCGTCACAGCGAATGACTTACTTTTTTTGCCTTTCATTGTAATCTATGAATTACTGTTACTTATTTCTTAATACTATTCTCTTGCTTATTCTCTCTTATGAGCATCAATAACTGTAACATCATGAGAGCTTGTACTTTATCTAAAGGATCCATAAAACCACGTTGCAACCATTTTGGTATTGTAGTGCGAGCATGACTAAATCCCAATTTATTTAATATATAATCAATACCATATGGTTCAATGGATTTACCAGCCCAATATAAAATGCGTACTGTTGGCTCCAAATGCCATGTTGTACATTCAAAGTGACGCCAATCTCTTAAAAATGAGTCACCATTTAAGCATGAATTTGAATCATTTAATAAAGTTGCTTGATTTAAAGATGATGATGCTTCTGCAGGGTTATTCTTTTTTATATTACCTCTGGCATTGTCACTGGTGCCAACTGTTCCACCACCACCCATCAATGTTGATGACATATTATCATTTGTATTCGATTTGGTTAGCGTAAATTCCATTTTATCTGCTGTTAAGTTATGAGCACTGCTGGTTAACAAATTTGTTGCCATAATTGGTAACGTTGTTGTACCAATATTTTTTCCTTGTAAGTCTTTAAATGTATCCTTTACAAATTGCTTAGATGAAGTACCAAACGTTTTAGTTGTATCAATATTAGTCATAGCGTTGGTGGTAGTAGTAGTAGTGGTGGTGGTAGAGAGGGTGCTAGAATTGGTGCTAGCACCTTTAATTGATTGTGATGTCTCTTCACTATTAACAACTTTCAATGGATGTTTCTGTGATAAGTTTGGCGAATTAGCTCTTGCTGTTTGAGCACCAATCTGCAAAAAAAAGCACCATTTTTAAAAAAGATATATAAAATGTAAACTCCTTTTTATATTATTTTGTTATTCTGTTTTAGTGTGGAGCATTTATTAAATTCCGTTATGTAAGTTCTTGCATTTATCTTTGCTTCAAGTTTTATTAAAGCTGTCATTCGGTAAAACTCACCACTTTTTCTTTTTCTTTAACGTATGATGTAATTAAATCATGTAGAAAGAAGAAAGCATCCGCATCGACCGTAACGAATATATGATCATCAAAATCGGTGGTAAAACTGCATAAAACTTCTGGTTTTGGTTCACCCAATTGTGGTGTGGATGGATTTTGTTTGTGTTCAGTTTTAAAATGCAAATGTAAACTTGGCAATGCAAATATCACTTCACGATCTTGCGATTTAGCTAAATTACTTAAACTACATGCAGCCGATCTAGCCCGTTCTATAGAATTTGAAGCGACTTCGCGATCATATTCCAAAACTGGAAAGCGATCCACAGCTACGTAAAAAGTAAAGCATTGCAATGAAATGAAGAAAAAATATCATAAAAAGCGGTATCAATAAACGATATGTCTACTGTAGTTAAAAAAAAATTGCGTAAATTTTCAACTTTACTTACCATCAATTTCACTATTAGCGAAAGCATAATGGAACCATTCATTTAAAGTTTTAAATTGTGGCGGAAATACAATATTTCGACTTATACGACTTACAACAGCCATAGAATGATTTTGTTGCTGTGTTTCGCTAGTTTGTCCTAAACAAGACGTCAATGTTTGCATAATAATTATCTCTTTCGTGTTATCATCTTGATGAGCTTCCGTTGTAAAATTAATGGAAGGCGATTTCAAACTGAACAAAGCCCATGATTTTGATTTGAAGTTTATACCATGAAAGCATGCCAACGATATATTATTGCCATGTAATTCCATAGAACCGCCTAAAACATTACCATGTCGCGGTAAACGAGTGACCAAAGTTGGCACTACCAAACCGGCCACTATTTCTAATGGTTTTTGCCAATGTCGATGGTGACGGGCATCATTATTATTACTTAGATCAACATTTATGTCACCATGTGTGAGTTTCTTTTTTAATTGCCGTCGTTTCATACTAATATTACGTTCATGGAGGCGTGGTTCTAAGCTGGAAAACAGTCTTTTCGATGATTTAAATTGCTGAGAAAAAAACTCTTCTAATTTATAATACATTTTTAATAAATCTGCTGTAGTCGATTTGGAAATCATAATTTGCAACTGAAAAACACAATTCAAAAAAAACATGAGAATTGGTACAAGCGCTCATCAATGTTTAGATAGGGTTTCTTCTTACCTGATCCCATGATAAATCACCATGTATAAATATTATTGTTTGACGATGTTCATGATTTAATTTTGGCAAATTCATTACATCTATTGTTTCGGTGGAATTTGTTGTATTTTTTGTTACTAAACAAGTTTTCCACTCATCTTTCATTGCTGCTGAAAATGAACTTATTCGAGTCATTAATACCGACGTACCCATATAATCTAAACGTAATTCCAATGCCATAAAACTTAAGCCCATTGTATGACATGGTTCAATGCCAGATTCTTCTTTTATATGAAAGCGTGTATTGATTTTATTCACCTCAAAACTGCCACCAACAATGCCACCCTTAGCATCCAAAGAGGATCCACCCAAATATATGCCCATATACATATTTTTATAACCAGTACTACCAATAGATAAGCGTCCATCTGATTGAAAATCTTTAGTTAACCAAACCACGTTGCCCATAACATTCCCCATGTTCATTTGAACATTGAGTTTTGTAAAATTAACAGCAAATAAAACTAAAGTCTCCCAAGCTGTGATTTGATTTTTTTCAGATGGCGGTGTACTTGAATCACCGCTGGAAGATTTCCCTAATAATTTTAATTTATTCACTGCTGTTACTCCCGTATTACGACTTACTGTTGTGGGCGCCAAAAATTCTAGCGTTAACTTATCTTGCGGATACAGAACATTACTCTCCTTTGGTGATCTAAGAACTTCTACAAAATTATTTCTCATATCCATTTTTGGTGTTGTTGGCGTGCCTTCTACAGTTGATTCATTTTCATTAATGGACTGCTGTACACTTAAATCACCCAGAAATAGACGGCGTACAATACGTCGACGATACCACGCTTTCGGAAATGCCAATATTTCTGTTAAGCGTCTCATATCATATTTAAATGAAGCACTGCCAATATCTACAATCGTAGAAAATCGTATAACGGCGCGTGATTGATCCATTACCTTTTTAGAAGACAATGGTGAGGGCTCTATAAAGACTTTACGGCAACGTGTTATGTGAAATTTCACAAATTCTACATTAATACTTAAAGAATCTTTACGTTCAGTATCGGTTAAAGGGGAAAATTGTGCTTCCTTAATGTTAGTCTTCTTCCCACCATATGGATGAAAGATATAAACATTGAAATCGGCTAAACAACCAGTTACACTTAAACCGCCATGATGTGTTTTATCTTTCTCCGTTCCGGTAGATGTTGTAGGTTGATCAATTATTGTTGGACCAATATTTTGTTGCTCATCATCAGGTGACCTTTTCGAACTAAAAATTATATCTAAACTGGGCAATTGTAACATGCATTCAACTCTTGACACAGGCAAACATGAGAAGCGAAATGTTGATGGCTGCATATGAAAATAGACGATAACATCAACGGGAAATGATGCATATGTTACATAATTGCTGGGTAATATATCTAAATTAACAGCATTCGGTGTGGGTATTTGAGTTTCATTGCTACCCGACTTTGTCGGTATGGGTTCGAGAGTTTGTTCGAGAAATTCTAAAATATGCGGTGAAATTATGGTTTCTTCTGGTATGGATTGTAATGTCATCCAAGCAAATAATGAAGCACGTTTATTACTTAAACGACGCGAAGTACCACCAGATATGCTGTATGCATAAATCGAACTATCTAAACCTACTATAGGTAATTGTTCCACAGTCCGCGATTCATAATGTAATTTAACATCCAACCCCGGTATGTGAAATATGGTCAAATCAGATAATATGGCATTCGATGTATTATAACGTAATTTGCTTTTATCGCGATGGCGACGTGACGGTGTCGGACTACCCCAATCGTAACCTACACTACGTTCTCGTTTATGAGTTTTAACACTAATTGGACCGCTTAATATGAAACGATCATCATTCGATTCTTTAGTATGCAAAACACATTTACCAGAATTCACCAAGACTTTTATGTCCAATTCAAAATCGACATTTGGTTCCTGTTGTTTTTGTTGATATTGATTTTTGCGCCTCATTTCTACAGAAGTACCATCAATATCTATCTCAATATTTTGCACTGAATCGGTCACACCTTTATTATTATCACGAAATTCCGCTTCATGATTACAATGATTTTCATCACTGTCAGCATTAGGTAAAGAACTTTGTCTCATCGATTCTGAGAATGTGACACGATTAGCTGGACAAGTTCTTAAAGAAGAACTCCGGGAATGAGGCGATACTGGAGTACTTTGTAAACTAGAAATCTCATCATTCGATACTATTGGATCTAAGCGGTGTCCTGTATAATTCGTTGCACCTTCTTCTAATTGATCTCTCTGCTGGGAGCCAACAAATGAAAATGATCGATTCGTAGTTTTTATGCCACGTCGCATAGAAGGCCGCTTCCATTTTTGTATCATATCACGCCTAAAATATTTAAAACATATCGCTTGTAGTTCCTGTAACCTTTTCTCTTCCAAGCCAATGGTTTTATGTGAGGCACCCAAAGTACGCAAATCGTTAATAATTTTTAGTTGCTCAGCCATTTCTTTCTCCATCATGAAAGATCTTTTCTTGGAATCTATAGTTGGATCAAAAACGAATGCTGGTAAGTTCTCGAATTTTCTTCGATGCATAAAAGAATTGTTTCCATTACCAATGCCACTACCATCAGCAATATCATTTTCACCACCATCATCATCACTATCAGGTGAATCAATATTGGTTTCTTCTTCTTCAAAGCCAGTTAACATTGTTAACGTGTGACCCAATGATGATAATTGTTTACCAATATTTATATCTAAATGTATATCTACACCTTCCATTTGCCATTTAACATTCAATAACCATTTGGCATTTTCAAATTTTTTAGTCGCTATTGTTCGAGAGCATACCTCATATGTACCCTCCGATACAACACACACATTCATAATGGGCTCATTTGGATTAGGTTTCCAATCATCTAAAGTTGTTTCAAAGTCATCAGCAAATCTTAAACATAAGCCTTGAAATTTTCCTTTAGATACCAAAGAACCGGAATTGCATGCTGATATTATAGTATTCTCTAATGTAACAACTACAGCTCCTTTAGGTTCAAAATCTTGATATGAACGAGAGCCCCAAGACTATAAAATACGATTGAAAATATTTAACTTAATATCACAATTCTTAACAAAACGAAATCATTCGGCAGTACTTACATTAGCCATATGATTTAAAGGCAAACATATACCCATATCTTCCACAGTTAATTGAAGAAATAACGTAGACAAATTTGTGCTGGCAATATTACTTAATTGGCCAAAGGGGACACGATCAAAAGCCTTAAAAGGAAAAAAATAATTGAAAATTTTATATCCAGCGTAAACATGTATACCAAATGCAAAAACTTTCCATATTGCCCTCAAATTGCTTGTATTTAAACCAATAAACTCTTGATAATGGATACTTATTTATTTATTATTGTTTCTTACCTGCTGTTGGGGTTGATTCTGTGATTGGGTTTGTGATGATAATGGATTATGATTATTAACACTTAAGTTAGCTCTCTTTTCTGTCCAATATTCATAAGCGTTTTTATAATTTAACCAAACTAATATGGCTTTATCAACAGCCATCGGTTGTATGTATACCAATGGACGTTTCAATGTTAACAATATTAATTCTTTATCTTCGTTAAGCAATTCATCCTGGAACGCATTACGTAAACCGATAGTTGTATGAAAAAATGCATACTGTTGAAACTCTGGTTCAGCTTCATCAAATATAACATTTCTTATTAATTGGCCCAATGATAAATTGAAATCGATATGCGCTTTCCCAAACAATTTTCTATTATTACCCTCACCCAAATTCTTAACACGGTTCGATAAATGTAATTCTAATGTGCCAGTTTCAAATCGTACGGCTGAATTACACGGTGTCGTTGCAGTTAATTCTATCCTTTTCATGGAGACATTAATCCAAAAGAGTATGCGTTTAAGACTAGACTCGTGTACACTACCACCGTCACTATCTTCAGACCATAATGGTACCGGTTTTTCACCCCCATACACTTTTTGTAATACTTCATTAATTTCTCGCATAAATACTTTTTGTACAAATACTAAATGATTAAGTAAATCAGTTGTTAAACATCGTTTAAATTCACCAATTTCAGCTGAAGCATTCACGTAGCCACCTTGACGTAAAACAATGCCTTCGACATTTTCCATTTCCTACAAGATTTTAAAAAAAGTTTAATTTGTAATATCTTTCAATTAAAATCGATACACTTGGGCATATTAAATAATTCTACCAAGTTTGATCGAAAACGTTCGATTTTTTGAAGCTCCTCTCATATACTCAAATATTTAAATCATCGAAAATTATAAATCATATTAAATGAAATTTGTGTAAGGCATTGAAAAGTCGATCGTGATCAACATTAATATCTTTTTGTCCGACAAGATGTGACATTTGTTACGAGTATGTCCAGCCGTCTAAATAGCTAAGCTAACCTTGTCTACTTTTATTTACATATTATGAAGGATCTGCCTCCATCAGACATTACCCATAGTTGAAAATGTATATTAGGAAATTCAGTTACCTCTTGACGATGCTCTGGTATATATTCGGCACTCACATGAACCATTGGCAATGCTATACAAGCCTCAGAGGGTAGATTCATTTCATTCTTAATTAAATTAAACGAAGTTAATTAATATTAATTTAAAAGCTTACATAAAATTATTATGATAATAATACTTACCCTTACCTGAATTTTAGTATTAAAACTCAGAGAATGGGTTGGTAAATCGATAACAAATTTAGCACGATTTCCTGATACTCCCTTTGAACTGACTTCATTCATTCGATATTGAGCTTGCAACGATGGCAATAATGCAGCATTTATTGATAAACTTTGTAGAAGAACATTGAATTGCATAACCAACGGTTGTAATAAACCATTGTGTTGAGTATGGCTGCGAATTTGTTTATTATATTTACGATTTTGTTGTTGTTGCTGATAGTTTTGCGATTTCTCTTTCTGATCAAATGTTGGACCATCAGTCACTTTAGTATGGAACGGTGATTCTGGCTCCGATGGATCAGTTGTATGTATACGATTTGGATTACGACTAGAATTACGTCCGACTCGTAATTCTTGTAAAGTTGATGATAATTGCTTTGAGGATCGTGTCATCATGCCATGCAATGCAACTGGATGTTGGGGTATTTCAATATTAACAGGACCAATCGACAATAAACCGCTATTCTTATCATGACCACGTCTCGTTAAACTAGAATACAGAGTCTGGCTTTTTCCAATAGTCATTTTAACTACAGTTCTATTTTGCAAAAAATTTCAGATATTTACTGATTGGATTATTAAAAAAAATTATTAAGAAAATTAATATAGAACTTACTGTTGATTTGGAGCAACGCCTTCTAAGAGAACAATCATTGCTCTACCTACTTGACCAGTTAATGAAAACTCTACCGAAACAGGGCGAGCTTTTTTTATCCATGTAACTGAACTATTTAGTGTTGTTATTTCGGCTTCCAATTTTAAGCCACTTAACGTGGCCATTAAACGAGTCTTGTGAATTTTTGCCACACCAAATACCACCAATCGAGTTTTCTCCTGGGAAATACTATCTGCATATAATTAAACAAGTAAAACATTAACATTATATAGAAGCAAACTTTCTAACACATGCGCTAAATGTAATGCAAAATTCTTTAAATTAAATTCTGTTAAAGACCCCACCACCTTTAAAGTCCCTAAAACGCTTTACTTTGTAAAAAGTTTTTGAATTGTACAAATGGCATAATTTATAAACAATTTTATTTTATTTACCAAATATTTCACGATGTTGTAATAGTGGTGTTGGTGCACTAGCCAAATCATCATCTTCATGTACGCGTGCATCATCTCGATTATTATAATTTAATGGTTTTTTCTCATTTGTATTATTATTTACAGATAAAACTTTTTGTTGAACTGTTTTCGTTTCTGGCATTGTACCATATAATTCCAAAAGATTATATATTGTTTTCCAACAATTTGGTGTTTCGGTTATTGGTCCAATTGTTAAACCTAGAAAACCGTTAGTATTTTTCGTGATTGTATTATTGTAATCACCACTAACGCTTGTCGCACAAACATTGTTTAATGATGCCTTCGATTCTAAAGATAATTTTAGCAAATGCTGATCACTAACGGACATGGTTGGACTATCTCTTAAAGGTGATGACATCGATTCAGTTAAATTAGTATAACCTAAATAGCATCCCAAATTAAATAGAAAAAAAGAAGAATAAAATTATTATTGTAGTTTTTTAATTTATATAGGAAAAAGAAGTTTTGTTTAAACACTTACCCAATTTTCCTTTTACAGTTTTGCCAGTTGAACGTAACTTTTGAGCAAACGATTGTGGACGATTTTTAGCATTTGGTGACGGAGTACGCTGCATTAATGGCGCCAAAGTAGCACTTCTAGTTCTACTTAAAATATGTACAATTAAACTCTATATGAATTTTGTACTTAGAAAAACTTACTTGGTATTATAAGTTGTCGTAGTCATTTCATTAAATTTATCGTAACGTTCGTCAGTAGAATTATCTTGTTGACCATAACGTTCAGAGGTTGAACCAAAAATTATACCATCATTCGGTTCAGATACTTTAAAATGAGATATCAAAGAAAAAACCATACATTAAGTCACCTTATGTGTTATATACGTACACAACTAACTATATACCTAAACTATATTCATCTTTAGCATGTGGTTTTTTACCAATTTCAGGATGCTCATGAAATTCATTTTGAGCATCTTTCACATTTTGATACATATTCGTAATTTGATGTAATAGACGTAATAATGGCATATTAACCTAAAAAATATTATTAGTTATTTTATTAAAATACTTCGAATAGCAAAAACAATAGCAGCACCAAGAGAGGAATTAATTAAATACCTGTTGAGATATGAATCGTATGTTAACACTAAAATGTATAACAGTACTTGTATGTTTTTTAATTTGACGTCTAGACATATAAATAACATTCTGTCTGGCTTGATCAACCATACCATCAGACATTTTTACAACTTCCAATTCAATACCAACTCTTTCACATAAAAATAGTGGTGTATCTATTAAAATTGTGGGCGGAGGTCGCATATTTGATTTTTTTGTATTATTTGGTAATTTACAAGTTTTCGTTTTCACTTTATCACCAGCCTCTGATACGGCTATATCCACTCGAATTGAATCGAATGTACCAATCAGAGAAAGATTTGTACCGAAATTCTCTAATGAAGATATATCTATAAAGATAAGAAAATAATTTAATTTATGCAGAATTTTATTTGGATGTTCAGAAATTGGCCAAAACTGAGGTAAAGTCACTTCACAAAAGAATAAATGAAATGCGAAAGGAATTACATTTCACTGTTAAAATTTCACAAACTTCGAAAACCAACCTGTGTTGGAATATTTATTGATCATTTGTTGCGGCATAACACCCAAACATGTTAACAATGGCTCAAAAATTAAATGAGCATCCAATAGTTTAATGGAATCCTGCATAATGCCAGAACGCGATTGATTATATGGTGATATTTTATTAATTGGTGTATAGCAAATATTTTCCTTCTCTGAAACACTTTCCTTCTTTTTATTCTCTTGCTGTTGTTTAGCCATCCAAAAATATAAATCTTCTTTAGGATTTTCTGTAACACCCAACCAAAATTTGTTTATGGAATTTGTTGAACTTAATGATCCCTCTTGTAAGGCGCCGTATTCTATATAAAAAAAAAATAAATATATAAATGAAGAAAATTTGAAAATCTTATCGCTGATCAAGCCTGATTTGTAAAAACTCTTTACCACTACGGCTGATCTGAGTACAAAAAAAAGTGTGCAAATAAGACACATTGCAAGAATGATTTATGATAAACTTAAGGAATTTGCCACATGAAATGGAATTCAAAAAATTGAATCGATTTAATCCAAATTTGGCACCCATAGATTGAATAAAATATTGTTGTGTTTGTTATTTAAATGGTTCGATCCTGAACATTTTCAAGAGGTTTTGCCTTTCGGTCCAAACTCGCATGTCACGTAAACATCTCAAAAATTTCGAATTATGGATAATGGTTATAAATGAACATACAGACAGATAAAAATCGTATCGGAAAATATGAATATATTTTGAGCCTTTCTAGAAATTACACCCACAAACCGTACAAGTGATACAAAATGTTATGCTTGCCAGCTTTAGATCAATTTTTTTAGAATTTTGTGCAAGTGCTTAAAATAATATTTCTTACCGATTTCTGGACCTTGTTGTTTATCAACTAAACCTGATATAATCGGTAACATTTGTATACTGGAACGTGTTGAATTGCCATGAGAAAAATTTGATCCTTTATTCATTAAATTAGGTTTACTAAAATTATACAGAGATATTATTTGAAAAAAATTTGTTTGATATCAAACAAATTTTGTTCTTACGTACATATAATTCCTTCTCATATATATTTATTTACCTTCTTTTCGTTTGAATATTTGGTGAAGTTGATGAAGAACGTTGAGATCCAGTAGCACTAGCATCCATAATAAAATCTGTGCCAAATTGTGTAGAATCTATTGTTAATATTATAAATAATTTTATCAGTCTAACATTAATATTCACAACAATAAGGCAATACTTTAACACAATTTAATTTTTTTTGTACAATTTTGTATAAAAAACAAACTGTGCAAACTGTAAAATGTTAGATGTGGGTAAAAACAAAAACACAAACGTAACCCAAAATTGTTGCTTTTTCTTTTTTTCTTGTGCGTGCAAGGAAAACTTTGCTATCTAGCCACACTTTTTTTTTTTAACAACACACAAAGCAAAAAGTCCAGAGTACCCACAATAACCAGAATATAACAAAAAGTTTAAAATTACAATTACGATATTATTAAAAACCAACACGAAAACATTTATGTATAGAAATGAAAGGTATTGAGGTTTGTTAAAAGGACAAAGAGAGCACAAACAAATTGTATATGCATATGTATGTATGATTTTTCGTTAATCATAAGAATACCAATATGAATTCGATGATGTTGTGTTTGCCCAAGTAGTAAAGCATTCTCACTCTCTTCGGGATTATCTCCGATACCCGTGTATGCACCTAAATCATGATCACCATCACATTCAGCATCATCACATTCTTCTTCATTTTGTGGGAATGAAAATGTCACATTAATGGGTCGCGCCAATTTATTTTTATACTGATGCTCAAATAGTATAGGATTATACAAAGTATTCTTCCATTGGCGGCTTAATACAATAATGCCCTACAGTTGAAAATATAGTAAAATATATTGAAATGAGAATTATTATGTAAAATGGAGGAACATGAATATACCTGACGTAATGTATTTAAATGTGGTACATCACCATGTTTAAGTATATTTTCAATTACATTAACACCTTCATCCAATATTAATTTTTGCATTATAAAACATAATTGACAACTTGGATCCTCTTGTAATGTTTTCGATAATAAAGTATAATTATTAGCATAGCGACTTTTTTTTATTTTCGGATTACATTGAATTTTCTCATTATCTAAAGCATCGGCCATTAGACAAGCGGCTACAGCTGTTTGCCTTGAATGTAATGATTTAAATAGAGCAACAATTTTAATAGCTAAACGATTACTAGGATTCATCCAGGCGGTTATAGCTGGTGATGCCGTACTCAATAAATTCCAATCAAGTCGTGTTAAATCAATTTTACGTGTTATGGGTACACAAGGCGGTGCCGCAAAATTAAACCATACTGATTTCAATTCTATAACACATGATGAAGTTTTATCTGTCTCTTTATTAGCCATTTTATCAAATTCCTCTCCTTTCTTATTCGCTTTACTCGCTTCTGTTTCATTCGTATCATCCACGTGACCTTTAGGGATTTTCCGATTTTCAGTATTACCTCCAATGCCAATAGGAAAGGCAATGCCAGCGCCAGTGCCAGTGGCAGTGGCAGTAGCAGTGCCACCACCACCAATAGCACTACTACTACCACTTGCACCTGCAACTGCCCCAACGCCAGACCCAATGGTATTACTATCATTGCGATCATTGATTATAACATCTAAAGCTGTTTGAAATTTCTCTTTGGGTGTTTTTGGTGTTAGAGGTTTTTTCGTTAGCATGCGCCAAGCAGCTCGCGATGTTAACGAAGCCATATCCATGGACATATTATTAATAATTGGTGAAGCTGTACGTCCAACAATTTCATTTATAGTGCGGGCCACACTACCACTAGCCTCTTCCGCCATCTCAGCTAGACCTTCTTTCGAATTTTCCGATTTTTCATAATGTGAACGTTTAAGAATTTTTACGCCAACACCCTCTAAACCACATTCAAACATTATATAACCAATACTATCCACACCTGTATTATCTGTCATCTTTAAGCATTCAAATAACACTTTACTACGATGTTCCGGTATAGCCGTTATAATTAATGGAGTTTCTTGGCCTGTGGTGCTTTCTGTTTTTAAACGTCTCAATTGAGCATGAGCCCTACCAACATCCAATGTAATGACCAGTTCTTCTAATTGTTTCTCCGATGTCTCAATTAATATAGGTTCTCCTTGCACATTATCGGGTCGTGATTGAGAAGATAAATGAGCTAATAATGCTCGAGTACCTTTCATTATACCACCCTTTTTATGATTATTACCCGATTGAACAGTTTGTTGTATATACACATTATGCATGGATGCTCTAGTCGTTTTACCTAAATGAAATTTTGTTGATACACCTTCCACGTAGAAAGTCAATAGGGATACACAACTAAGATCCTAATATAAATCAGTTATTTATATATATATATATATATATATATATATATATATATATATATACATATATATATATACATATATATATATATATATATATATATATGTAATCCTTAGAAGCAAATATTTATAATAAATACCTGAACATTATCTAATGCTGCCACTGATATAACTTCTTCAATAATTGATGATTGTAACATTGTTATACTAATTTTGGGTAAAACAATTAAACCTTGCGTTCGCGTCGAAATACTCTCTTCGTACACGTCACTTAAAAATGAATCTCCTGGCCCTAATAAATTACGCTCCGTGGTGGAACGTTTCGAATTCGAATGCACTTGAGACCAATAACTTAAACTTTGATCTCGCTTCAAAATATTATCATTTTTCACTTTATTTATACATGATGCATGAATATAATTCACTACTGTTAATAGATGCATACTCGATAATGTTGGTATGGCAGCTTCGATCATTCTATTAATTTTGAATACATACACACATAAAAAATCAATAAAATACGAATATATCAAAAATATATATATATATATATATATATATAAAATAAAACAAAAGACAAAGTTATCAACATTTATTACAATCTCTAAGAACAACATATTTATATTTATATTACTCACAGACTGAATTGGAAAAAAGCAAAAAAAAAAAAAAAGGAAACCAAAAATGCCAAAATATAAAAAATTCAATAACGCCATATTTTACGTTTTTATATTATTTATTTATTTACCACGAAAATTATATTGTTTGGAAACGGTAAATATATACATTGCGCTGGATTGTGTTTGCAAAATAACAAACCAAACAAAAAAAATATTTAAAAAAAACGTTTTTTTTTTTCTTTTTTTTTGTAGGATAAGAAAGAATGGGAAAGTTCAGATCCGACAAAAGGTCTTAACGATGCTGATATTGATATGGCTTTAAACGGTTTATCATTGTCAGATTTAAATGCTTTAAGTGAGCTAATTGATACCGCTAATAAATTTGAATACAATTACAATGAGGGCAGGTATGACAATTTGTTAGCAATCTAAACCTTCTCTCAACTTTTTTTACGCTTTAAAAAAGATAGTGATTGTAGAAACTTACAAAATATATTTTAAAAACATAGATGGAAATGTCTATTAACAAAATAGGCCATCTGAAACGTTTCAACTGGAATTAAAAGGAGTAACAAAAATTTTTACAAGTCGTGTCATCTCAATTCAATTTGGCGTTGAATATTATTGCCAAACAATGAAATAAACGTCTACAAAGGCGTCTCTAGAACATTATAGTTAGTCGGAACATATTCGGCTTTGCAAGGTCTCTTACAAGAATTGTTCATAAAATTTTTAAATGTAATCCAATCCAAATTCATGAGTTTTGAGGATATAAAACATTCGAGAAGAATTTTCATAATCGCCTTCGCGTATGAAATCAAAAAATAATCTGATTTTCAATCAAAAAGCTTTTTTTCAAAAAATGGTTAGAACTCGTAAAACGCTTCATACCACATTTTTAATACGATTCTCTTTGATCTACATACTACAACATGAAACGATCTGCATTTGCTTTTTTGAATGTTACCGGTAGCTGAATAAACTTAAATCCAGCGCTAAAGAAATATTACTTTTAAATTGCTTAGAATAGAGTTTTTAAGCGCCCCCAGTAACCCTGCTCCATTCTGTTTTTTATTATATATCGAAAATTATAGGTATCTTCTAACAAGAAGATTTAAGGTACATGTTTTTGATTTACATTTATATTTATGTATAAAGTTTATTAAAGGACGACAACATGAAGGATTTAAATCTTTATGATGCCAATATAAACAATCATGATTATCTAAATGAGGATAATTCTTTACGTATGGAGCCTCAATATGCCATCGATGCTAATGCTTTAAATCATTTAGAAGAAAATGAAAATCAAAGAGCCAAAAGGGATGATCATCATGAGGTAATAAAATTTCGATGAATTTATTCAAATGTATTAGAATTATCGGCTATTAAAATATTAATTAATTTTATTTATTTAAAAAATTTGATTTTATTTAGGTTCAAATCGATGAAGAATATATAAAGCAATTAGATTTTTCATTTCCACGCGATATCGCAATAAACCAACATGAAGAGAATGATTTAAAAAAAGATCATATAAGAGTTAAAAGAGATTAATTTGTCACATCAAAAAAGAAAAAATATTATGTATGTACGTATGTATGTATATGTATATATATGTATATATATTTATGGAAATAAACGCTTTTTTTGTTGAGTGTTAAATATTTAACAATTTTAAATAATTAAAATATCTTTTAATGGGATTTTACAAACGTGCAACATATTGCAACATATTGCAACATATTGCATACATACATACCTTTGTAAGCCCTCCAATAATAATGGTGTTAAAAATATATTCGCTTGACCTTTAAGTCTGGCCACCATTGATGTGCAAGCAGCACCTTCAGCTTGTAAACTGATAAATTCGCCATCATCAAAACCATTTGTACTTTTATCAGATTCTTCTTCCTTTAATAATACACTTGGATCCCATGGATGAGATTTGGGTCCACCCATAAATGTTGTTGAACTATTACTACCAGTTGTTGCCTCATAACGTGGCACAACTTTTATTTCACGCCATGATGAATATAAATCGAAATGTGGTGTCATTTTACTACCAATATAGGTAAGACCACCATCATCATTCTCTTGAAACAGTGGTGTCGAAAATACATCTAGACCGGTTGGAAATGAACATAATGTCCAATTGAAACATTTCACTTGTGACAAATGATTTAAATAACTGGCCATCAATAATGGTGAATCAATTATTGGACGATTCACTTGTTGATGTAAATTAACCAAAGCCATATCCTCTTGGGATGACATAGCCGATATAAATGAGTTAGATGATAACGATGGTGTGCCAGATGATGATGCACGACTATCCACCTGAATTATTATTAATTCAATTAAATATAATTAAATAAATTTACATAAAATATGATGAATATATAAAACAATAGAATTTGCCTCTACCAAAACAATACAATAACATTTTTCACTCTATTCTCTTTCTACATTTCTCAACTAAACCTATTTAATGATGATGCACTATAATGCTACAGTTCTTGTGATAATCTTGTGTATAATAAACCAATGACATAAGAAGACACAAGAAACTTTAATAAATCTATTTATATAAAAGGATATTAAGAAGACAGATCATGCGATGGAAATCATTTTCTAGATTTTCTACATTTTCTTCACATATTACTTTATTTTTTTTCAAGTAACAGTAAACGCATGCTAAAAAAAAATACAAATATTACGCTAAGTTGCAAGATTTCGTGGAATTTGCATTATTGGATATATATTTTCTTAAAAGAAAAAACAGAAATGGAAAATATATTCTAACTAAAAATCGAATAACATTCATTGGCCAACTATTTCATTTCATTTCATTTCATTTCATTCTGTTTTGCTTTGTTTTTTATTTTTTGTTTTTTTTTTCAATTATTCAACATTCAACAACTAATAACATTTATTTAGTAAATGCGTTTAAAGGCACAACAAACAGACACAGAGATATAGATAAAGATAGAAAGATACAACAAAAAAGTGTAAGAGAAAAGACAATAGAAACTACTCACATCATAAATGAAATGTCGATACTCAGGTCTTGATGATATATTTGTTAATTTTCTGATTGGAGTTGCAAGACCATGAATACGTCTCACGTCTTCGTTCTATGAAATTAATGAATTGTTTGGTTTCTTGTTCTTTTCTTTTTGTGTTTCTTTTCTTATATTTTACAGATTACAATAGACTTAGAAAACAAATTGTGTGTGTGTGTGTATGTGTGTATGTATGTATGTATGTATGTATGTATGTATGTATGTATGTATGTATGTTGATGTATGTTGTGTGTGTGTGTGTTGTGTGTGTGTGTGTGTGTGTGTGGTGTGGTGTGCGTGTGGTGTGTGTGTGTGTGTGTGTGTGTGTGTTGGTGTTGGTGGTGTGTGTGTGTGTGTGTGTGTGTGTGTGTGTGGTGTGTGTGTGGTGTGTTGTGTGTGTGTGTGTGTGTGTGTGTGTGTGTGTGGTGTGTGTGTGTGTGGTGTGTGTGTGTGTGTGTGTGTGTGTGTGTGGTGTGTAGTACAATAAGTGAAATATGATTATTTAAATAAAATGCCTAAGAAAAGGTAAAATTTTTTATGAATTTTTACACAATGTCTTAATTATAGCAATTCAAGTTTACTTTTTTCTTTTTTTCCTTTTTAGATGCAAGCTATTTAAAGCTATTTATTTAAATGATTTAAGTAAATTATACCAATCGATGTACTCAAATTAATTTACTAAATTCATTTGAAATTATTTTTATGCACATTTAGTTAACGCCACTTTAGAGATACTTTGAATAAATTTGTTATACAGGAGCCTTCTAGTTTAAGAATAGATCGAATTATAGAATTATATATGCCCAACTTAAGGCCACCACTTCGCACCATATTTAAAAAAAGGGATTCATATATAAAAAACATTGACAATTCAATTTATTTTGTAACTGCCAGAAAGGGTTTTTGCACTGATTCACTCTGGTCATATTATTAAAGAACATTTCGTAATCTTTAAAATGCCTCCATAAAATATGGCGGAACTTATTTTAAGAACCATTTTAGAAATGTCTGCCCCCCTCTCTCGTCTTTTAAAATTTTCTATTTAAAGAAAAGTTATCCTTTGAAGAAAAGTTACAATTTTAGATCAATATTTAAAACGTATTCAAACTTGGTCCATTTTTGAATCCGTTCTCATTTCCAATTTAATGAAAATCATCAGTTTTAATTTTCTTGACTCTTGGATCACATTTAGCAAAATGGTTTCGGATACTAATTCAAATCAATTTTAAAATGCATCCCTACGGGCGACTATGAAGTTTTTGGTCTTTTTAAAAAAAAAAATAAAAAATTTCGCGAATCTACTGTGCAATACTAAGAATAAATAATAAACAATAATAATAATAATAATAAATTTGAAAAGGACACTTTGAAGGTGTCGTCGTTTTTTAAGTGTAATCGAATTTTCAAAATGGAATAATCACCAAAAATTTTATAGGCACGGTTTATCAATTCAAATAGTTCATGGATCACAGAAGTTTCAAGACATAAAATGTAAAGTGAAATTCAAAAAAACGTGCACAACTTCTCACATATATATATATATATTATATATATATATGTATATATATAAATATATATGTATATGTATGTATGAATACACGATAGATTAAACTAATGAGAAAATAGGATATGGCTTGGGCCAAATCTTAGATACCCACCACCCAAACACTACTTGGTATTTTATAGAAAGATAATTTGAACTTGTATAATTTCAGGTAGGCGTGGCCGAGTCAGACGATTTTTTTTTGTAGACATTGTAGAATAACGGCCTAAATATTTACACAAAATTCCAGTTTCACTTTTCAACAGGAATATGTACATTTTTCTTAAAAATTCAAAAATGTTCTCAGTTTATATTGCACTGAGGACGTAGCCTTTGATCGATTTAGCCGATTTTAAATCTTCAATAATGTATATGAACTTCCAATATTTCTATCACATTTAAAGTCGCTATCTATATTTTTGCGACCAGCAGACAGATCTAAATCGATCCAGAAGTTGATGCTGACCAAGAATATATACTTTTTATTGGATCTGCCGCATTTCCTTTTTCCATAATAACACAATGAGTAATAATAAAATGAGTATACCCTTACTCTCTGGATAGTGAATATAAAATTTCACCAGAGGAGATAGAGATATTTGGAAATTGTTTTTTGAGTAAACTTCTTTCCCAAGAAAGAAATTGTAACAAATTTGAAGTAAAAACAAAAAAAAATAGCAAAAATAGGAAAAATAAGAAAAAAAACTTACCACTTCGGTTGTACTTTGTGGACGTTTTGGCAAAGATGATACATTATTAGTTGATTCTGGTGCATGTATTTCTAAATCACTACGATATGTATTCAATGAGGATGATGTTAAAGCAACATTTTCATTTTGTGCACCACCAATACTAGAAATTTATATAATCATATTAATTATTTAGAAAGTTAATAGTTAAATTGATTTGAAATGAATTATTACCTTAAATCGGATGAGAATCGTTTCCGACCCGAAAATATTATAGATCCATTTTGTGTTATAATTGAGCCACGTTGTGACATCATATTCGAAATATCCTCTTCAGCCGAATAAAACATTTCTGATGGATTCTCCGATGTTAAAGAAATTGTACGTTGAACTTCACGATTTAATTGTTCACCATTGTTTGTTGCCATCAAGTCTATTTTGTGTGTTGGATTTTTTAATGTTAAATCAGCTATTTCAAATTCCAAAGGATGTGAATGTGGTGCCGAATGAGACATTTCATCTGGTATCTAAGAAATTTCAACTTTTAAATACTTTTTTACTTACACAAAGTTTCATGTATATTTAGTGGTTATTTAAAATGTTCTAGATATTTTGTTTTGATTGTGTACAAAACGAAAAGTCTTTATAATCTTCAGTAAAACATTAAATTCTATTAAAATGAATTAAATTATAGTAATTTAAATCAAATTGAATTACATTTGACGTTTCTATTAGATATAAATCTAATTATGATAGCGCATGGAACACTTAAACATGTTTAATTGCAAAATTTTTTTGCAATTACCTGTACCTCATTTTCGACATTACCTGTAGTTCATTTTCAACATTAATGTCATCCGTTAAACGCGAATCTGATATACTCGTTTTAGGTGTTGATACACGTAATGTACTTGTCTGTGATTTATTACTATCAGAACCACGCCTTGGTGTTACATTTTGTATATCATCAGTATCGGGCTGTAAAACCTTTTTAGATGGACTATCCAATAAACGGGCATATGGAACTTCTAAAGATGTCTGACGGTGTGTCACATGTGAATAACGTTTATTACGCCTTTCCAATGTATTTGGTGAAGCAATATTTTCTCTAGATTTTCGACTATTTGCATTTTGCTTTTCTAGAGAAGTTGTACCGCCGATTTTAACTTTCGCATTAACATCCTTATCTGATTTTTTTAAGCTATCACCATTTACAATCACAGTCGGTCGATATAATTTTCCTTTTCCAGTGAATTCTGCATTATCATGTAACGAAACTGAGTGCAAACTGTATGGCGGTGTATGGAATACTAATTGACCAGCATGTAATATACTTTCGCCAAAACCGTAATCCTTATTATTATTAATAATGCTAAATATATTAAAACATTAATTCATTAAAATACTTTTTATTATTTCGATTTTGATTAATCGTACAAAATACTTACAAGTATCGCGCAATGTTATAATTATCGATTACATCTTGAGCAGACGGTTTAAAAAATTTCAAACCGTTACGATTGGTGCCGAAAAATGTACAACCGCCAATGCAACCGCAACGTGATATTTCACCCAGAGCAGTGCTATTCATATTATTACACCATAGAAACCACAAACGTTTCGATTTAGCATCATGTTCACGAAGGAAGCTAGCAGGAATAAATACAAAAAAAAAAGAAAAACCAAAAATTAATAACTTAATTAATAACAGAAAGATATATCGGTATCGGTTTTGGAGATAAAAAAAATTAAATAAATTACCTGTGCTGGACCAAATGCAATTTATGATCAGGTATTGGTAGAGCTGAAGCGCCTTCCAATAAAATCGGTCCTAAGGATGTAGAGCCAACTTCCACCCAATTCTCATAAAACTCATTATCCGAATTGGCAGGTGTACGTCGATAATCGATAAAACTATCTCTTAATTTACGCATACTATCTTCACGAGAATCACGACGTTGAGAGAATGAATTTGAACTACGTTTATGTTTAGCCAAATGGGAATGCTGTTGTAGTTGTTGTTGCTGCTGCTGCTGCTGCTGCTGCTGCTGCTGCTGTGATTGATAGTATTGTTGATGATGGTGATATTGATAGCCATACTGATGAGGATGATGATGCCCATCTGATTTAACAGATTCTTGATCTGCTCGACGTAATTTACCTGAACGATTACTGCTTGTTGTATTTGTGTTATATGAATTAGTTAAATTAGAACTGCATCCAGCATTTAACATAAACACTCGTATTAATATGGACGGTAATAAGCCGGATATACCAGATTTGACACGTTGACCATGTAAATTACAATTTGCCAAACGAATGGGTGACATCTGTAAAATATATATAAAAAAAAATTGAAGTAAATTTAATATTTAATAAATATTTAATAAATAGTCTACACCACCGCAAGCATTACCATAAAGTTAAAAATATTTTCTTACCCAAACATGCAAAGCTGTACCGCTCTCAATAAGATAAACATCGACGGCATCAATTGAAACTCTTGTCATCTTATATTTAATATCTTCGGCGGATGGGCATTTATATTTGTTAGCTTCTTTAGTATGTGGACATTGATTACTAGGTACGCCATGATGACAATTACGTACAGTTTTCGGAGATTTTAAACAATTTTCTGGATCCACCAGAAGCAGTAAAAATGTTTCCAAACTAACTGCAATGTTAAATAGCTGAGGTAAAGTTAACTTGCCTGATAATTTACCTAATTGAATCTCAATTAGCCAAGAATATTCCAAAGTGTCTTCATTTAAAGCACAACCTTCATTGCTAAACATAGCATGACCACGAGCCTTCATCAAAAATTAAAAAGATATTGTAATTTTTAATGTTTAATTGGAAAAATTACTCAATTTTTTCGTATAAATATATTACTTGAACAGCTGACAGCATTAAATGTCCTTGATTGATATGCCTATCACGATTTTGTCTCATTAATGTGTCCGATGATATTAAATATGATGGACTAACTAAGACTTGCAATATCGTCTCATGGTAACGTTTATTCATTTCAAAACCTAAACGTTCTATCAATACAACCGGACATGGTGGATCATTATCTGTGCAATTTTTCATCAAATGAGCCTGTATGTCATGTATTATAATAGATACTATCACTTCTAGGGGCCTATATATACGTGGATCAAATGGTTTTTGCTTAACATCAGCTATCGTTATTTCTGATATCGATTTCGTGGCTAAATCTTTATCTTTTAATAACAATTGATCTTTTGCATGGCCCGTTGATCCTGAACTTGATGTTGTTGCTGCTGTTGTTGTTATTGTTGTGGTTGTTGTTGTTGATGCTGTTGCTCCCGTCATTGCCATTAGTGAATCTTTAGCCTTTATATTTGATTGTTCCATATCCATGAAATTTTGGTCTTCACCAATAACATTCTCCTTTAAATTGATAGAATTCCTTAGAACATTACCATAACACATTAGCACAGATGAACCAATTTCTAATTCCACAGTAACATGATCTCCTGGTAATGTACATGGATCAAATTTACTCGATTCAATTGTATTCCAATTAGTTACTGGAGATTTACGTATTTTTGGTATACGCATCGGACTAAGTAAAATCTCTTCTTTTTCCGGTGTAGTTATGTCAGCTTGAGGGTCCGGTCCCAATGGTGGCATAGGATGATATACATATTGTATGGATAAAGCAACAATGGGAACAGTCCAACAATCTATCCAACCACTAGAACGTTGACAAATTTTACGCCACTTTTTCGTATACAATTCTGCACGATTTCTTACTTTCCCATTGCGCGTCAATAAGCGAGCATTTTCATCAATTGCAATAACAATGGGTCGTGTAGTTGATACTTCTGGCACATACAAACTCAAATCCAAGCCCTCGCCATGCATCCAAAATTTTAATGTTATCGTTTTTGGTAGGAAATCATCGAATGGTATACTGAAACTCATATCGAAGACGTCACCACAAAATGCCAAATGATTATTTTCTTGATTAGCACTTGAACAATCTATCCAATTATATTCATTGCATAACATTAAAATTTCAAAATCATTCAATAATACATTAAATTTACAAGTGAACGGGACGAAAGTCAAAATATCTGGACGGGCCTTACTAACCCAATCTTCTAGTAAATCTTGAAAGAAACATTTATGCTTATAAACGATAAATGCTGTACCTTTACAACCATTTAAGGATACACTCCACTCCTGTGGAGCATTCCATTTTCTTGGATAATGTATACGAACTTTATATTCTAACGATTCAAATTCTGATAAACTACGATATTGTAATGACGTGGTAGCTTCCGTATGAAATAATTGACCTTGAATTTTAGTTGTAAAACCATCGGGTTGAATTACCCATGGTAAGGTTAATTCAACATATGAAGCTGGACCGACTGTTACATGCATAACATTAGTCTCTTTATCTTTGGAAAATAATATGTCAATAGTGGCCTCGTTTAAGACACACAAAGTAATATCGAATGATTGATAGGTACGTAATTCACCAGGTTTAGGTGTAGGTGTAATTTCCATTTCTCTCCAGTCTGGTGGGAAGAAAAATTTAAATAAATGTTCACGTTGACGATCCGCCCAAGGTCCATAACTAAAATCAGTGCCTTTTAAACATTTTATATTTAAACCCCATACAGGTGGTGACGGTTCAACTTTATCACCATTCGCCATTATTATATGAATTGGTTCATCGGGAACAACACCCGGCTCATCCATATAAAAATACAAATCCATTTGATTGGACATCATTACCACGAAACCTTCACCCATATAACGTGGTGGCTCATCAACTAGCCCGGTATATTTAGGACTGGGGGCAAACATCACCTTAGCATTTTCTACATTTGCCTTAACGAAATGCATAAAATGATCTAAACGGCAAACGGCCGGTTTTGTACTGTACGTGCAATGCGCTTCATCTATTGAAATGGATAATGTGGTGGGTGTTAAACGATTACCAAAGACAAAACGACCGGAACAAACATCAATTTTTATGACTGGTATTAGATCACGCCAAGTTCTTGCTTTCATTGCTTCCGAATTTTTAACACTGTCCCGTTTATTTTGACGTCCATTTTCTATATTTAACGAATGCTCACGTAATTTAGCCCGCTCTTCTGTCGATAGACCATCTGCCTATAAAGATAGCAAATTTAAACCACGTATAATAAAAACTTTTTTCGTCTTTCGTTTTTTAGATACAGTAGACAGATAGTTTTTTTTGTGAATTTTATATACCGGTCTCAATATGAATGGTTTCAAACCAAATGTCCTTTCCAATGTATCATATATATGTGAGCGATTATAAACATGAAACTCATAACCATTTAATTGAACAGATAGTCTTGTATCGGAATGAGATAAATCTAAAAATCGAATAAAAAAATATTAATCGAAGAAATGCTAGGTTTTCCTTTTTAATTTCATTGTGAATACAAGCCTTCAGAGACATCCTTTGGCACATAGGAACGCCACCAACGAAATATAAAGTAACCATCTTGTGCCCTTATCGAATAATCATGAGTTATGTAAACAAAATCTCGGAACATTATTTTACCAGCTAAAGCATTGAATGATACAGATCCTTAAAAACACCAACAGAAAGATAAAAAAAATTTAATGAATATTCTGGGGAATAAAAGTAAGGAAAAAATTTCTTCACTCTACCAATTTTAAAGAAGGCCCCTTTAATAAACCATCGATTAACTATTTTAGTTATTAAAATACCAATAAGCCGCGAGTGATAAAAAGTTATATATGTTACCCATATAATCGCTGTCAAGAGGGAACATAAAAGCCATATCTGGAAGTAAATGCAACAAAAAATAAAAGCAAAATTTTAAGAGAAAATTCTTTTTATCAAATTTAAGCACAAGAGAAATATTATCAGTTTTTTTTTTGTTACAGATGGTTTAATACACTAAACCTGTAGGGCAAAATTTAGATCAGATCGTTGAAGTTTTATTTTTTGTACAACGGTTTTTTTTTTTTGTAATTTTATAAAAAGTTCTGCTCTACACATGACTTTTTTTTGTCTAGTAACTTTGTAACTAAGTGGGCTGAAGTGCTGAAATATACTTATGAGTCGACTCCGACGGACTTTTGGACTTTGGCACTTTTGAAACAACGACCTTTCTTTGTAAATATGCGAGTATCAATAAAATTCATCTTTCATCTCATAGTAAATATAAATTTTACTAAAAAAAAAGTTTGTACCATGGGAGCATCGATTTTCATATTTTCCAAGGCAAGATGTCCCGTGGTATTCCAGGTGCCTACTTCGGGAAAGCCAAAACCAATGTGATCTTCTTTTAAAGTCATGGTGATTTTATTGATTTTATTAGTATCCGTCCGACTTGTTCCAATATTGCAATAAATTTTTTTATTTTATAGCATAAAATATTCCGACAAAATATTTACACTTTTTTTGTAATAAATTTTTAATACGTAATTATTATTCTCTTAATAAATAAATGAATGGAATTTTTAATTTCGTTTTCTTTTTTTACTTTGTAAATATTTTTATTATGATTATATTTTTTGCAATTAACAGCAACCCTTATAATATTAATAATAAATGGAATTTTAATTTTATCTGTATATACAGATGTTAATTAAGTTATTGTTTCCTTTGGGGCGTTAGCCCAACAGAAAAATTATTATATACTGTAGCACAACATTGGAAATACGTTTTCTCTTTTTCTTTCACAATTATAATATTATTTATTGGCATTTCGAAATTCAATATTTTCCTACTTATTATATATCTTAAAACACTTGTACATGTTAACATATATTTATGTATTTTAATAATGACTATAATATTTTAATTTAATTACAGTTTACTACATTACTATACACAACACTAAAACAATTCACTTTTTCTTTCATTATTCTAATGTATTAGTGTAAATGTAAGATAAATAATAAACAATAAGGAAATAAAACACGAAATAAGGCACAGTAGAAAATAATTGGTTATCATGTTTGTTGTGATACGATTATTCGTACACTCCTCATAAAAACAACCACTCTGTTTTACTTGATCGTAAGAGAGTCATTATTAATATACAGATATTACCACCATCAATTTTAAATAAGATTTTGTTAGACAGTTATTGGAGGATGTTTATCGCTGTTGCTGATAGTCCATCAACATGTTTATTAAATGTATATATATTTATACATTTATTAAACTGAGAGCACATAAATAATGCTTACACTGCTTAATTATATGTGTAAAAGTGTGTATACTTGATTATTTGATACATATAAAATTACATTAGCAAAACTAAAAGGGCAAATTTTGTTATTGTCATGTTTGCATGTTTATAAATACATATTGGAGTCATGTGTGCAGTATACATAAATGTTTATATACATAAATTACTTATGGAACGGAAAAGAGAAATGACTGGAATTGCAACACATTATTACCGCCTAAATTAAATTTTTTTAATTAGGAATTAGTTGGATCAAAAAAGATATATATATATAGTACATAAGTTTCGAAATTATTAATTTCCTGAATTTGATTTTTTATTTGATTTACTGCTCTTTAGTATTTTTTAATCAGTTTTATATCTATTAAAAGCGATATGTGGTGTAGTGGGTATATAAAGATATATATATATATATATATATATAATAATATAATAATTATATATTATATAATATATAATATAATAATATATAATAATAATATAATAATTTAATAATATTCTGTTCCATTCCGATTTGTTACAAAGGAATTAGAAGAGTTTGTTAGTTACTGTATTATATTCCCCACGCCATCGTAACGCCATTTTTGTCAAAAAGTGTGTATGAGACAAACGCTTATGTTTTCGTAAGAGTTACACATTTTCTGATAATTAGAATTTTTCATCCAAATTAAAAAAAACCCGTTTTATATATATTTATATACAGATGGTTATTAAAGTAAAATTCTATAAAAGTGTGTAATAGTGTACAAATAATAGATTTGTCAAAAAATTAAACTGCTTGAAAGTGTGTGATACATCAAAATACAACAACAACAACAAAGAAACAATACTGCCTTTGTTTGAATCCTTATTTAGATAATCTTCCATTAGTTGTGTATAAAGAAAGAAAATGTCCGGCATAGCTATAACACGTTTGGGTGAAGAGCGCAAGGCATGGCGAAAAGATCATCCATTTGGTTTTGTTGCTCGGCCAGCTAAAAATCCAGATGGCACACTCAATTTAATGATATGGGAATGTGCTATACCCGGCAAAAAGGGTACACCATGGGAAGGTGGCTTATATAAATTACGTATGATATTCAAGGATGATTATCCAACATCGCCACCAAAATGTAAATTTGAACCACCCTTATTCCATCCGAATGTCTATCCATCGGGCACGGTGTGTCTATCATTATTAGATGAGGAGAAAGATTGGCGTCCCGCCATTACTATTAAACAAATTCTATTGGGCATACAGGATTTACTTAACGAACCGAATATTAAAGATCCCGCACAAGCTGAGGCATACACAATTTATTGCCAGAATCGTTTGGAATATGAGAAGCGAGTACGGGCACAAGCCAGAGCAATGGCAGCCGCTGAATAAAATTATAATTAAAAACAAAAAGCAACAGCAAACCCAACAAACCGAAACTATTTAAATCGCAAAAAATGAAAAGGTTAAACGTAATGATATACATAAATTGTATCCTTATGATATATGTAACAAAAACAAACCCATCATGAAACGTTTGTATTCTTACTTCTGTAAATTATATATGAAGTAATTTTGTTTTTTTTTTTTTTGTTTTGTATATTATGTGTTAGGCTTAGGCTTAAAAACAACTTGTATTAAATATAATTTTATTATTACTTTCGCTTCTAAGATGACGCTACTTTAAACATTATTTCTCTTTTTTAAATATATATCATATTCCACATCTTAGTCCTTGACGGAGATGGTGGTATAAAATTATCATTGCTACTTTAAAAATAATGATTTTATATGCACTTATTTAATATCTATTTGGCAAATGCAAATGTGTGCCTACAGCAGGAATATTCAAGGTCATTGGAATTACTACTTTTATCGTATCCTATGTCTACTTAAAATGAGTTTCATCATACATGCACATTGGTTTATTGTTATTGTATGTTAAAATCTGTGACCAATTGAGGTATGTTCTGTTGTGGTGTGCTAAAAAAAGCGAACTAAAATGCATTAATATGGGAAAATATCAACGATTTATTTCTTTTGTATTTCATCAAAAAAAAAAATATCAATATACACATTTAAATATAAGCATAACAAAATATAATTTACGTGAATCAAGTAAAATCAGATAAGAATGAAATAAAGAATAAAACATTTAACGAAAATCTGTAGAAATAAGTTAACTCTCTTCTTCTATTTAATTAAGCACTAATAATAAGCAAATAATTTCGGTAGAGATGTACATTTGTGCTGCAGTGATCGACTCCGAGATACTCTAATTCGATTAAAATTGATTAGACCATCTCTTTGGTCACGCATTTTTATTGTCAGAGTTCAGTCTACAATTTTAAAGATATGTCAAGAAAATTGATTAGACAATCGTATATTTTGATTACCAAGTCAGAAAAATTTTTAATTTTGTAAATTTTCGCAAGATAATCTCGACTGAATAATTCGATGCACTAAGTTATTAAATTTTATCCAACTAGGTGCGCTTTTGTGACACTTTTCTATATTATGAAATTTCCAATTCGTTCGATTATTACAAATTTTTACTTTCTTTCTTTGTAATTCTTTATCTTGACTTTTCAATTTTATTTAACAAAGTAGCGCAGGGGATTTAAATAACGGCCTCAAGTTAGTCAAGTAATAACTTAATATTTTTAAAATTGTTCACTTTAAGCCTTCGTTTGAAATACTATGCAGCGTCTAACTTGATGGCACTATACTTTTAGAGTTCTACTTTCAAATAGGTCGATTCATAAATGACATACAAATGCAATTGAATCGCTTGTAAAGTTTTACCTCTAATATAAGATGTAATAAATTTGCGTGGATGTTGTTTAAGAGTCAGTAGCATATCATTTGTAGCCCTATTAGAAAGAATTCATAATAAGAAAATTTAACAGAAATCATTTGGTAAACTTTTAGCATGCTACAAATATATCTACAATTAGTGTAATTTTTAGTATTTTTTTTAACAAAATGGACTTCACAAATTTTCATTATTTTTCTCTCCTTATTCATATTAAACGAAATGGTTCAAAAAATGCATCATATCAGTCCATACTTTTTGACACTTTACTTTTCGTTACTTTATGTTAAGATGCAGCAAACTTTTGAGATCTTTCATGAATGAATTCTTTTAAATCTAAGTCAAAATTAATCAAAATATTGAAAATTTTTTTAGTGCAAAAAACTTCGCTCACTGAATTTATTGCTAGTTTTGCTGTAGTTGTATAATTTCGTTTTTTTTTTGTTTTAACAATAAACGAGCAAGTTTCCTAGGTACAGCACTCAATCAGAGCATTCTCACTGTAAAACGCATACAAAATTTTAACATATATTTCCGATGTTTTTAATGAAAAACGCTTCTAATTATTGCTTTAGATATTTGATACATTATTAAACTTTTTACTCGAGGCAATTTACATTCAAAATGTATCCTAATGAATGAATTCATCTTTATTGAAATTGTCAACTGAAATTACCCCTTTCATTTTATGCGTTCATTTAATAAAATTGTATACGCTTTGCTAAAAGTTTAAGCCGCATGCTTATACCGTACCATAATTTATGATCCAAAATTGATACGCACACATATCTATACATATGTATAGAATTAATTAATAGTAAGTTTTATTTTTTATTATTCGAATATAATTCGCATTTTTTGTTTTTAACTTCCTTTTTCCTATATCTAAATTTTTTCTCCATTAATTTTTTTGTTTACAGAATTACAGTTATATTATATTATATTATATATATTATATTATATTATTTGGAATATGCAGTTATTGTCACATGCACTTATATAATTAAATTGTTAATAAGTTTCAAAGAAACTTTTTACTTGGAATCACATTTGATAGAAAAGTAATATAAAATAAGAAAGTGGGAGAGATAGAGTGGGCAAATGTAAGTAACAAATTATCAAATATAAAAAATTAATAATTATTTACATGAATAAGAAATTAATTATGTGTTAGAATTTATTCATATGGCAAATTGAAAAATTTTAATTATTTTTTTAAACATTTATTTGCCTTATTTTTACATGGTGCCAAGTCATGGAAGAGATTATGGGATCAAGGGACTCTAAATTAGTATAGTTTTTAATCAATCGTTCTTTTTTCTGAATCGATTTAGAATGGTTTGTCCATTTGTTACAGCTTCAAAATTTTTTCTTTTTATAGAATTAAATGGATCACAATTAAGGAAATATTTTATTGAATTTAAATGTTATCGGACGTTATCGTAATATCATTCCATTATGACACTCAATACCTAAAAAGAAAAAAAATAAGTAAAGCAGAAAAAATCTGTAGAAATCATGTGCCAGTCTGATTTTTTGAGGTAAACCTTTTTTTTAACCAACCATGGATGGATGGAACTGAAATCATATATTACCGTTCATTTAACGATAGAAAACAATCAACATTTTCAGTATTTATATTAAATCAGTCCAATGTTTTGAACTCCTTACAAGTATTTTCAAAATCATACAAATTTTGATAAAATCGTTCACAATTTTCACATTACCGCCCTTTAATTCATTTCCTTTACTTTTTATATTTGTATTGGAGTAAATGGTGCAGGATATTTACGTATCGGTTATAACTAACCACAACTTGTTATTACTTTTTATTATTTTACATGAAAATAAATAATATTTTTCAATAAAATTAATGTTATCATAATACAAAAAAATAAAACTAAAATTTATTCTTACAAGAGAAAATAAATACCAAAATAGAGATTCTTTTTCAAACAAAATCTCTGAAATTTTTTTTGTGAGATATTGCCAAAATTGTTAAAGTGCTTAAAAAAAAAAATATGGACACAATTGAAATTAATTAAAAAAAGAAAAATGTTGCCTTTTGTCTTGTTTTTTTAAAATGAATTTAAAAATAAAAAATTACAAAAATCAAAATATTCAAGAAAGAGATGAAGAGAAAATGTGAAGCTAAAAAGAAAAAAAATTATATTAATATTTTTTTGTAGTTTTTTTATCTTATTAAAAATAATAAAACATTAAACATAAAACTTTGGCATTTTAAAATAATTATTAATAATTTCTTTTTTAATTAAAATTATTATGCTTTCTAATTTATGAAATTTATTATATTTTACATGTGCTTCATTTAAGTTTTTTTATTTACTTATAATTTAATTAAACTTACATTTATTTGTGTATATAAATAGAATTTTCTTTCTCATGCAAAAACAATAATTTTTTAGTTTTGTTGTTGCATTTTTTGCTTGCTTAAGTTTTCCTAAGAGATTTCTTTCTTTCTTTTTTTCTTTTGTTTTTTTTTTCTTTTTGTTTGTTTGTTTGTTATTGCCCCGAGATTCTCAAAATGAAAAAGAAAAGTTATTGGAAAATTATTAAAAAAAATAAAATAAAATAATTGTAATAATATAATAAAAAAATACTGTAAGTTACAAAATATTCAAAATATGTTAATTTGTATCCCTTAAGATAACTTTCAAGGCATACAAAACAAAAAAAAAGATAGAGAATGGAGAAAACGAAGAAAAAATAAAATTATAAAAATGGAGTTATAGCAGCGAAATGGATTTATGGATTATTATTGTTGTTGTTGTATGCGAATGTGTATTCGGATGCATAATGCTTTAATTTAAAAGCATTTATAATACCAATCCCATTGAGAAGTTGAATGTTATTGCCACCAATGCAACATTTTATCATTCTATCAAATGACCGTCTCCTGTTGCATGCTATCTTTCGTTTTTTGTATTGTTATGCCAGCATTTGGTGAGGCCATAGGTGGCAATGATGTTGCTGCTACTGCTTTTACTGCTGATGATGATGATGTCCCTGATGATGTTGTAATTATTATATTATCCGTATTTGAAATGGTTAATGCATTTGAATTTGATATATCATTACATTCTGGTAATTTGATTTTATTCTTACAATAGAATTGCTTATGAGCCAAATATGTTTTCAAATAATTGAATGATATATCACATGATTGACAATATTTCTGATTAATATTTTCCTCTAATAATGATGATGATAATGATGATGATGATGATGATGATGATGTATGTGTAAGTGTGGCTTGAGGTGGCGGTAATGCTGCTAACGGTGATCTTATTAACTGATTATTTCTTATTGGTGATATAGTTGATCTTTCTGGTGCATGTGTGGCCAATTCTATAGGTTCCGTTTTAATATTTGTCATAATTGTTAAATTATCGTTAGATGTTGTTGTTGCTAAATGCTGTTGTCCAGCATTTGTTAAATATGCTTTATTATTATCATGATCTCTGGAATTATGCATAACATTCCCATGTTGATTGATACTCTCTAAAGGCTCCGCCTTTATTGTACAACTATCATTAGAAATTGAAATAGAAAATTCAATAGAAATTTTATATAGACACATCGTAAAAGATGAAAACAAATTATCAATTCTTACTTATGAAATGAATTATCACTATTATGATTGCTAGTTAATGATGTTATATCATTTGTATCTGGAACTGGTGACCTAGATGGTGAATCTGTTACAATATGCGGATGTAAAAGTTTCATGTGACGTAGCTGAGGATAAAAAAACATGAACAATCTTCCTAATTATGGGTGGTATTTGAATTTTAAATAAAGAAAAGAAACAACAAACTAGAATTTACCACGTTTCCTTTGTAGGTTGATGTGTAACTGCATACATCACAATTGAATATTTGTTGTTGCTGCTGTTGCTGTTGAAGATCTGCACCTGTAAACGAGGCCTTTTGAAAATGTTGTTGTTGTTGTTGCTGTTGTTGCTGCTGCTGCTGTTGTTGTTGTTGTTGTTGCTTCACCAATTGATCGTTAGCAGCAGCAGCAGAAGTAACTGTTGTTGATGCTGTTGCTGTCGCCATTGATGCAACACTTTCATTATTTTCTTCCTCCAGTATGCATGTCATGTAATGTTCCTCGTTGAAATCATTTGTTGTCTTTTTATCCACATGCATACGTATATGGGTACGCATACCTCTTAAGGTGTTACCTTTATAACCGCATATAGTACAACGGAATGCTTTAACCGTACCATGCGTTTCCATATGTTTACGACTTTCTGTTGCTGTTAAACTAACAACATCACATAAGGGACACTTGTAAACATTCTGATTAGTTGATGTCACAAATGATGCAGCATTTTGTTGTTGATGATGTTGCTGCTGATGATGGTGATGCTGCTGTTGCTGCTGGTGTTGTTGCTGTAAAGCGGTAGATATTGGACAGGGTGAATTGATTTCATGAACAATATTACATTTGGTGCATTTCTCTTTGGCAACCACGGGCAATTGGTCAGATGCCATTACAGCAGCAGTAGCAGTAACAGCGCTAGCTGAGGCGGTAACTGGTGATAGCGAAGTGGCTCCAACACCTTTCGGACAGTAGTAATTTTGATGGGCTCTTAAATTATCCAGTGATGTATATTTAATGCCACAAGCAGCACATATTAATTGCTGATAAGCAACTGGCGTAACATTATCATTAATGGGCGTTACACCCATCATTGGTGGCGTTGGTGATGTTTTCACTTCAACATCACTCAAATCTTGATTACGTGCTGAACAGTAGTGCTGTTTATGGGCTAAATAATTCTCATATTTACAAAAAACAATATTGCATTCCTTGCATTTGGAGACGCCTTGTTTAACATAAATTTGCGGTTGATTATTAGGTGAAACAGTTGCACCAGACGAGGGCGCTGATTGTAAAACCGGTAAGCCAAGCAATTGAGCTCGACCGGTAGCAGCTGCTGCTGCAGCAGCTGCTACTGCTAATTCGGCAGGATTTGATGTGTGTGGCGTAATAGATGATACCGCGGAATTATTCACAGCTGCTGCTGCTACAGACAATTTTAAAGCCAATTCTAAATTTTGTTTAGCCAAGAGGGGATTCAATAGATCCGCTGGCAACATTGAACGTAGTTGTAAATTATCCAAAAGAGTTGCTGCTGTCGATGTTGTTGTATTATTTATTGCATTAATTGATATGGATGGATTGGTTGGTGGTGATATGGATGAATTACTACATGCACCCGAACTTCGTGGACTAATTGTTTTACGGCATGGAGATGGTGTCGTTGTTGGACTGTTTGGTAGAGAAGGTGCGCAAACAATTTGTTCTGGTGTTATGCTACCACTTTCATCGTGAGATAAATTATCTCTATCTATACTAGTGGGTATAATGTCGCCTCCTCTATCTAAATGATGGCGCTCCTCGCTAATTGAATGGTCCACCAAATCGGAATGTAAGCGTTGCTGTTGACGTTGTTGCAAAAAAGTCGTTATAGGTGAACGCCGTAAAGACAAATCTAATGGTATGGATTCTCTGTGAATAGAAAATTCGAAAAGTGTACACTTAATGGGTTATGTTCTAATTAAATAAGGAATTTTCGTTTTTGAACAAACCTATATACTTTTTCCTTAGTTGATTTCGGTGTACTTGCTCTGGAATCTTCACTATTATATTTGTGAATTTTACTATTTTTGCCTATTACTTCATTAGTATTATTATTATTGTTGTTTGGCGTACGTTGACTCTGAGCAATCTCCTCGTTTAAATTGCTATTACTATTATTATTGTTGATCGTATTCGATGTATTATTGAGGGTGCTATTAATGTTGACTACTGTTGCTATACGCTTCAAATTGCCATTTTCTAAAGCAAAGCATGTGGTATCCGGATTAATTACACCAGGTAAGGACAATGTTCTACATTAACAGAGACCAACACGGGATGTTGTTTAAAATTTCATAGAATTGTATATTCGCTGTTTTGCATGTATTGCATATATAAATACAATACTTACGAAGGGCCGCCAATAATACTAGCGCTACGCACTATCGAATAGGGTACAATTAAAACTGGATTGGTGGGTAAAAGTAGAAATGGTGACGAGGATGCTGTATTTGAAACATTAGCAGCAGCAGCAGCTGCCGCTGCTGCAGCCAAAACAGTGGACGGTACAGGAGTCTTAGTGCGACTTTGTGGACTTGTTACTCCACTGCCACTAGTGGTTGTCACATTCAAGTTCTTAGTATTGTGAGAAGAATTTGACGCCTCCAGTTTTGGTATATGAGACCTATTATTAATTTATTAGAAAAAAAAGAAGAGAATGGGCTCATTTGAAAAGGATTTTCCTTAAAGAAATCTGATGCCTTTTTTTACCCATCTGCTCGCCGTGAACTGCAGTAGTGCTGTTTGTGGGCGCGGTATGTTTTTACATTATTGAATCGTATATCACAATCACTGCAATATCGATCGATTTGCTATAAGAAAATACCAAACATTTAAATTTGACATTAATAATTACACAACGATTCACAGAAAATGCATTTGTTTTAAAAAAACCCTAACATTCAACTAACAACTCACTTGAGAAGAACTCTCATCCATTTGCGCATTTATAATTGTAGAATTACTCGTTGTAGCGTTTGCATTAGGGGCTGATGCTGGCGATGCTTGATGAATACGCATATGACGGTTCAAAGAGACTTTTTTATCCGCACTATAGGAACATTGTGTACAAGCATATTGTTTACCAGTTTTTTGAATTTTGGTCGCTGGTTCTAATGTTGCTTGAACTTGCGTTGCATATGAAGAGTTAATCGCTACTGTAGAAGGTGACGTTGCTGCCTTTTCTACTACAGAACCTGATGAAATGGCATTCTCTTCTGCGTCTTTATGGCTATATAGGTTAAAGATGTTAAAGATCGAAGAAAAATTAAAAAAATCTCTATTTGTATCTTACCGATGTGAACAATAATATGCTTGATGCGCTTCTAAAGTTGAGGGGGAACTGAAACCTATGCCACATGGTATACACATGAAAACTTTCATACGATGATGTGGTAGTGATGGTGGTGGTGGTGGCGCCGCTTCTATCGTATTTGGTACTGAGTTTATCACTTGGTCAACTGTCAAAGTGTTAACAGCATTTTCCATGAGTGTATCTAAGTCATCTTTATTTGTAATGGATTGAGCTAATTGGGCTTTACGGTGCTGAGTTTCAGCTTCTTCTTGTATTAATTTGAGATCTTTGGCATCGGGTTTTAAAGCTGGATCTGAAGCCAAAAGTGCATTTAATCTTAATTTGGGTAAATTACAACTGCTTGTCGGTGAACTTTGTCTTCCAATTTGTTGGTGATCTTCCATATGTTTAATAAGACTTGGCGATGGTGCTGATGATGGTGATGGCGTTTTCCGTTGCTTAGTTTCATTTAATTTATCCATTCTTATATCTTCGCCACACTTACTTGAATTAGATATGTTAAGTTTAATAGGAGAATTAACTCTATATTCATTTGAATTGGGTAAATCTATATTGAGTTCTTCTTTAACTTCATGTACATCAATTGATTCTCCATCTTTCGATTTGTCTCGGAATGTATCATTATCATCTATTTGGTCCAAATTTCTTTTACTTTTACTATTATCATCATCAGCCATGTTTATATCTTCAGAATCCCAGGGTAAACTGGTACTTGGTGGCGGTGGGGTATTTGATGTATTGGAATGATGTTCAATATTTATGGCATTATCATCTTTAATATTGAAATCTTTAGGATCTGGATAAACAGAAGAAATATGGAAAATTCAGTTTAAAAAATACAGATTAAATTCTAACGAAGTTGTTGTGGATCAAAAAACACTGGATTGGTAAATAGTCAAGAAGAAAAATGGAAGATTGAAAGTTTTTATTGAATGGTAAATATAAAATTGAGACCATAAAAGTTCTAAATGGGAGGACAGGGAAAAAATGAGGAGAGAAATAAAGTATGATATGAAAATCAGCAAAAATATTATCCAACATTTTTATCAGGAACAGATCACCAACATCTTATTGTATTTATACCTCTTTCTTCATTTCTTTTGTACAGTCTTCGTTTTTTTTTCTAAATTCTTTTTTTACTCCTTCTTTTTGTGGTGTTTATACCACACATCATTTGTAGGGCTTCGTATTATAAGATTTTGCAGTTGTTTGTAAAACCCAAAAGGTTTGGAGATAGACCCATCTTTTATTACACCGATCGATTCAAAATCCCTTTCTGATTTCATTTTATGGACTTTGTTTGTCCGTCCGTCCAAATCAAATCTATTCAAAAATCTATACTAAATAATAGATTGCAGTGAAATTTAGTACATTAATGTATTTTGATTCAGGGGCGAACTCTATTGGAAATGGTTAGAATTGAGCCATTTTTACGGCCTCGCCTCATATAACGTTATTCTTAAAAAAAGCCGATATATGCAAAAAAAAATTACAATTTTATATATATTTTAACAGAAATTGGCACTGAATTATATTTTAACATAAAAAACATGTGTACCAAATTTCTTCTAGATCGGTCCATTTTTACGACCATTTCCCATATAATGGTTTTTTTTGAAAAAAGTCTTTATGTGAACAAGAGTTATAATTTTGAATATATTTTAACAAAAATTGGCAATGCCTTATATTTTGCCATAAAAATACATGTAACAAGTTTGGTGCAGGTCGGTACATTTTTTGAATCGGCTCTCACATAACGAATAATGAAAGTGAAAAATTAGAATTGTTCTAATTTTGTTGATTTGAAATTCCTTTATTAGATTTTTTAATCACTTTAGGCAAAATGATGTAGGCTAATTAAAAGTTAACCCCGTCCACTGTTTAGATACGACAATTCGTAAGAAAAGTTATATTAATAATATTATATATATATATTATCTATATATATGTATGTATGTATATGTCTGTGTATATGTGTGTGCACATATGAACGTTAAACATTATAACCAAAACAACATTGATGAGATCTCCAATGCAACTTACACATGCATGATATGAATATAAGAAAAGGAAAAAAGAAACAAAGAAATAGTGAAAAATGCAAAGTTTTGGGCCAATAAATATTGCCATAAGTAAAAACATGTAATCGAAATAAGAGAAAATTTCCATAGAAAAATTCTCATTGCATTCACAATAACCATAAACCATAAACTATGTCTACCTGTGGCCAGGCCAAGCCACATGGTATGGAATATGTGTCAAATTGATCAAAGGTTAATAATTATTATCGAACAAATTGTCAGAGGCATAATTTTTAAAAAATTTCAAAACAAAAAAACAAAAAAAAGAAAGGGAAAAACAAATAAAAACGTTTGGAGCGATTGGAGTAGACAGTTAAAGCTCCTACATCATTTTGTTTCAATCAGTTAAGAAAGTATAATTATAGAAAATTTCAAATATAGATCGATACGGATTCAATTTGATATAATTACAAAGTATATTAGATGACAATCATGTGTCGATTTTCTTGAAAAAATATAACAAATTGTAAATTTTCTTTATAAATCGATTTATTTTAATATAAGGCGTTTTATAAGGCATCCCTTCAATAATGTTTCAATCTTAGCTATGTATCCTTAGATATTCCTTTTTGCATCAAAAGTAGTCTACCTAAAAAATTTTTCTTTAAAATATTTTTAAAAATTCGATGGCATAGATAAACGGTACATTGTACTTTAAGATAAATGGAACATAAGTTTGTGCGGACATGCGTAAAGTAATACTGGCGAATGAACCATTTAAATCATTTGAAAAAGTCTTTTTAAATTGATCAAAGGTATCTGAAGCCCCTTTTTAGATGTTACAAAACATTCGCACTATACCGCAAATGGTGTTGGAGTATAAAACGTACTAAAATTGAATCGATAATCAACATACAAACAAATGATCATAAACAGACAATATAGAAAGTACAAATATAATAAAGCAGCAAACAACAACAAACAACAACAACAACAACAAACTACAAGCAACGAAGACGCACTATTCATATTTATATTTAAACAATGAGAATAGTTAAAGTGGCATATACGGTCATCAAGACTGTTGCCTTTGCTGTTTACTGTGACCGTTGTTGTTGTTGCTATTGTGCTGTTGGCTCCCAAACTGCTGCTGCTTATTAAATATGTGCAGACAATGAATGAGGTGTGTTGTACAAATTCGCTTTGTTTTTTTTTGTTGTTTTGATTTTTTGTTACACGGACACGTTTCAATTGCACAAGTTAGCACAAGTTGCTGGTCGACTGCACTTGCATTTAAGTTGAGTGAACGTTAAGCAAAATATTGCAGGCAACACGTATTCAACAGCAAGCAAAAAAAGAACAACAATAAAAACAAATGGAAAGAAAGCAATACAAATAATAATAATAATAATAATAATAATAATAATAATAATAATAATAATAATAATAATAATAATAATAATAATAATAATAAAAATAATAATAACAACAACGTTAACTGCAAAAGAAATAAAGTTTAACAGACATTTATATATATAAATGGCAAACAGACGAAACTAAACGAAACGTTGTGGGTTTTTTTCCCGTATTCCTGTTTTTTTTTTTTTGTATGAGCGTCTACTTGTCTACCTTTACCAACTGCCAGTTTAAAAGTTTAACCAACGAGCCAACGAGCCAACGAGCCAGTTAACCAGCCAACCAGTCAGTCAGCCAGCCAGCCAGGTAGCCAGCCAAGAGTCAGTTAAGAGTTACCAGTTGTGATAAGTGACCAAATTGATTGTTGTTAATCCAAATTCAAGCTGGCCACCCCTTGTTGTATTTACATCAGATATTTAAATATAAATATTTATATAAATACGCATATATATACATGTATGTGTATGTATGTATGTGTATGCATGTGTGTGTGTGGGTGCGTGTGTGTGGTTTGATGAGAGTTTTTGTATTATCCATTTTAAAAATCTTCACATTGTGTTGGATTAGTTTTTGTTGTTACTTCCTTTTTTTTTTTCTTTCCTCCTCTTTTCTATCTTGGTTTCTTTAAATGCAACAAATGCAGTAACAAGAAGAAGAAGAATTATAATGAACAATTCTTATAAATGTACATAAAATAGACTGGTATATTATTAGATCATATTGGAAAATCTTAACGGATTTTCCACTTTGGTTACAAATAATCGCATTGCTCTGAAATCTGATATAATTTTATTTAAAAAATCACAATTTTAAGTTACAGTTTTAACAAAAAGACTTCGTTAGCTACATTCGAATGAATGTATTTGCTAACATATAAAATATTTGAAGGACCTTGCCTGGTCATATTTAATTTCTATGGAAAGTGTAAAGATTTGGCAAAAATGTGTCATTTTTAATGAGATTGCAGAGACTTCTAATCGTGTTTCAAGACATTGCGCTTTATCTTCTAAATGTCAAATTTTTGAAAAGCCGAATGATTGATTTATTGGATGCGTGAACGGAAATTGCCACACGTTCGCTTTTCAAAAAGTTTTCAATCTCTCATTATCTAACTAAGAAGACACTTAAATAGACTAAACACTATGAAAACCTGAAAATTTTTAAAACGGAACTCATTTTAAAAGTATTCTATAATTTTAATTTCACATAATTTGAAAATGTTTGTTAATAGTGAAAACGCTTTCAGATTAAAGTCTGCCCTATTTCTTTTAGCTAAGAATTTCTCTTGCTATTACACTTGCAAAATAATAGGGCGTGAACTAGAATGTTATTATTATGGAAAATTAGGCTTGGCATGGACAAGCTTCTAAATAATGAGAAATCATTTAAATATTTACTTATAAATTAAAAATTTCTAATTCTACAGAGAAATTCGCATGAAAGATATTTTATCTATGAGAACTAAACGTCATATGAAGAAGCTTGTAAATAATAACAAGTGATTCGTTTTATTTACAGTTTTTAGATTATAGCAACTTGAAAGAAATCTGTCAAAAATTTGTGATTTCAAAAATAATCACTTCCATGATTTTACAGCATTATTATATTTCATTAATGCACCATTCAAAATTTACATCAATGATTTTTAATGGTAAACAAACGTGACAGTATTATTTCATAATGACAAAATCTTTAACTAAGAAAAGGAATGTTCCTTCATATCTCTGAAATATTATTTTTTTTATACAAAATTTTCTTATGGATGCAGGCAAATATAGAAATAACTGTTTGTTGTTGTTGTAATTATAGTTATTGTTATCTATTTATATGCGTAAGTCTACCTGTCAATTTGTAAATATTGAAATGTCAACTATTTGTTTAAATTAACTCTCAAGCGTTTCTTTTTGCGCTTTTTACTTCTCTCTTTGTGGTTTTAATGGACATTTCTTGTTGCTTCATTCATTATTGCTGTTGCTATTTTAATGTTATATTGTTATAATATTTAACATTATAAACATTTTATTTTTGTATTATTGTAAAATGAACGCCGTACTACTGATATCGACTAATTTTGTTAAATATGACAACCGAATAGAATTTTTTTTTTACTTTATGCTATACTACTTGTTATACTGGGTATTATAGCGTTGTGCAGTTGTTTGTAAGATCAAGAAGGACTTAAAATAGGCCCACCTTTTACTATGCCAATCGATTCAGAATCAAGTTCCAATTCGATTTAAGCTTGTTTGTCTGTTAGTCCATGTAAATTTGTACAAATTTGTAATTAGGACGTAGGAACGAACATTTGAGATACTTTAATAAAATTTGGTATTTTAGTTGGTTTTATACCAGAGACAAATTTTATCAAAAATAATTAAAATCGGACAATTTTTAGAAAACATGCCACGCATAAAGACTTTTTTAAAAGATCGTTATATAAAAAAAATTAACATTTTAATTAAATCGGCCACGTCTACGCGACATTATACAACAAAAAAAATTTAGCTTTTCTTTACGTTTTTTATCTGTTACTAGAAAAACTTAAATAGTCCCTCAATCGAAATATCGCGATATATTTGGTGGTTGGTGTTTATGATTGGTTTAAGCTAATTATAACTTTTTCACATCTTTCTTTTTATCATACATATCGATGTACAGATGTTTTCCTTGTTTTTCTTTCATTTATGGTCCAATAAATAAGTGGGACGAAAAGTTAAATATAAAATTTACTAAATATAGAATTCGTTAAAGGGAGTGAAACGGAAATAGATAAAGGGAGATAGAGACAGTGCAGTAAGTGTTTTACATGCATACCTGCCGTGAAGGCTCAAATGCATGGTACACAAACGTACATAATGATCGCTAGCTTTGGTAGACACGTCACACAGGGTTCATGCTACCGTTAGGTCTAGCTTCCAATTTAAAGCCTTCATTGCACCTTATATACATGGCTTAATTTTTGGTATAAAGATTCGGAGCCTCCTTATTACTCCTCGGCTTAGATTAGATTAGCCCGACAAGCCTACCCAGCTACCCTGCACGACAAGCATATATATGTTTTAATGAGCGACGCCCGTGATATGGGCACCATAGTCCCCACGAAGCCAATCTCAATATCACCACAAGAGGCATATTAAAACTGGTGATCCCGTGGTACTAAATTAAATCTTTGGATCTGATCTCGTGACTCATGATAACCCCTGATGACCAGCATCACCAACGACCATCTCATGAGCCACTCCCAGTTGAGCAAATGCTTCTCGGGACTGGTTGCCCCCAGAGAGATAGTGTCAGGGAAGGATAGTGATAGAGAAGAGGAGATAAAGGTAGAAAGTGAGTAAAAGTTTGTGAATGAGTGTAATGGCAAGAAAAAAATGAGCGCACAACTTAATGACTTAGTTTGGTGGTAAAAGTTTTTTTTTATGCCACCAAGAAAGCCATGTTATTATAAACGATAGAATCGATAAGAATGATAGGTAGCTAAAATAACGGACTATAAATATATTAGTTATATTATTACATTTATGTATATAAACATTTCTACAAAATATAATCAGTTAATTTGATGTGATTAATGAATGAGAAACGCATAAGTTTGAATTTGTTACTCGACAAGTGCAACAAGTGCTTGAAAAACTCGTATTATACTGGAATTATGTTTGGAACGTTTGCATTTTTTTTTTTTTGCTTTTATAAAATATTATTTTAAAATTTAATGTAAATAAAAACTTATAGAACATAGATGTATGTACGTGTGTTTATTGTAAAATTTGATTAACACTTTCTAAAATAATGAAATATTGTTTCCTTTAAGATAATGCTTTCAGATATCTTCTGCCAATAATTTTACACTTTATCATTTCTTATCACTATGAATTTTTAATTAATATTATTGTAAAAAAAAAAAGCGCACGGAAATTGGAAGAGTAAACTAGTTTAATTCAGACGTTTGTAACATGCCTAAATAATGCCTTAAAGATCGTAGAAAATTATTGTTCAAATTTTACATTGATGTAGATACATACACTTTTGGAAAACATTTACGTGGTTTTGGAATTTAAGATATCAAAGTAAAATCTTATAAAAATATACAGATTGGTATAAAAAATAGATCAAATCAATTAAAAGCTACGCCAACCAAGAGCGCTTTCCTTTTTTTTTTTTTGTGTCGGTATATTAAAGTCCACCCTTTTATGGAAAACTTTACGCTTTGCCTCGGCTAAGAGTGAAGACGTGCCTACTTAAAATTGTAAGATCTAATCATTTACTATATTTCCAGCATGTTTTTTTATTATCATAAGAATGTGTTTTTTAAATTTCCTGCTTGAGTTTAATTCTTACTTGCAGGAAATTATTCGTCCTTTAACGAGCATAAAATATTTAAAGGAAATATTTTATAAAATAATTACACTGCAACAAATTTTACAAATACTTTTATTTTCTTTATAGAGCAGGCCAAGTGTTCAGAATTTTCTTTTCCGAAACTTAAATTATGACAATGGCCACAATCTTAAGATATAAACATATGACAACATGAAGTTATTGCAAGTGAAGAGCTCGACAAAATCAAAGTAAGTGTTTAATTGCCACGCCTACATACCATTCATATTAATCCTAAAAGCAACCAAAAAGTAATGGTGTTAAATAAAATTTGAAATAAATTGATAATTAAAAAGTAGCCCATTTTAGAAAAATCTTATATATGTTACAAGTAAAAACTTTGTCGTTGTTTGGGGCGGACTCTTAAATACCTTACATCACTTTGGTTAATGTAATTAAAATGAAATAAAAGAACAAAATTTTAAAAAATTGTAATTTGTAAATTATTTAAAAAGTTCGTTATAAGAGAGGAGGTTCAAAAAATTGATCAATTTGGACCAAATTTGGTACATATATTTTTTCTATCAAAATATAAGGGATTGCCAATTTTCGTTAAAATATATTTAAAATTGAGCATTTTGTCCACATAATGAAGTTTCTTGAAAAAAGCGCTACATGGGAATTGGTCGTAAAAATGGGCCGTTCTAGATTCAAATATTTTTTTATGTTGAAATATTATTTAGCATAAATTTACTTTGAAATATATTTAAAATTGTTCTTTTTTCCATATGACGGCTTCTTTAGAAAATGCGTTATATGATCGAAAATGGACTGAACTTAAGCATTTTGAATAGGATTTATCTCTAGGCCAAAACACATCTGTGTACCAAATTTCATTAAATTATATTTAAAATTGCGGGCAAACAGGCTTAAATCGGTTTAAACTAAAATTAAGAAGCGATTCTGAGTCGATTTATACAGTAAAAGGCGGGTCTATCTCAACTACTTTTTTGGGTGTTATAAACATCTGCACAAATTCACAACACTTTGTAGCACAAGTGTAGTTGTAAGCTATAAAAAGCGGGCAATAACAAAAAATTGTGATATCACAAAAATATCACAAAATATAAAAGCGTCACAATTTTTAGCGATTATTAATCAATCTAAATACAGAAAATAGTTCAACAGTTGAAGAATGATATATTAGATGAAAAAATTGACAGAATATATGAATGAAGAAATTAGCTCAATTCATGTTAAAGTGCAACATTTTCATATTTTCATATTTTCATATTTTTATAAATGAATTGCATTCATTAGATAAAATGAAAAAGGGAAGAGTAGTTTTAATTTAGTACATTACATTGTTTTAATGTTATAAATAAGATATTAAAACTAGACATTCACATGAAAATTTCTCAAGCATAATTTACCTTTGCGTTTTCGCTTTTCTTTTTCCTTTGAAAAAATTACAACTTTTTTTTTCTTTCTTTCTTTTTCGCTTAAATTACGCTTACCTTTGTTTAATTGGAATAACAATAACAAATCACAAATAACAAATCGCAATTACAGCAATAGCCTTAAAGCATGCTATGTTTATTTTATTCTACTCATTTGGTATGATATAATTTACATGTATAACCGTACCAGCCTAATAAAGGAGAAGAAAAAGAAGTAGTAATAAAAGTAGAGGGAGAGGGAGAAGAAGTTAGAATTGCATGTATAAATATGTAAATTGCTGTATTTAATATAAATTGATTGTTGAAATATAAAACTTGAATTAATATGTAAAGAAAGATGCAGAAAACACGAGAGCAATAATTCAGGCAAATGTATGTAACACAAAACATGTGCGATAATGTAAAAATAATTTTTTTCTTAGTTTATTATTAGTTTTGCCTCCTCTTACTCTTGTTATTTCATAGTTCATTATTAAATATTAGCATGTTGTAAAGGCTTTTTGTTGTTTATGTTCTTTTTTTTCTTTGGTGTTAAGATATTTTTTTGGTGAATAAATAACAGATTCCTTAGAAATGAAAAGTGGAGTTTTAAAGACAATACAGAAAATCAAATTTAATTAAGAGAAACATAAATTTTTATTCATAACTTATTATTCATAACTTATAATTTTTGAATTATAAACATAAGTAGAATCGGCAATGAAATCTAGTCTATACGGAATTTGTTTATACAAGTCCAAATATTAAGATACCAGAATCAGCAGCATTACAAATTGTTATGGTCCTCTAGAAATTTCCAAAATTATAAGAAATATTCTGTAATCAATATGGGATTCGAGCAAATACTTTCAAATGCCTCAATTCTCTTTACAACATTCTGAGATAGTTAAAGGAAAACAAGCAGTAATATCGAGTTTAGCAAAACACAAAATCAGAGAGATCATTGGAAAAAACACTTTGAATTATGGAATGATTTATTTTATCATAAGTTAAAGCAAAACATATAAAGAGAATCAGAGCCGGCTCTTAAATACTCAGGGCCATTTTATCTGATGGCCTACAGATGTCGAAAGAAGTCAATGCTATTGAAAAAAGAAACACAATTTAAAGTTTGTTATATGGGGAGGGATATCAACAGTGAACCGATTAGGACTGAATTTGGTAGGCAAGGTATATCCGTCGATTTTTCAAAAGACAAGAAATTTACACCTTTTAACATTTTTACATATATTGACTTTTCTCAAACTAAATCTATGTGTGGGGAGTAATTTTAAAAATTGTCCAAACGTAGCCTTATTAAATTCACTTGATCTTTAGACTAAAATGCGCCGACTAAACTTTTTAGAAATGTCTTTCAAATTGTTGCTTGTATTTTGGTAACAAATTTTATAAGCAGACGGACAGATGGACAATGTCATATGGATTCAGGAAATGATTCTGGATGTTACATAAATTTGCACCAACTTATAATACTTACTTTACGACAAAATTAGTATAATGAATAAAGTAATGCTCTTTAAAGATCTTTCAATTTCTTTAAAAAAATTTCATGATAAAAAATAATACGAATAAGGTTTTGTAATTTCCATTTGTAATTCCATCCCGATTTTATTTGATTACAAATTTGATTTTATTTGATTACTGAGCATTCCATTTTGAAATAGTTGTTTGAGTTATTTGAGTCTAGCGTATTTAAACAGAAATTAATAGAGAAAGAAAAAATTAAATGAAAAGAGGAAGAGGAAAAAAATTGAGGGAAAGTGGAATGAATTGGATATTAATTTCGTCATTATGTTTATAACACCCAAAAGAAAGCATCGAAAACTCTACATGTATTCTTGATTGCCATCAATGTCCAAACCGATTAAGATCTGTCTGTCTGTCTGTCCATTTCTACTGTGTTGTTACAAGATAACTGAAACAGATTCTGAATCGTAATATCATGGTGTATGGCTGGTGCGTATCCAAGATTCGGCTGCAGCCCAATATAATTTTCTTATATGTTAAAATTGCTAAACATTTTCTTTCTGGCTTTGAAAACTTAATGGGATACAAAAAGTTTTGCTACCTCATTTTGTTTTTTTTTCTTTTTGTGGTTTTTATTATTCATTAGCTTAATTTGTGTTTACAACTTTAAATTGATTTAAAAGAAAAAGCTCTAAATAAATAAAATCACCAAAAAATTGAAATATTTTAGCTTTTATACATAATCGATCAATTGATCCATTAAGTGTAGGAAACATAACGTACCCACAAATTAACAAATAATAACTAAAATAATTTACAACTGGGCAGAGTCGACTATTAAACCGTTTACAATTGATCCTGAGGGCTTAAAGTTTTAATCTTTAATAATTCTTATGAAAAAAGAAATTAAAATTTCCACTAGAGCTTCAATATATCGACATGCGCCTCTATAAGGATTTTCAAGTAAATGAAATCAAATTATGTGTAGCCATTTTCTGGATCGGAAAAAATTCCCCATTTTTAATTTTTATGACACTTTAATGGGAATCGATTTTAGGCATAAAAATTGATCTACTTGCCTACGAATCACTGATATGTATCTTAAAAAGTTTGATCAGATCAGATTAATAATATTTCAATTTTTATTTTAAAAAGTTCTACCTAAAAAGGGCGAATTTCTTTCAAGGGCCCTTAAGTACAACAAAAAAAAATTGTAATTATGAAACTAAACTTAACTTAAATTAGCGGAATAAATGCCGTTAATGTGCCCAACAAGTCACAAATCAGTTCAAAATTTCAATAAATCAATGAAATCAATAATTAATTCAAATTCTGTTGTTTCGAGAAAAAATTTTTCCTTAATTTTACTACTTCTAAAAAGAATGCAATCGTGGCTGATAGAAAGAACTTTTCGACATAATGGATGATAAATAATAATCTTAAAAAATGCTTACTTTTATTGCCAATTACAAATACTTTAAAAGCGGCCTTCCATTTGTTCATTAAGGGCATGACTTAAATAGTTTAAATATAAAAGCGATTACTTTTCCACAAACCAAATACAATAAAATTCTTCAGTCCCCTTGGAAATTTTAAATTTTTTTGAAAGTTCATTTTTTTTAATTTTCTAAATTTTTTTGGACATTCATTTTCTTTAACATTATACTGAAAAACTTTTAAATAAATTTCATATACCACCGTATAATTAATGAATCGTACAAGAAGAAAGAGGCCGCATATTTAATTATTAAATTTAAATGATGAATAAATAGAAAATTAAAATAAAGTAGCGAAATCATGTTTAAATGTACTTTTTAAATGAATTAATTTTATTATATTATGATGATGATGAAAAGATATTTACAAGTACGCAAACATTTGCACACAGCTACTGATGGTAACGTGGCCAACACAACATCTCTTTATAGCTACCAAAACAACAAGAATTAAAACAGAATACAGAAAGAATTTTTTTGTAAATCTTTCTTGCAAAACTTTCTTGTGCATACAAAATGTTGCTGATATTTTAATTAATTCTAGAAGATTTGCCATAATATTCCAATATTTTTTTATAGTTTATCCCCCCACTAATGTTTGACATTTTGGCCATTTTCAGCGCTAGTAAAAAAAAACTGATGTTTGTTTATATTTATCAATTGCTCGGGACAAGAAAAAAAGGGAGATACATGGGATGAAAAAGGAAGTATAGGAAAAGGATGAGAAAAGAATGGAAGAGCTAGATGATTGAGGGAGAAATACAAACAGAACCTTTCGCCCAAATGTCTATGGTCGATTCTTGAATACAGCCATAATTTAAAAGCCAGCTGTAATAATATTCGAATCGACTTTTTTCTTCAAATTTAGATAGACAGCTCAATTATGTTCATATCACATCTTATTTTCCATAAGAAGAGAAAAAGTAAGTAAAAATCGGAAAAAGTGAATATTCATGATTTTGAAAGGTTGCCCCTTATGCCTGCGTATCTTTCTGCACAGGAAATGTATGTCTTAAAATTAAACATACTCTTAATTTAGATGTATGCTGTATGTGTGTAGGGGTGACCTTTAAACGTTTTGCCTCATTTTCAATATCAATCAACACAGAGCAGTTTCCTTACAAAAATTTTTAGCCTGATATATCAGTTTTATGGATTAGAAGATCTAAATTTTATACTAATCCAAAAGTTTATATATGGCAGCCCATTTTTCTCGAATACTGCAAAAGCTTTGAAAAGAAATATTGTCCCTCCAACTTTTTAGTTTATAAATATTTTAAGTACGAAAAATTTTTTCTTTTTTTTTCTTAAAAATGTAATACCCAAATAGTTAGTTGCATTATGAACATCATGATGATGATAATCATCATCATCATCATCATTATTATTATTATCATCATCAAGGGCATCATCTTTATCATCAATTCCGGTAACAATTGCTGAGAAAGCTCCATAAATGGCAATGTCCTGCGTTTTTTCTTTCTTTCCTCTTATTTTGCTTTTGTTTTTTTCTTTTTTGTTGCTTTCTTTCTTTTTTTGATGGCATGTTTGTATTACATGAATATTTGAACATAGATTTTATAGTGCATGGCATGCATTCATGGTAACCAAAAAGTACATAACATTTGATTAAAAGCATTAAACATTGAGGACTTTTAAGTCTAGCTAAAGCCAGTGATGCATTCCGAAAAACTATTTGTAGAGCATTTTTGCGCCAATATCTATCTATCTATCTCTCTCTCTCTCTCTCCTCTCTCTATCTCTCTCTTTCTCTCTCTCTATTTATATATATATATAATTTCACTTAAAATCTTATAACTCAGTAGTTTTAATTTCAATTTAAGTTGCATTATTCATTTTGATTTTCATTTTCATTCTCATACGTTTTGCTCTATTTTAAGGTATTTATTTATTTTTGGTTTTTCTTTGTTTTGTTTCTGTTTTTCTTTTTTGGTTTTTTTTTTGTTTTGCTTTACTCATTCTTTCTGTATTCCATTTAATTAAGACATCAACAAGAGTTTAAAGAAATTTCCTAGAATTTCGATAGTTCAAAACTGATTTTCTTCAATTTTTAGTTTATTTCAGTTTCATTTTTTCATCATTTTTCTTTTCTTCTTTTATTGTTGTTGCACTTGGTTAGCTTAACTTTGGATAAGCATGCTTCACACTAATGGTATTTAAATAAAAAAAAAGTTTGCATTTTCTGCATTTAGTTTGTTTTTCTTCCTCTTCTTTTTTTGTTTTTGTTTTTGGAAGGATTTTTGTAAAAGATTATAGATACATTTCAGTATCCGTTTGTAACAATGTTCCACCATTGAGTTAACATATATTTTCTTATTCTGGAAAAGATATGTACATGTATAAGTAAATAATAATAATAATAAAAAAAGTAGAGAAAAAAAAATAATTCAGCGGTAGCAAATTGTTTTCCAGTAGAAAAACTTTAATTGGTTTTTCGTCTTATCAAAATTTATTTTATATTAACTAGAATTTTTTATACCCACCCAGAAATTGAGCGTTATACTTATTTTGCTTTTATATTTGTGACATCCAAAAGGAAACTTTTGAAAACTCTACAAAATGTTTGCAATCATGATCAGCATCAAATTTTGAATGGATTCCAACTGCCTGTCCGTCTGTACAATAGCTTGTGCATTTTTAACGTTCTATGGATCGCAAAAAAAAAAATGGATGCCGAGCTCAAATTTGGCGTAAGTTCTTGCAGGCAGGTTGGCATTAAAAACGGGCAAAATCTTTCTAAGGAGATGCTCACAATGCAAATTAAACTGACAACATCGCAGCTTTTTGAGCATAATTTAATGATTTTTTTTACTGTTTACTCGCTAGCGGCCACTTTGTACGTATAAAAAGGCTATTGACATTTTGAAATTAAGAAAAATTGTGGAAATCCGCCACGCCTACGGGAAATTATATTCACTTATCAAATATTCACTTTTTTATGCTTGAATTTTACGCTGCATTTCACATTTATTGTGGATTAATATAAAATTCAGAAGGTTTAATCAATTTATTCTATGAACTGATTTTAAGGTAATTTAAGAGTCCTTCTATACAATTTATGCTTCCTATATAGATTAACAATGCTTAAGAGTCTGATCTAATGTATAAATGGCAACATTGTTCGAAGATCTTTAAAGTTTCTGTATATTTCATTGATTTTTTAAAATATGCGATAAAATTGATTTTCGGAATGTCGTAATTCTCAAATGATAAATTGCATATTTTTGAGTCCCCAGACTTCATTAATTTCCATTAGCCCTTTTTCGTAACAATCTTCTTATTAGTTCACTTGCATTGAAAGATATATAAATATCGCTTCGTATAAAAGTTGAATAATTTTTCAAAATAGTAAATTAAAAACGATTCATTTTTTCATCGGGACAGATGCCTCTCAAATTATACCGATCGTTTATTTCTCCAAAAATCTGTCATGGTATAAATTTTTGCCTCTAAACAATGCTATCGTTTAATATAAATGCTCAGCGAATTAAATCGAATTGGAAAAACTGTACTAACTTCAAACTATTATAATCCGACACTAATTTAAACACATTATTTAAATATCTGAGTTATTTATCATGAAGCTTTACAAAATCTGAAACGTATTTATATAGTGTTAAGATAAATGATAAAGATGTATGAAATTTAGACAAAAAAAGAATATGAAATTGTTATATCAAATAATCACTTTTGATTAGCTCTCTATCTCTTCAGTTTTTTTTGATAATTTCTCTCTTCTAAAAAGGACAGTTCTGAAAAGCATTTTCAAGCATTCTAATTTAATGGATCAGCAAAACCACTTTTACGACTTTTATCGAGTAATTGTAAAAAAAGAAAAATTTACATTTCAAAATTTATAATTGTCCCATGAATTTAAGGAATTCATTTCATATTTTACAAGAATGGATGTTAAGTCATTTAAAAGGTTAATGCAGATAACGGCGACTTGCAAAAATTTGCCAAACCAAGCCTGAAAACAAATTTGAATGCCAAGACTTTGGGTGGCATTTACCGTCGTCTATGGTGGAAAAAGTTTTAATGATGCGAAAATATAGGAAATATCTCAAGAAGTTCTAATACTCCAAAAAAAAGAAAAAAATTGCTACAAAATTGGGGAGAAAATTTTAAATAATTGACTATAAGAATGCTGTTAAGCTTAAACATTTCCGCTTCGAAAATTTCGTATGTTTATAATTTGTTTTGCTTGGCCAGTTACTGGCAGAGTCTAAGAAATCAATTTCTCTGTCAAGGGAATTATCAAAATATAAAAACAATGTTAAAAATCTATCATTTACAAAAATTGTTTAAATATTTTATAGAATTAAAAACAAGGTGAATATTTTTTAAATGATCCAATATATAAATACTTATTGTTTGTTAGAAGAGTTAAAGAACTTTACCAAAAACCAAAAAAGGATATGGCAACACATAGCAACATTAAAAATATGAAAACTAAATTCAATGAAAAAACAAATTAAATAAAAAGTACAATAAAAATAAATAAATAAGTAAATAAGAAGGCAAGATAAAGTAGAAGTCAAAAAAAAGAAAAAAATAAGTGTTCAGTTACTTGTATTATTGTTATCGGTGAACAATCGAAGGCAATAAATATCTTACAAATAAGCAGAATGCAATGGAATGCGGGCAATAATAATAATAATAACAACAACAATAACAACAATTGTTACAATAAAAGGTATAAGAAAGAAGAGCAACAAGAATAAGAATAAAAAGAAGAAGAAGAAGAAGAAGAAGAAGAAGAAGAAAAAGACTATCCACCAAACAGAAAAACAACTAACACGTAACAATTGAATTTTGTCCAAAATCGTCCGATAATGTTTATTCCACAATCTTCACAAACGATTGCGCCGTTTAAAGCAAAAAACAAAACAAAAAAAAAGAAAACAAATCAAAGTAAGAAGAAGAATAACCTGCAAAAGAAAAATGGAAAATCGTAGGCCAACAAAAGCTTACACAATATTCAAACCACAGACCATTGAATAGAATGTGTTTCGTTTTCATCTTTTTCATCTTTTTTCATTGTTTCGAATAAAACCAAAAAGAACCAGACAAATGAAAAAAAAAAAAGAAAAAGGAAAACAAACCAATCGAAGAAACGTAATGTTTAACGAAATAACAAAAAATATCATCGTGGAATTATATGGAAAAAAAGTGTAATATCAAACCGCACACACACACACATACACGCACACACATGCACATACATGGTCATATTTATATATAAAGGCAGAGATGATAATGACGATGATGATGGTGATGATGATGGTTGGGTCAACCACTGACTGAGAGCAAATAGAAACAATTCAACAACCAAGTAACCAAGAAGACAAGTACGAAACATATCTGTATAAATAACACCTAAAAGAGACACTGGGGTTGGTTAAGCTTACACATTCATTCGCATGCACATGCATAAAAATTGCGCTTTTTATGCATGTGCCTGAAAATGAACAATGCAAAGAAATTTGTATGAAATCAGTTAACAAATCGCACATTTATACGGTACATACATTACAATATCCCGATAATATTATGAACTTCACTCTATCTTCTCCTTCTTGTTTTTTTTTCTCTTTCTCTCCAACTCCCCATCACTTTTTCCCTCACTTTTTCATTTTAATACTTCATTATTAACTTTCCATCTCTTTTCTTCATTTGATTTGTGTTGTGTGTGTGTGTGTGTGTGTGTGTGTTGCATGAAAACACTTTGAAATTCAGTTAGCAAAAGGCAGGGAGTCAGCCAGTCAGCCAGTCAGCCAGTCAGCCACATGCGGCCAAACCATTCAACTTAGCCAGCATATAAATGTACAAATTATTATGATTATTATGCTTGTCGTTGCTAGTTATTGTTTCATATAACTAAAGAGAGGGACGCATAATCAGCGAGACACATGCACAAGGTGTTATAAACACTTTTAAACAATTATGTGATAATTTTATTATTGTGTTTATTATTGTTATACGTTGTTTCGTTCTGTTATGTGGTGCAATTTAGGGTCATAGCTGATAACGTATGTACGCTACGTACCCATAATAATACATAACACACACACACACACACACACAATATATATATATATATATATATATATATATATATATATATATATATATATATATATATATATATAATAGAGAGAGAGAGAGAGAGAGAGAGAGATAAAGATATAGAAAGTGAGAAAGAGAAAGAAAGAAAGATAGAAAGAGAAAGAAGAGAGAACAAATATTAAAACAATGCACTGCCAATTTGTATTGTATTTTTATTGCTCTTTCATTGGATTATTGTCTTTTATGTGTAAAAATTGATATTAATGAGATCACCCACAACAAAGCCAAATGTATATACTTAAACACATATTTATATATATATAATATATATATATATATATATATATATATATATATATATAAATCCCCATTCACTGATTATTGGCCTGTACCTTCGTGGGTTAATATACTTTTTATTATTATTATTATTATTAGATGGCAAAAGATTGAATTCATTGAACTCAAAAATTCATTATAAGACAAACATGGGCGTACTTTAGGGCGTTCAGGGCCGATTCTGAAATACACCCTGGAACACTTTGCTTAATGTAATCAAAATGTTAAATAAATGTAAAATTTACGTATATTTTAAGAAGATTTTTATATGGTAGAGGGGTTCAAAAATATGGCTCAACATGGACATTTTTAATATTTTAAATAATCACTGCATGACGATTTTTATTTACAAAACATACATAATTGTTAGTTCAATTTTATCTAAAAAGCTTTATCTAGGGCTTGATCAAAAAGATTACTTCCAAAGATATCTCATTTCAATATCTCGAAAAATATGATTCGTAATGTGTTAAAAAAATAAAACATGTACAAATTCAATCAGCAAGTCAATTGGTACAATAGAAGTTGGATTCATCTTAAAACCTGTTGGGTGGTACATGCGTACGCGCAAACTAATTATACCCTGTACCATAAATGGGACTTCTTAGAGATCAATATGATGAATATACACCATCCAAACTTTGCATCTAACTAAAATGTCCATAATGTAGCAAAGCGAAGCTTTTTGTTTCCCTTAAAAATAGAAGTTCCTTTAGTTCTTTTAGACTGTTATGCAGACAGAATCTTTGAACAATTTGAACCATTTTTAATACCAATCTGCTTGCAATAAATTTGAAAGGGTTGCGATCATACATGACTTAGATCATATCAAAATTTCATGCTAATCCAGAAAATATGTATTTTTTATGAACTGGAACAATTTCTTTTTTTTTGGATGTTATAAATGTTCTAATAAAATGAATAGACTCCCAAATCACTGATTGATTGGTGGCTGTTACAAAGTAAATAAAATACAATAAAATTATGCTTGTAGTTATAAATTTTTGAAAATAATAAGGAAATTGCCACCCAGAAATGTCAATTAAATGTTGAATTATTGGGCCAATTTTCTTTTGTGTTTTCATTTTCTTTTTTTTTTGTTTCTTATAGAAAATTTTTCTTCTCTATAACAAAAACTAGTTATTATTATTTTTTATTATTTTTCATTATGGTTGTAATTTTTGTAACCAGACAGAAGAATGTAATTGGCCGAATATGAAATTTCTTATGACAGCGAAAGCGAAAATTCGTAGTTATCGTAAAAATTTGAAAAAATACTTTACGCTGGGAAATCTTCAAATGCTTGTGTAATTCAAAAGAAATGAATGCAAAACTTAGTAAAATAAACCGAAAAAATAGAAAGTGGGCGTGACAAAATATTGTAACGTCAAATAAAATTAACTGTGCTTTTATTAAGCAATTTACGAGAACTGTCGAATATTTGCTTTTAAAAAAACAAAAATTTTACTTAGTTTAGACATTGTGTGGGTGTGTCTTTTAAGCGACTTTATCCATTTTCATATTGAATGCCATAATTTCCAACACTTAAGATTTTATCTTACTTGCGAGATGAGAAAAGAATGTTAATAAGACACGAACATCCAAATGAATAAATGGATTCAAAATTTTTAATGTTGATCAAAAAAAAATATATATATATATATTTTGCAGGGTCTGTGACATTTCTTTCTGAGTATTACAAACATTTTGCCAAATTGACTAAATTCATAAAGTGATGTTATAAAAATGACACTGAATCTAGCAAACTAATAAAAATATGAGCCTGCTGGAGACCCTTTTAGGCGCTTTTGTTAGATGTGTTTGGTTTGCACCAAAAGAATTCCCTCCAAAATGAGAATTTATGTGGACGTAAGCTGAAATATATTAAAAGTTGAAAGGCAAACTTATGCCAAAAGGTCACTAAGAAAACGAATGACTAATTTGAGCTTTTGAAAGCAACTTCTCTAAAGTTAAGACATTAAATATCTTAATCTCATTTTGTGAATGCTTTTATTACAAAATTAATTCAACAATCAGGGTTTCAATGATTTAGATTTGTCTTACTATATTTTCGATATCCCAACTCCAAAAAATTCTTATAGAAAATTTCCCTCTCACAATCTCGATTATCTGATTAAATAATAAATAGTTATTTTCTATAAACCTCATATTCTTTAATATTAAGCGAAAACATTTGATGGCAGACTACTCATCCAATTAAATATAAATTGATAAGAAGAATTTTTGAAATATTACACTAGTTTACTTTACAAGCCATTCACAACATTTAATAGATTACAATTTAATGCCTTTAGATAAAAATATTCTTCAAATTTTTAGAATTATCTATCACAGCATCTTAAAATGCGCCATCACATTGCCTTCTCTTTTCTCATACAAGTTATAAATTTGAATCTATGAAATACTTTATTTATTTGCTTGTATGAATAATTAGTGAAATATGTAGCATTATAAATATAATGGGATTCTTTTTTTTTATATTTATTGTTACTTTTATTGTAATTGTTATTATTACTGCTCATTTATATAAATATGGTGTGAAAAAGTGAGGGAGGGGAGAAAAAAATTGCCGACTGGTCGGCAGAGATAAGAAACGTTATCCAATGCCTTACACACACACATATATATATAAAAAAAATATTTAATATGCTTTACATATATAGAGAGAGAAAGAGAAATACAAACGATTTGTGCATCTGTATATTGCAGCTTTTAAACTTCATCATACTGTACATTTAACATTTGTTGGTATTATTTTTGTCATCATCATCGTTTGTATTCATAAGATCAACTTTATCAAGTGTTGACTTATAAATGTGGTAGCAACTGTGTGGCAGTTGTAGAGGAGCCTTTAAGAATATAAATAAAATATATCGAAAAAAAAAAAACAAGAAAAAATGAAAATGGCCAAATAAACAATGAAAGTAAGAGCATTATATTTGATTAAGGCCATCTCTTAAATACCCATCAGCCATACATCACGTGATTCTTGAGTAATTAATAAAAGTACTGCAGGTATTATAAATTGTGATCAATTGAGAAATCACAAGAACATAAGACTATGTTTGGACAAACATTTACAAACGATAAGGGCACGGTAACTCTATCGCAAAATCAATTTCAATGGCCACAAAACTTTTATTGCGCTATCATGGAACTTATATGCTTAATTAACATTATGCCATAGAGATCAACTTCCAATTGGACTGCCAACTGATAACACTTAATTTTAGTTAAACGGAAATACAGACGGACGGACGGACGGATTGCTTAATCAACAATTTAACTCAGAAATTGATGCCAATTCCTTAGACGCCAATGTTCATATTTTAAATATTATAAATATTTTGCAATTGGGTATCTTCAATCGGTGCATGAAAGAAGAATGGATAATACTAACATGAAAATTATGTTGAAGAGTGACTGAAAGAAATCTATGGAGTATAACAAATAACGGCATAATGAATATTATAGTCATTGTCATCATCATCATCATCATTACTATTTATCGTCATCATAATCAGCCCAACTTCATCACCATTACCATCGTCATCACTATCACCATCGTCATCACCATTACCATCACCATCACCATCACCATCACCATCACCATCACCATTATCATTATCATTATCATTATCATAGCATTCATTTTATCGTACATTTCTGTACACTTTTTGTTATTTTCTTGATTTTTTTTTTTGTTTATTTGCCTTCTTCCTTTTTATCACAAAACTGCAGATCTGACATTTTAACAGGGTTAAAAAAATATACGTAATATACATGACGTAAGAGAAATATAAAATAAGGTAAGGAAAGGATTGTTGTGTAAGTATGTCTGGCCCGTTTTAAATATAAAAAAATTTTGAAAAAATTTTTTAAATTACAGATAAAAATCTTTAGTGTAAAAAAGAAGGACACATCTTATACATACGTACTGCATATTACATAAATGTATGTACTTAAATACGTGAATACGATGTATTAGTATTGATAAGTAAAAATGTAATAAATGAAGTGACTTGAAAAGATTCTAATCAATTCAGAAAGTATTTTTAAACGGTACGCATATAAATTGATATGATTTGTAAAAGCTTGCTTGCTTATCAAGCCCTTAACTTAAACAAATCGGAAAGGAGTGGGTTTTAGTATGTGAAGATTAAAAGAGGACGTGATTATGGAATAATCTAACTTTCAATATTGAACCTCATTAGTTAAATGGAAAGTACCATCTTGGTTTAAGCGATTGAATCAAAAATTTCAATAAACTTTGGCATTATGATTCATTTTACAGATATCACTTAAAAAATCATTTAAAATATAATTGTGATAATGTTCAAATTGGCAATTTTTCGATACTATCTGGAAAATGAGTATCTTACTTCAAGAGTTTTCGTATCCTTCCACCAAATCAAAGACAGCAATTTCTTGAGAATAATGGTAATTACACATTTAGGGGTCCATGAGCTTTAATATCATTTATTTGGTTTTTCTGGATGTTAACATTTACATTTACTTTAATTTCTAGAAAAGCAGTTGCATATTTTAACCTAAAAAACACCATTTTTTTATAAATGGATCGTCTCATCTGTTACTGATACATTTTTAATGTTGAATGCAAAATATTCCTATTTAAATGACTAGAAAGGGAACCAAGTGAAGGAGTATTATTTATAATAAGTAAAAACAATTTGCCAAATCGTATAAAAAACATAAAAATAGTTAAGCACAGCAAAGATGGATCTAAATTATTTTCAGTATACTTTCAAGTTTACAAAACTTATTGCTGTCTAATACAAATATCGTAACAAATGTCTTCATTCACTAACAGAGTTTGTTCATTTTTAGCTAAAGTTATAAAAATTTGTCTTGTACTTAATTTAATCAATTTTTATTTTGATAACGTATTAAGAAATTTTATCACTTATTCATATTTTTAGAGCATCTAATGATGCACTATCAATATTTGTTAATTATATTAAAAAAAAAAAAAAAAAAAAAAGAAATTGCAAAAATTTTCTCATTTGCAATTTTTACACAATTACTTTATGTACAAATTAAATATAAACAAAGCAGCCTCAACAACAACACTGCCAACAAAAATATTAAGTAAACACAATAACGTATAAAGTGTAGAAGCAATATCAAAGAAAAGGCACATAACATATAACAAAAATAGAGCAATCTTGGCAACAATAGCACTAACGACATAATCATCAACATCAGCATCATTCTCATCATTAACATCATCATTAACATTTCCATCATCTTTCATTTTGTATTACATTTGCATTACTTCCCAAGTAGGATCGTCGGAAAACGACAAAGTTGCACACTTTTCCTTACTCAGATTAATTATCAAAAGTTTTTGAAGGACTTTTCTAAATCACCATAAACATTTTCGTTTATTTATACACCAAATCATTTCATATTTGTCCATATTCCTTTTTGCTTTATATAAAGAAATTTTCCTTTAAAAGTAACTCAAATGGCACCCCGAACGATCGAAAAAATCCTTCAAAATTTTTATAGCAAGTGATATGATTTTTCATGTAAAAGTAGAAGTTTGTTTATAGAGAATCAATTATTTGAATGAATCGCTTACGTTTTGGTAGCTTTTTTTTTTTTTTAAGAAAATTAGTCCAGAGATATTTTTTTATAAAATTGTACAACTCAAATATATTTTTCTCAAATAAATTAATCTCAGATAAAATTTTCATTATATTAGTTAACACAAGTTTTGGAATTTTTTGTCCATCCAATAAACAAGCCATAAATAATTTATTAGGCGACTTGTAACAATTGTTTAATATAAAAAATTTTTACTTATTTTACTTTGTTATCTTTTGCATAGTCTTCTTCTTTATTCCCTTCCATAATATTTCATTTTCAGTTTTCATTTTTTTTTTTTTTTTTTTATATAAATTTTTTTTGAAAAGATGAACGAAACATTCATGAATTTTATAGATAAGTAGACAACGAGCACTTGTACTATTTAAAGTTAAAGTTGAACCTCGCTTTAGAATCCCACAAATGCGATAACATTTAGGCTAGAAATTTTCATTTGAATTCTTTAAATCCTTTGCATTTGAAAATAAAATTTCTTTCATCTAAATGGAAACATCTCTTTATGAAAATCAAAATTAATGCGAGTAAGATTTTAACATTTAAATATAAATAAAAGGTTTTAATAGAAGTTTGTTAGCTTACTAATTTCAGATATTGGTATCTATTTTACACATCTGGTATCTGTAAGAAATTCTAATAGCAAATTTGAATGACATTGAGTGCTAATAAACAAATCACTTATAAAGAATGTCATGTACATGTCGAAGCTTATGAGAGAATATTCATAAAATCTATTATCTTTTTTAAACATAATGTTTACTTTTCATTCTGCTTCCCCCCCCCCCCCTTCAATTTTTTTTTTTTTTTTTTTTTGGTTGATCCTTTTCAATGTAGAGTATATCTATTCTGGTGACTTTGCAGCAACTAACTGTTCATTTAACTTGTTTGTGGCAGATTAAAAAGGAATATGATTAAATTGACATTGACTATTAAATCCTTTAAACAATGAACTTATAACAGGCATGAAAAAGGTATAAATAAATCGCAACGTAATTTAGAAAGTTGATTCAATTATATCAAAATTTTGCATAAATATTTTGACACATTGAAATAGTACTCCTTTTTGCAAAAGAATTGTACAAAGAATTGTAATTTGATATCAAATAAACTTAAGCTTTATTAAAGGACTTTGACTTAAATATTAAGTGGACTTAATAAGATTGAAAAATTTATTTAACCAATTCAAAGTTTTATATGAATAAAATTAATTTTGAAACTTAACATCTGCTTGAAATGTTTAGACTCCAACTTGATCCAAATAGTAACCCTTTTCAAAAGAAGGATTACTTATATAACAAATTTTATCCAAATTCTGTAAAAAAATTGAATTAAATACCCAACAGTTAACAGCAATCGATACAAAAAAAAAATTCGTGAATTTATCTCATGGGTTTCAAAAATTTTATAAGCATTAACACAAAGTGGCAATTGACTTAGCTGCCACTATTACTACAATCATCATTATCATAATGAGCCATATTCATGATAATTATGGTATTTGGCAAAAACTACCACCACAACCGCATTACCACAATCACTTAAATAAGCACAATTTTAAGATTTTTGTCAATGTTACATTTCCATTCACAACATGCTTTGTATTTTCTTTTAACCCCTTTTTTTTGTACCAACCACTTAGAGGTTGAAATTATACTCATTTTAAGGTTTGTAGCACCGACAAGGAAGCTTTGGAAATGCCATAAAGTATAAACACTAAAGGGATTAACCTGTAGTTCTAAAATGATTTACACATGTGCGGCCGTCTGTCCGTTTTTCCTTGTGCAGAAAGCATTCTCCTGATCCCAAAAAAAAGAGATATTGAGCTTACTTTTTGGCAAAAATATTAGCAGTTCATGTACATTTGTTGGGATTTGAAATAGGCCGAATCAATACAAAGACAAGTCCACAGCACAACATTATCTGAGAACACTTCTCTTTTCTATAGACAAAAATTTATAAGTTTTTTAATTTTAATTTAAAAAATTCAAGCAAATCGAAAATTGACATTTTTTTAAAAAATATCAAAGCTATTATTTTACAAAATAAAATGGTTTAGGTGGTGGGTATTCAAGATTTTATAAATTTTGTTATTTATGAATAGTTAGGGGATTGTAGCGTAAATTGTATTTGAAAATGAAAAATATAGTTTTTATTTTCATTTATATTTTGATTTCCATTTTTGTTTTTCCTCTACATGAATTTTTATCGCAATAGAGATTATATGGAAAGGCCCATGTATACACATATCATGTATGCACCCATTAACACAGTTATAAATTATTGATGCTTTTTTCTTTTCTCATATGAATAATAAAAATACATGTGATCATACAAATGTTGGTGATATAAACACTTTGTCAAAATGTTTGTAATATTTAAAGGGCCATTGCACAAGGCGTATTTATTCCCGATAAGAATCAAACTCTGAAACTTTGATTTAGGCATAAAGTTGTTGATAAAAATATCTAAAAATGTGGCATGGGTCAAACGGCACGTCCTTCATTGAGAATATGCCCCCTTTTTTTATGACAAACCTTTTTTAAACAAAATCTTTTATGGATCTTATCCAAAATCTATAGAAACTGTAAATTCATGGTTCAAAAATGGAAAGTTTTCTTTTAAGTCAAACATTTTGAGAAAGCGAGAAAGGAGAATTTTATATATAAGTTATTTGTTATAGGATTTTCTAAAAATTAAATTAATTTAGAAGGCTTGAAACTTTTAAGCTCTTACCTTGGATTGTATGCCTCTAAAGTTCTATGCATACCTAACTTTAATGCATAATCGTAATATAATTGAATTGAATTCCCATTTATTCAATGTATTACTTGGTATATTTGAAAATACTGGTACAAAAAATTATGAATCGAATGGTTCATAGATAAATGAAAATATTTTTTAGGTACTGTAAGTCTTATGTAGCCACCGATAAAATAAGAACATGGGAACAGCAGAAACCATAATCTATTTTTTTAGTCAGCAAATTTAATTAATTTTTTTTTTGCTTTAAGTTTAAGTAAAACTTTTTCACTTTTTCATAAGTTTAATTGTTCGATTTTGATATTAATTTCTACTGAGAAATGTTTTAAAAATTTATCGTCTTATTTATAAAGTACTAAAATGTTTATTTAATTGCAACATTTTTATGTAACTTTAAATTGCAATATTTGCGATCTAAGTGACCTTAAAAAAATTGGAATTACTTAAAACTTTTTAATCTGACTATATTTTCACTTTAATCTAAAATCTTTCCTTTATTTATTTTGCACATATTTTTTTAAGACCTTTTCAGATAAAATATTAATGCACTCAGTTTCACATTAACTTTATTTAGAGATATTAAAAAAAAGGTGTGGTCTCTTCGGAATTCCGATGTCTAATAAAAGTAAAAGAAGAATAAAGTGAAAATGTTGCAGGCAAATGGAAGCTCTCATTTAAATCGTCTAAACTACTTCATTAGATACACAATTCACTTGGTATGTAAATCAAGAAAGTTGAAAAATTTTAATGATCCATTACATGGGAGGGTTTTTGAAACATAGAGCAATGTGGGTACACATTTTACACATCGATGTAAAACAACAAAATACCATTTTTTTAAAACTTTACTCTTAAAACATTTTTACGAAATGGGCGTGGTAGTAAAAACAGCACAACAGCATAGATATTCAGCGTCGTTCGCTTTTAGAACGAAACTCACCTGCATAGTACTAAATTTCATTAGAACCTTTTCTAAATTATGGCCCCTTGTTTGGCAAAGAAAGTAAAACCAACAATAAATGAAAACATTAAAGACAATCGGGATCGATTCTGAAATTTTTTCCATCACTTTACATTAATCTCATTGAAAAGTAGAGTAGAGAATAGAGCAGAAACTTCCAGAAAGTAAGAAATTATAATTTTTGAATGTTTTGAAAAGTTCATTATGTGGCAAGGAAGTTCAAAAAAAAAATAGGTCAATTTGAACTAAATTTGTGCAAAACTTATTTATTATGCCAAAGAATCTGAAATTTTTAATGTTACAATATTAAAACTTATGAATATTTTTCTTCAAAATCATATCTTTCAAAATAAGTGCTGAAAAATGATCTTGCCATTCATGGAAGGGTTCGCCTTTGAATGAACCTACTGAAAAGACTTCTATGTAGAAAATTTCTTTAAAATATTTCCAAAATTGTAGTTTGATAATAAGTTTATGTAATAAGACATCAGGCGTATAAATCGATAGAAAGGTTTAGGTTAGGGCTTATGGCGGGCCTTAATTCAATTCAGACATTTCATTTCGACGTTTCATTTGCTACAAACTTATAAACCTTTATACTACAAAACGATGTGGGCTGCAATTACAGAGACACAGCGTCATACTTTTAATCACTCAACTAATAACTGATGTTGTAATAAGCTTTCTAGGTGTAATGTACATCTTTATTATCATTTTATAAGAATCAAAATGATTAAAACAATTTGATGAATGCAAACATATAAAAATGAGCAATATATTAATCTTATAAAAACACAAAAAAAAAAAAACAAAGAGTTGAAAAATTAATGCCTTAATAATAAGATAAATATCAATATTTATATAAACATACCTCTGCTATCTACCGTCATATCTTCAGCAGTATCTGAACAGTCACCTAAAATGAATATGAAATTGAAAAAATGTTCAAAAACGAACAATGGCAAAGAAATATAAGCGAGATACATATAAATAAATAAAAATGCATATAAATAAATCAGAGATAAAAAATTGAAATATCTACACAAACATACATACATAAAAATAAATGTTAAGTGTCTAAAGAAGCGAAAAAGAAACAATCAAAAAATTAAAATCTATACGATTAACATTGACTCAGTCCGACATCTGTTGTTACATTTATCGATTATTGTTTACATTGACGTGCAGATATTTTAAGAAATTTTTATATGTAAGAGCATCTAAGAGATGCTCTTAAAAAAAAAGCACACACACACACAAAATAAAGCACAAAAAAATATCAGGCAAAAGGAAGAACTAAACGGAAAAATCCTGATAATAATAAATTCAAATAATCATGACTCATGTGCATTATTTTTTTTTTTTATTTCTTACAAAAAATTTTTCTACATTTTATCGCTTTACATTCATAAAAATTGTTTTTTTAGTTTATCATTTCAATTGAAATTGTAACATTTAACAAATATACCAAACCTTTTTAAAGCAAGTTTTGAACAAATGTATGTCCATAAATATCCATAATTTAGGCATGTATTCCAATCCGCCAATTAAATTAAAGGTGGCTGAATTTGCATAATCTAACACACGGACAATTGTTGCGGATAATTAATTGATTTGAAATCTTAAAAATTACTGAGGAAAAAAAACAAATTTTCTATCTTGATTCTACTTTGACGAAACTTGGCGTATTAATTATTTTTTTTTTGTAATTTTTAGATCATTTGAGCCTTTATCGATTTATTATTAAGTGTATAAAATAATTTATAAACCATTTGATTCCGGTGTGTAAGTTGGTACCACTCAAAAGTTTAAACAAAATAGAGAGTTCTAAAAGCCAAAAATGTAAAAAATAAAAATGCATTCAAAAATATTCAAAGTTGTATAAAAGTGGAGAAAAAAAAATTTTTGAATGCATTTTTTTTTTTTAGCCAAAAATGTAAAAAAATAAAAATGCATTCAAAAATATTCAAAGTTGTATAAAAGTGGAGAAAATCTGTCGACCAAAACTATAAAATTTTTGATTTCGTTTTTTTTTTTTATTTTTTGTTAAATGTAATGATTAGAAAAGGCAACTGAAGAAGAGGCCGTGTTACAGAAAGATATTGATAAATATTTCAATTTCCGTATTTTTTTTTTAGTTCACGTTTTTTTTTTCTAAAAGATTTTAAATACTTTATACAATACATTTATGAGTCTTATTTTTAAGATAAGTTGCACATTTAAAAAAAATATGAATTTTAAAAAATGAAAGTACACATATTTTGTGAGAGCCTTTGTAACAATCAAAGACCAATATCAGAGACTTTTAGATCAATTTCCAGTAATTTGTGATAAAAGTTGAAAATAAAATGGTTACGGATGAATGAACAATGAAAATTAATTGTAATTTAAAATTTACAAAGGTTCCAAGTTTAAATTCTCTTTGTTTCTTTTTTGTTCTTCGATAAGTTAAAAATAAAAAATATAGAACCTTGAAAATGTTTCTGAATTAAAAACAAAAGAAAACGATCATGTCCAGGAAAATGCCTGATAAGATAAATTATATAGACTTGACTTCCAAATAAAAATGACATTTCTTTTTATTAATTTTTTAATTATTCATAAAATAGTTTAGTTAATTTTTTTTTTTTTTTGTTACAGACAACGTGTCATTTTGACTCACGATATTAGATACTTTCATAATTATAAGATTTTTTGAAGGCTGAATTATATGATTTATTTTAATAGATAGTTTAATAAAAAAAAATTTTTTTATACGATAAACCAGTTTATGTATCAGTTGCATCAAATAATAGATTAGAAATATTATTGAAACGAATATAAATACGGAAAACTAGTTGTTTATCTTTTTAATATATTTATAATCATTGATTTTAAAATTCATTAATAATTGATTTGAACGAACGTTCTTTATATGGGGAGGTCTATCTTTTAATGTGATCCACATTCAAGCGCGAAATAAAATAAAGCACATAAAGCAAATAAAAACCAGAAAAAGAAGTGTGCTATTAAAATACCCTGCTTCATAAGGCCCAATATAATTAAAAAATAATAAAAAATAATACAAAATCACTTATAAAAATTTTGAAAAGTTTACCGTGTATATAAAAAAAAAACTCAACTCAAGTAAGAACTTTATTGTTGATGTGAATGTGATTAAAATCAAATAAGAGAATTTCAAGCCAACAAAATTGTAAAAAAAATTGTTATTTGTAAATTATTTAAAAAGTTCGCTATATGAGAGTTCTAAAAATGGACTGATCTTGACTAAATTTCTTATATATATATTTTTAGGTCAAAATACAAGTCAATACCAATTACCATTTACCTAAAATATATTCAAAATTGAATCGAAATTGAAATTATTCATTTAATGAAGTTTTTCGAAAAAGGCGTTTTATGGAATTGATGGTAAAAATATAAAAAATCTGGACCTAATTTGGTTCATATGGCTTTCATGTTAAAATATTATTAAGAAGCAATTTACGTTAAAATATATTTAAAAGTGTACTTCTTTTCACAGAGCAACTTTTTTAAGAAAGCTGTTATATGATGTATGGTCGTAAAAGTGGATCGATTTTAATCATAAACCATACTTTACTGAAGCATCTCAAAAATTGCAACCTGAACTTGATAACAAATTTACATCAACCGACATCAAATGGACAGATAGACAGACAGAAAGACAGACTTAAATTGAAGGAAGACGTAACTCCGAGTCGATCGGTTTAATAAAAAGTGGGTTTACCTAAACTACTTTCGAATGTAACAAACATCAGCATAAACGTACAATACTCCATACTACAAGTGGTGTGGGGTATAAAAAAAGGTTCCAAAACATAATTGAATTTTCATGTAAAAATAAATTAATATTGAACAAGTAAGAAAAGTGATTTTGTTTTGGTTGAATACAAATTTTGAGTACTCACAATACAATGGTTGATGGGAGTGGGCGCCTTATTTTATTCATGAATAATAAACAAAAAGATAAAAATATATGAAGAACGAGTAAAGTCCAAAGTGGTCTACATTTAAATTTTAATCAGACGTAGATGCAATTTATTTTATATTCTTCCAACTTTAACAGAAATAAACAAAACTATTCTCAATTTTTCCTATTTTCCCACAATTAAAGTGATCTGTGGAATCAACATTGAATTCCCTAAATATCTATAAATTCCATAAATAGTCCACTAATGTTTGATCTTGAAAGGGAAAATTCCCTTCGATTTTACAGAAATCTGGGTTTTAAGGATTTTCTAAACCATAAAAATAAAGAATGTGCTTAGAATTTTTTATGCTTAAAACCCAAGATGACTCGAATATTTCAAGCAATAGAATGGACAGAAATGGATGAAAACTTTATAAAAGAACTTTTCGTTTCACTTGTTGAAATTATACGCCAAAGCAAAATATTAAAGTTCCATGGTCCCTTGTAATTAGACTTTTTGAAATTAGCACCATTCAATGGGATGATTTTTTACTTTGATATAGACTTAGTTTTCAATAATGTAAAATCATTTTGATATGAATATTTTTCCAAATTGGAAGAGTTTTTTCTTCCTCTTTTTTTTAAATGTATAATTTAAATCACTTTCTCATTATCAAATGATAATTTGTGTAGGCGTAACCGGCTCACTAATTATATGCATTTTTTATAAAACACTGACAGAACAAAAAAAAATATTCTTTTCCCTCTTTTTTTTTTTTTTTTTGTGGGATAGGCAGACAGACATTACGAACGATATCTGCGAATGATATTTATATACAAACTAATGAATTACTTTTGTACAGTTATTTCATTTATTATAGATAAGCATTTTAGCAGATGGACATTACAAATAGACAGGCATTAATTAAATGAATTGAAATTTGACCTTTTAATGTTTCTTTTTGTTTTTTTTTTGTTTCTGTATATTATGTGTTGTACTTTTGTGTGTTGATAAATGAATGAACAGGAAGCTCATTATTCATCATGAACTCATTAAAGTGAAATTAAATGGGGAAAAAAAGATTATACATAAAATTATTATCAGAATGAAATTTATTTAAAAAAGAAAAGAAAACAAAACAAAACAAAGCAAGAGGAAAAAAACAAATGAGGAAATTATTAAAAACTTTTTCTCATATTTTCTTTCATTCTTCTTCTTTTTCCTTTTTTTTTTGTTTTTTGTTAAATCACTTTAAGGTCTCGTTTTTGTCTCTTTCCGTCCGTTTGGTTTGGTATTTCCTGTCTTTCTCAATTTTATCTCAAAGTACATTTTTTTTATATTAATAAAATTTATACATGCACACACACCAAACGCACATTTTTGTGCACGCTATGTATTATTTAAATAATTCACTAATAAATAAATTAACCAAAAAAAGAGAATTTTCATGTTATTTTTTTTTGTTTTTATTATTATTATTGTTGTTATTGTTGTGTATTATAAATGTTAGCTTATTAATTACATTAACAACTGTTGACTAATTAATTGAGTAACTAACTAACTGGCTAAACACTGGTCTCTCAGAGACAATCGAAACGATATGATTATGATTTCCACAGATGAGCCGCTTAATTTACTTCGTTTACTTTTTTTCTTATGGCTCTTGCTATTGCTATTACTTTTTGCTGTTTGTTGCTTGTTCTTGTGAATTAAATTTTTTTATCAATTTCTTTTTATTTCATTTCATTTCATTCCATTTTATGTTTTTATCTACACACATACACACAAACACACACACACAAAGTTGTTTACTTTTTATAGCATTGGATACATTTTATATGAAATGCATTACGCGTGAGATAAATAAGCGATAATAAAATAACATATATACATATATATATATATATGCATATATATGCATATAATATAATGAATTATAATAAAACCAAATAAAACACATATACATACACACATATGTATATCTATATTATATATAAATATATATATATATATATGTATATATAACCGCTTGCATTGTTAAAAGATTATAAGCTACGATAATCGCACATTTATTATTGTTGATGTTAAGTGGGTATTATTACAAATACATATACGCATACATACATACATTCATACATCTATACACACTATTTATTTAAAATTATAAATAAAAAAGATATGTATATACAATGCATAAACACATACACATATACAAATACATGAATAATTCAGCTCTCAGAAAAGTTGAGATAAAATCGAAATAACAGCACACATATTTTTCACTGTTTGATTGTCGACAAGATATTGTTGTTGTTGTGGTTTTTACTTCAAATTATTATTATTATTATTATTATTATTATTATTATTATTATTATTATTATTATTATTATTATTATTATTATTATTATAAACTGTATAAAATACTATTATGCTAAATTAAACTGATTTCTGTTTTGTATAAAATTTTATTTTAATTTTTCTTTTGTATTAAAGTCAATTTTTATTTCATTACAAACAAACACGCTGTAACATGATTTAATGTTAACGGAACCTTATTCATTTAACTGCTAACTCATTCACGTTCTCCTTTCAACTAAATGTTTATGTATTTTATGAAACAGTTGCTTGTTTTATTTTGTTTTGTTTTGTTTAGCTTTGCCTTTTCTACTGCGGTGAGTTGTATTGCAGATGTTAAGCAATATGAAATTTTGTATTGTATTTTTTTTGTGAGATGAAATTTGTTGCAGTATAGAATAGAGTACAAAAGAGAAAGAATATAGAGTGCGCATGTAGATTATATTCCTTTTCTCCATACTTCCTTGTGAAATTCTGTTCAGTTGTGCTGCTGCTGCTTAGTTTTTAGTGTTAGAAATTTTAATTTCAGTTTTTACAATTTCGCAATAGTTTTTTTATCTCAAATTTAAACATTTCGATCTTATGAGTGTATACGCGTAATAGTAAAAATGTATGGCAAAGTATAAAATTGAAAGAAAACAGCTGATACATTGTGCTGTGATAATATGAGAGCAGCAAACACAAAGAGAGATGGATAAATGAAAAAAAGATTTTCCTATGGCGGGTATAGAATAAATATTCTATGTTCATGTTTCACGAGAGAGAGCTAAAAAGTGCATAAGTTTCTCGTTCCTTCAACACGCCTCTCTTTCGCTCTTGCTCTTTGCTTTCTTACTCATTAGCATTTCTCATTTTCATATGCGCTATTGTAGTAAAAGTCGCAATGAATCTTTTAAATGTATTGACAATGTTGCTAGTTAATTAAGTTGTGTTTATATACATTAATGATACATTGTTGCTTTGCACATTGTTACAGAGCAATTGAAACATAGTAAACATCCGCTACATATAAAATTAGCACAAGGAATTAATGCTAAAAAGCCCACAAATCAATGAAAATTGATATTAAAATTTATATGTAATAAATATTTGTCTTCTACCACTTCCATACCATCCTTTCCATTTAACAGCAAATTTTCTCTCACTCTCAATTTCTTCCTTAAATATGCCATTTATCTTTCTCTCAGATCCATATATTTTTAAATAGTGAGAATAATTTTCTGTATGCATACGCGTTTGTGTGTGTATATGGGTGTAACTGAACGAATGCCGTAAACTACTAAGCAAAAAATTATATAAACAATAATAAAAATAACAACAACAACAAGAAAAAGAAATAAATGCAAAATTAGTAGTGTGTAGGGGGACAAAAGGTAAAAAGCAAAAAAAAAAAGAAAAATTTCACAGAAACTGATAAAACTTTGATAAGCATTGTAGTCCAAATGTGCGGTGGTTTAGATAACATCAATCCAATCTAAAAGCCAACCAGCTAACCAGCTAACCAGCCAACCAGCCAACCAGCCAACCTACCCAATTCATTTCAACTAAGAAAATAACTCAAAAAACAACAACGCACACAACAAGTAAACAACAAACTATATATGTAAAATGACATCAACGTCACACATACAAATACAATATTACTCGTTACTATTATTATTATTATTATTAATATCATTCTTCTTGTTCTTGTTATTTGTGTTGATATATCAGTAAATAGTAACAAAATAAACAGAAAACGAAGAACAAAAAAAATGAGAAACGAAAATTGACATAGAAATAAAAGGATGACGTTGCTACTTTACACATATATTAGGTTGTTAAAATAGTCTTTTCGTTTTGGTTTTCTTTAAAATGATCAAATTGTATTTTTATTGTAGAAAAATTATTTCATTAAATTGAAGTAATCAGATTCGAGAACTAACTGTCCTTTACGATAACTGTACACGATCGTATAAAGTTTTAATTTGACACTTTGGCAGCATTATTTTTGAATAGCTGAGGTTGCTACTGAAAGTAATTTCGTGGGGGCTGTAGTATTCACTTACCGTCAAAGGTGAATTGTCCAAAGATCTATATGGACTTTCAACTTTGGGTCGCTTAAAGTAGTTAATACCAAAAACTATTTTAAAGGTTTTACAAAGATTTCAACACCAAATTAATTGTGGGAATTTTATAAAGAAGGCACAATATGGACTTTTATTGGGCACTGTAAGCAGAAGGCATTGCTAGCAATTACCAAGGAGAAAGTTTTTCTTGTTTATACTGTGCGATTTTGGCATCAAACTGAATCTAAAAATTTTAATATTTGCGAACAAAAATACAGAGTTATGTTAATTTGGGAATGCCTCTTTGGTAAACCTAAAGAACTGGCATATCGGATATACAAGATTTACGCGACTTTGGCAAATACAAACTCTTGGTGATTTTACATATTATATTTAGCTTAGTTTACCCTGATCGATAGCTTTAACTATTCAAAATATGCAGAATATTTTACATTGAAATAAGTTTAGCGTGACAATTTTGAAATTCTTGAAAATCTTGAAAATCGTTTTTTTTTTTTTGCTTCATTAACTCTTATTTAAGAACGATTATGAGAAAATGAAAATGTTGGTTTTCTCTCTTCATATTGAAAGTGTCACTAATCGAAAACAAAAATTAACACATAAAATGAACTTAGAATTCTCGCTTTTTTAACTGGCAAAATATAACTCAAACGTAAAACGTTGCGTTATATAAAATGCAAATAAATGCTCGCTTAGAAATAAACGATATTACTTTCTAAACAACTTAATACGCGAATAAATATATTTATATTATTCCACTTTATATGTGTGTGCGTGTATAGTTGCAGTTACATTATAAAACTTTTGTATAACATTTTTTTTTTTCTGTCAAATGCACAATAATTTCACGTTTCACGTTTATCGTAAAACTTTTTGCACTTATTTATTATCATATAAAGATGTAAAATAGAAGTATGTTACATTAAAATGTATGTTACTTATAATTCATATTAATTCATATATATGTATATTGATTATGTATGTGTGTAATTGTTTTGTACACATATTTTATTGCAATTTATTTATGTTGATTTTTATATAATACGAACGACTAATTTGCTTATGGTTTGTTAAATAATTTTCCATAAATCCTACAGAAAATTGTGGGCAATTAAAAATTTTTGAATGTTTTAAATCATTTTAGAAAATTCCAAAATTACAAAGTGATGTGCCTTTATAAAATCGGATTTTGAAATACATTAAATTTCAATTGTAAGTCTGAATAGAGTTGTAGCAAATTCTGAGGTTAATTGCATCGTGTCTTAAGGACGAACACAATTTACATGATTTGTCGCTACTTTTTTTTATGTTATGTCATTTATAACACCAGGATTAGTTATAATATTAGGTTGTTGAAAAGGGCACCAAACATCTTGTAAATTATACTTTTCCTCGTAATTTTTATATTTCTTGCGACATATGAAATGATAAAACTTGCTTGAGCCAATTTTTACTCAATTTTTACTCAATTTTTATATGGCAAATGAAGAGCATCATTTGGGAAAAGTAAAAATAATGATCAAACAGGGGTATAATTTTTGTCCATTATCTGGTGCATCACGTACCCAGAAGCACCAGCTCAACTAGTATTTGAAATCAAGGGTTCCAAATGTAGAACAACTTATGAAATCTACGAGTTCAGAGCAATGGTTTAATTCGATGCCACGGAATCACTAATTTTAATGCCCATTTGGTCGCATTGGAGTTGCCTTTGTCGTAGTTATGGTGCCCATATTGCGGATGTTATTTTTTCAATCATATATCTACATCTTATCTTATCGGCCGTAATTCCATTTCATTTAATAATGGCTGGGCTCGTGCTATTAATTTGTGGAAGGAGGTTTGTGAAGGCTCCGCTCTCGCATTACAATGTAAACTTTATACATATAATGCGATACAGATTTTTAATTAGTAGAAAGGGACGACGGACAATGTAAGCGTGACCACCAATCCAAGCAAAGAGTTTACTTTAGTTTACTCTTCAATTAAGCCATTACGGCAAGCGGACAAATGCACTGATAAAATGGTCGTATCAAAATTTGCTTATAAAATTTTAATTCAAAATTCTCACCGTTGAAAGTGCCCCATATTTTTAAAAGTCAGATAAAGCTGATTAAAACAGTCAATTAAGGCCTTAATTAAGGCATGGTTAACAAATTAAGTTAATAACAACTCGAGAAATCATTTAAGGAGAATGAATTTATTGAAATCGATCCTTTAATTTTGTTTCGGACAAACATGATGGATTTACTTTTTATATGGTCTAATATTTTTTGAAAAATTCCTTTAGGTCTTAACAAAAATTGATAAGACTTTCTATCACAATTTTAATGGTAGAGGTTTTACGCTATCATAATGTTATCACTTTGCTGAGAATTGTGTTTCACACAATTTCTTCTTCTTATTTTTATTATTATTTGTTGTATATAGAAATATCCGTATAAAGTTAATCGTGAACTGCACCATCAGCATAATATCATCGACATCATCAACACCAACACCAACACCACCAACACCACCAACACCAACACCAACACCACCATCATCATCATCATCATCATCATCGTCATCATAATCGTTATAATCATTATCATCATTAATACGTAGAATATGTTGAATATGTTCCATTGCCAGCTTAATGGAATTTTGATTACTGCGCTATGATAAGGCAGTTCGGTTTAATTGTATCTATATCTTAATTTTTCTCTCTCTCTCTCTCTCTCTCTCTCTCTCTCTTTATCTCAACCCCCCCCCCTCCACCAATTTTACCCATCACTCATGCAACGCGTTTTTCTGTTACTTTTTTTTTTGTTTTTAGATTTTGTCTTTTTTTGCTGACTAACAATTTTTTTTGGAATACACTTTTATTTATATTGTGCATATTTTTATATAAGTACATATATATATATATAAATGAGTTAAATGTGATAGCACGTAAAAATAAATAAATAAATAAACAATTTTAAGCGGCGAATAAAATTTAGCAACAAAAAGAAGAAATTATGCAGCCAGCAAACCAGACAAACAACCAGACATTAAATTAGTCAGACAGTTATTTCCGTAGTATAATTAGATAGACGGTACAATCAGAAATATATTCAACAACTGTCACAACAATTGCAACAGTCCCAATGTCCCAACAGCCAGGTGCATCATCAATCAGTATAGTCGGCCCATTAGTCAGTCATCATCAGGTCAGTTAATCAATGCAACGATAGTTAGTCTGTCAGCCAAAACTGTTCATCAATTAGCACCATCACTCCGTTAGACGATCAATCGGTCAGACTGATCAAACTTAGTCAGTTGGTTAGCACCAGTCACCTAGTGAATTCATAATTGATCAATATCAGTTAGTCAGTGCAGTGACAGTTAGGTCGGTCAGTCCACAATAGATAGTTTATCAATTAGTACCATCACTCAGGCAGTCCAGAGCGATCAGCCGGTCAGTTAGTCCATTAGTTAGAATCAATTAGTTAGTAAGTATGCAATCGATCAACAGTCAACAGTTAGTTAGACTGCCACTGCAATCAGTCAATCAGTGCGATCTGTCAGTGCATAATCGTCAGTTAATGCAACGCGAATGTTTGCCTCGATCAGCTTTTCTGTATTCTTTTTTATAAATTTTTTAATCTGTTTGTTAATCTATCAGTCAGCCAGTCAGTTTATCAGGCATTTAGTTAGTTAATTAGTTAACCCACACACTCATGCTCATACACATACATACACACAAACATATTACTACGAAAAATGCATGTAATCAAAAATACAAAAGAAAAATTCATACAACATATTTATATTTACATATATATATATTTATATGTATGTATATATATGTATGTATGTATGTATATATATGTGTGTAAATATGCCTGTGTAAGTGCTTATGTATTTTTTGGTATGTGTATGTGTTTACTATAAATATTTATATAGATTTTAGATATACCCCTTACATTTATGCAACAACAACAGTAACAACAGTAACAGTAACAGTAACAGTAACAACAACAACAACAACAATAACAATTTACAGACTAGAGATGGGGATTTTTGTTAAGACTTTATCATCATCCTTTAATCAACAGAAAAATTAAAAACCAAAAAAAGGAAACTACGAAAAAAGCAAAAAAGCAAACAAAAACAAAAAATTCACGAAAACAAAAAAAACGTGAACTTTGTTGTTGCCTCATTTTATTTTTATTTTATTTTCATGTTTTTATTGTTTTCGGTTTTTTCTCTCATCATCATGATTTCATTTTCATACTTTTTGACGGCACATACATACATACTCTACAGACGGACATACAGACACATATGCAATAGTGTAAATAATTTCTGTATCAAAAAAAGAAAAATAAATAAATAAAAAATGAAAAAAACATAGCTAAAAGAAAAAAGTCCCTAAACAATCAACTCACACGGCTTAAATAATTTGTATGAGAGCAAGAGAAAGAAAGAGAGAGAAACGGAGGGCGAGAGTTAGAGTCGAAAGCTTAAAGATACAAATATTTTGTCATTTTCTATTCTAGCATTTTATACTCACACTCGCTCTCACACAAATGTAGGCGCATTAACACACACGCACACACCGCACACACACACACACACAGAGAGAGAGACTTACTCAAACACTTAACATACATACATATAGACACATGATTACAAGTAAAAGTAAAATAAAATCGATTCTTATCTAAGTGTTTCAAAAATAACAAGAAAAAACAATAATCACAAAAACAAACAATAACAACAAATTTGCTTCTTTTTTCCTTCTTACTTTCCATTTGAATGCTTCGTTTTTTCTTTTGCTATTATCGTTGTTGTTGCTTTTTGGTTGTTGCTACTTCTGCTGCTGCTGTTTCCTGTTCCCTTTTTATTTTATTTAAGGAAAAAAACATTAAAAAAAACGAAATGGAAAACAAAATAATAAGAATTAAAGAAAAAAATATTTCAAGATTTCAAATCTCCAAATTTTCTTTTCTGTTTTTCTTCATTTATTTTTTACTTTTTGGTTTCTTTTTTGTTTCTTTTTTTTCTATTTTTTTTTTTTTTGTGAATTTTTTACTCATTTAAAGTAGAAAACAAGTTTTATAGAGATAACAAGATAAATTTCCTTTAACAAGAGAGAGAGAATAAATAAATCGAAATAATGAGACAAAGTCAGTCAGATATTTAGAGAGAGATAACTTATTCGTATCGAGAGTAGCAGACATCAATAAACGCAAAAAAGAAATCTATTGAAGGAAGTTTATGCATCATTGTCATTGCCATTGTATATAACTATTACACAGCAACAATAACAACAGCAACAGCAACAACAACAATAATAATAATAATAATAACTGTAACTGTTACAATTACGAATAGACAAACTACAATCAAATGGATAACATTTAATAAAAATTTTTCATTTTTCTTTCGTTTTCCCTTTTTCTTGCAACATTTTTTATGAATGATTATACACACACACACAGACAAGAGCGCGCGCGCGCGCAAATATGACCTTGTTCCCACATGAGAATTTATATGATCAAGTTTATATTTTTTACATTTTAAATGTTGAACTAAAAATTATTTACTTTACTGATCTTTGAAAATTTGCGATTTGATAATTTCGTTTTATGTTTTTCCGTTCTTGTTTTTGCTGGCAAAACATGAAGCGTGACATATCTAAAAATCTGAAATTTTAAAGTAACGAAATGAGATGACTCGATAAGCGAATGGATCTAGATTAAATTTTGCACATTTATTTTCGAGTTTCACTCAAAACTATTTAAATTTGTACATTAATTTCTATATCTTAACTTTTTTCAAAATGGATCATTGGCCTTTACCATAAAAAGCTCCCAGTTTTGTCTTTAAATTTATAAGACTAAAACATTGGACAGACGGACGGACGTACATACTAAAAAATTAGTTTGAAGCGATAGATCTTTTTTGCTTTTTGCATTGCCACATTTTTTTAAACTAAAATTTAAAAGTTTTAAGCTAAATAAAATTAAAATGAATGAATATAAAAAACTTTAAATCTGTCTCTTTGTCTTTTTGTATAAAAATCTGACTAAATACGATCTACAATAAATTCATATATCCTTAAGTTTTAAGGATACGTCTACGTCAAATTAATTAACAACAAGCGACAACACGACGACCATCATTTAATTTCTTCATTTCTATATTTTTTACTTATCTTCATTCGTCTCTTTGTTCTTCATAGTTCAACTTCTGGCGTTTTGATTGGTATCTCATCAGGAAATCACATCACAATTTATTTATTTATATTATTTGTTATTTTTTGTCAAGCTGCGTATGTCACGTCACCTTTGAAGTGTCAATACACATGCACACACATAAACATAAAACGCAGACTACAATCGATATTTTGTTGTCATTTCGTTAAAAGATTTCAGCAACCACAAATAATAAATAAATAAATAAAAATAATAAAAATAACAAATTTCTAAAATAAATCTACATTTCTTTTTAAGTAAGTTATATTTCATTGTAAACGTTTGCCCAAACGACTGTTGGAGCATTTAATTTCTGTTTGTTAATGTAAAACAATTTAACAAGCAAGGACGACGGATGGTAATCGAACTCTATTGCTTTCTTTGAAGATAATTGTCATATTAATATTGATAAGAGACGCCTTTCTCGCTTCAGGTTATAGACAACAATTATATGCCTTATTAATATTTTATGGTATTTTTTCTTATTCATACTTAATTTTTCGTTTAGAGAGTTGCCTTAAATATCTAGGCGTCTTTGAAAATTAGTAAGACTTATAATGAATTTATGAGGCTAAACAAATTTGAAATTTATTTATTTATTTTTTTTTGCATTTGAATTCAAAAATCTAAAGAGAAAGAAATGAGAAGATTTGTAGTCACTTAGGCTTCACTTTTAAATATCTTAGATCATCTCTTAAGTGGGGTCTATAACTCTTTCTAAACAGACTCTTAAAAACAACGCTTTAACCAATTAAGGAGTCAAGAAAATGAATCATAAATTAATGTAATAAAAATTTATAATTTTCAAATGGTTTGAAAAGTTTATTATATTGAAGGGAGTTCAATAAATCCGTTCCGATTTGATGAATCAAATATATGAAGTAACTTTGGTACATACCTTCAACGATATTCATCGAAAAATATTTACAATTATAAACTTTTTTCAAAATATTCCATTACGGGTAGTTCATTTTAAGTGTTGTCTTGTTGTATTCACTTACCAAGCTCTTTCAAAATATCTTTCAAATTTCTAAATGTATTTTGATAAAAAAAATTTCATGGACGGACATTACACAAACAGACAAGCTAAAATTTAATTCAGAAGTTAATTGTGAAGTGTTAACTATAATAAAAGCATGGATCTACCTCAAATCTTTTTTCTGGGTATTTTCAAAAATAATAAAATATCAAAAATTAATAAAATGTACAAAATTACAAAACTCTTTATTATTAAATCTAGAAATTAGCACTTTTTATGCTTTACTTAAACTTAATACATTAATAATTTTACTTCTTTTTTTTAATTTAATTTTAATTAATTTAATTAAGTAATTAAGTATGTTTTAAATTTTTTAATTAAAGGAATTATAAAATTTCTTGCTTTGTTAATATTTGATTTTTCCTTTTTTTTTTTGCAAATTCACTTATAATACAGAAGTTAGAAAAAAATTACTTATAACATAATTTTTTTTATAAAGATCTTTTTACTGAAGGATTCATATCTAAACTGCCACAGAGAAATACCATTTGCATATTTTCTTCATTATCTATATATATTTTTTTTTCGCATCAAATACGAATATTTATACCCTACAACATATGCAAAACAGGGCATTATGGGTTTGGGCAGTTGTACGTAACACCCAGAGAGAGTTAAGATATAACGATCGATACAGAATCAAAATGATTTAATTGAAGCCTATTTGTCCATATGTTCGTCTGCTTGTTATATGGCCATGTAAATTTGTTATCAAAGTACAAGGCACAATTTTGAAGATATTTGAATAAAATTTGAAATATGGGCATGGTTCAAGCCAATCTGGTTGTTTGCTCATTATTACGACTACACCTCACACAAAGATCTATTTTATAAAGCGTTTTTTTTTTTTTTTTTTTTTTTTTTGGAAAAATTAACAATTCTGAATGTTTCACGATAAATAACCAGAAGTAATTATAAAGTATTATTAATTTTAATACTTAGCTAAATAATTAAGTAAACAAGTATGTGCATAACATTTTACAAAAATTCAATACAATTTTTCTTTTTTTTTTTTTTTGGCATCTCTGTGTGGAATTGTACACTTCATAACTTTATTAAAACAAACGGGGCGTATCTGAATAATTTTATAAAATTATAACGTTCACAAATAAATAATGAGAAGGTATGAAATATGAAACAATGTACAAATACTCTCTTGCACTTCTACCGAACAAAGTACTGAACAAAGTAAAAAATTAAAGTAAAATATGAAAAACAGAGAAAGAGAAAAAAAAAGAAGAAATGAATAAAATGGAAAGTAAAATTATATGAACACTTGTCATTATCAATTTGAAATGTAAATAATCATTAAAGAGTGTGCAATTTTGATCATCAGCATTCAGATAGGAAAATTTCATATAAGTAACAATAACAATAACAATAACAATAACAATCACAAAATACTCCATAATTATCAATGTTAAAGATCACAAGGCAACAAAAAATTATATATGATTGATTTAGTAAACTGGCCAGCCAACTGGCCAGCCAACTGGCCAGCCAACTGGCCGGCCAATTGGTCAACTGATCAATTTATTTGACTGGTTATTTGTACAACACAAACAAAAAGAAGAAAATACAAAAAGAAGTATTTAACATTAAGTGCCAATTAAATGCCCAAAAAAAAATTTTTTTTTAATTTTACATTTTTCTTAAGTTATTTTGCTTTTAGTTAAAGTGTAAATAATTCCTAAAAATTATTAATATTAAATATTGCAAGCTGCAATATAATTTTTTCTATTTCTTTTTTGCTTATCTGTAGACTTCCTGAAAATATCTTTAAACGGAGTGAGCTTGAAATTTTTATTGGACTTTTTTCATGGAAAATTATAAATAAATTAATGTTGATCTCAAAAAGTATTCGTTTAATAATTTCTCAGGCTGCAGCGGCCATTCAAATTTCACACCTCAACACAAACAAACATAGAGAAAGAAACCAAAAAAGAATTAGGAATAGAATATTAATGATAATCATAAAATGGCAGCAGCAACAATAACAAAGCGACAGCATCCATGAGCTGGGAACGATGAATGACCTCGTCAATCCATCAATGCATCCATCTATGCATCCATATCTCTGATTTATCAGTATAACAATGATGACAACAACAGCAATGAGAACAAGAATAGCAACAACAACAATCACAATTATAACAACAACAACAATTGGAAAATATATTCTTTATATGTTAGCATGAGCTGCGACTGGATTCACAATTGTTCGCTTGTGATCATCCATAAACGATAAGATTTTTGATTGTTGATAAGAAAATAAAGGAATATAAAAAGGGGCACAAACACACACACACATACAAACACACGCATTGAATTTCATGTAATATATTTCAGATAATGCTCTTTTCTTTACAGAGATAAAAAGGAAGCAATTTTTATATGAATCTTTGGAACAAGCAGATCGATATTTAATCATTTCAATATATTTTTAGTGGCTTGTGATTATGGTTTTTTTTCATTAAAATGAAGATTTTATAAACGATTTAGATTGATTTATAAATATGCTACGGAAAGTATTTAATTTGTCTTAACAAACTTTTGTTGGAAGTAGAGATTTCATTCCATTTAATATTCAAACTTTTAAATAATGCAGATGCACTTCTTTTTTTTTTTTTAATAAATCGTTACAAAATTTAAAAATGGAAGAAAGCTTTGCGAAGTCAAAAATTCCTAGATCTTTATGAATATTCTATATTAATTTGAAATTTTTAAAAATTGGTTTTTTAAATATTAATCCGCTCATAAAAGTTTAGACTATTTATTTATTTTGAAAAAATTTTTACATATCTAGAAATGTAAGAGATTTGGTATTTTTAGATTAAAATTCTTGGCATTTATTTATAAAGGGCCAAGTTGTGAATACATTTCCATAAAATCCAAAAGTTGGCAACATTTTCAGAGAGATATTAAAAAATAACTTCATAATAAGCATCATCCATTAAATTGCGTCATCATTAAGGGAAAAAATATCAGGCACCTTGAGCAGTATAAAATTTTAAATAAAATTAGCCATGATTCTTCTTTTGTCTGGCCATTATCGTTGTTTAAGATACTGCTTTCAAATTTGACAACAAGTTTAGAAATATTTGTATATATATGCAGTTTGACATGGATCAAATGAATCAAATGGATCAAATGGATCAATTGGATCAGAGTACTGCCTAAGTAGAAAACAAAAAATATCCATACATTTTAAATGAATTTTTTCATTTTTTAAAAATAAATTTTACAAATAAATTATGATCTTACAATAACTAAGCAAGAATGCTCCAAATCGATTAAGTCTCCTAAAAAATTATTAAACTTTGATGTAATGAAATATGTGAATGTTTAATATTTGACACCAAACAAATATGTTTTTCTAATTTTTTATATATTTCGATTTTTTTTTTAATTAAAGGCAGCTATAAAAAGTAACGGCAAAAATAATTCAATTTAAATGGTTTTCGGTTCAATTTTCTTTCAATGAAATATTCATATTTGAAAATACTTTATATATTGCAACTAATCATAAAAATACTTAGACAAAACTGTTGAGAAAACATATAATCACATTTAAATTGATTCTGAATGATAACAAAAAAATTCTAGTCTTTAGAGTGAAGTTTGAGAAGTTTTTGAAAAGTTTTGTGAAACAAAATAAAACATTTATTTATCATTTATCATTTATCATAGCAAAATCTGAAATCTGAAATCTGAAATCTGAAATTTGAAATCTATTAATGGCGCATTATTTTATGTAAGGCAAGAAATAATTCGATAAGAATATAAACATTATTCGCAAATGCTAAATCAAATAATAATAATAATAATATTCTAATGTTACAATAATTTATTTAAAATCATTTCAATTATAGTTTAAGCAGTTTACAAATAGATAACCATAATCGTAAGATTAAAAAAAAATTATTGTTTAATTACTGCAGTTACTAATGCTTGACTCAAAATGTTTATAAGAGCATATGACATGTATTTGTATCTATACATTTGTATATGTGCAACGTACATTAATTCTCTTTAATTATGTAAGAGAAACTAAAAAGCAAATAAACCTTAAAGAATTGATCGTCTTTATGTTATCAGCATCAGGTTTGTACGAGTCTAAGTATCAAGCATAATGGGCTTCCTGGTGCAATGTGTAGAGAAAACGAGAACGTTATTGATATGATTTGATAAATATATCTCGTAAATGTATGGGAGTGTTCTAAATGCATACAAACTAAAAACTCTATAAACGCTTAAAGTTAACTCTTAAATACCCTCCACTAATTATAAGTAAAGATGATAAAAAATTGCATTTTTTAAGGGATTTGAGGATTGTGTATTTAGGTGAGGATTCAAAAAATGGTTGCTTAATATATCAAATAACAACTCGAGTCTCTTTCTTTCATATAACAATTTTGTTTGAAGATTTATTGTAAAAATTATTTAATCCTAACAATTTTTTGGCGAGTTGGTTCCTGGGAAAACAAAAATACAATATCCCTACATCAAATTTTATTACAATACTCTGAAAATTGCGATCTACATAGACAGACAGATAGACAAACTTAATGCTGGAATGTTTCTGGTATTATAAAAGATGAATGTATCTCAAGACCTTCTAGGTGTTATATGGATTTGCAGAAACTTTTAAGATCTTATACCACAAAGTGCTGTAGCATGCATATAGAAATAATAAATATTAATCGAAATAGATGAAATGAAGTGAAATGGAATGAAGAAATGATATAACAAAAATCCGCAATAATAATAAAAGAAGAAAAAGAAATGTTATAGAAATGACTAGGAATAAGAGCAAAACATCTTAAGAATAATAGAATAACAATTGCCCATAAACATGATAATAACGATGACGTTGTGAAAGAGTAGTCTGATATGAATATTTCACCATTAACAATCTACATTCATCCATTTTGCATTTGTATACATTTTACGATGTATATGTGTAAGTGTTTGTAAAGGTAGACATAAATTCTGTATACCTTCGATTTACTTTGTTGTTTTTGTTGTTTGGTCTATATTTCTTTTTCCGGTTAAGATAATATACTAAATGATTTTTAGATTGCGTTGTAATTTTATACACAAATATAATAACGACAATAGACCTATGTAATAACAACAATACTCTTAAAAACGTCATACAAATTTATATAAAGATATTCAAGGATATTAAAAAATAATTCTATGTATGTACTTGTATATTTTATTTCAAGTACTTACTTATACTTATAATGATTCTTCTCTGATTCCATTTTAGACTTTGCATCACTTTTAATAAAACAAAGAAGATGATGAAATAAATTTTCTATATTTAAATGTACTTCTCCACTTGATTCACTTTTACATTTGTCAGTCCATTTTTAAGTTAACTCTTTCTATGTAGAATTAAGTATTCACATTTAATGTCTTCCAGAAACGGTAAACTTTTAAAATAGTGTTTATTAAAATGATTTTTGTAACGGATTTTTCAATTGTTAAATATATTTTATGCAATTTTTTATTACGTACAATATTAAAAATGTGAACCTGTTGGGAAATATCTTTCAATAAAGAATTTTAAGGAATACTTGAGAAAGTACATTGATTACAAGTATTTACATTCCCCTGCATATTTCGAATATTCAAAATGTAAGCTCAGTAATATATTAAATAAAAGTGCTTGAAACGTGCAACTGTAATTAATTAAATTAATTTTAATTAATAAATTAAATTAATTAATTTTAATTAAAGCAATTAATTAACTTTAAATAACTAACTTTAATTTAATTTAATTAATTAATGTTAATTAAATTAATTAACGTTAAATAATTAAGTTAACTAACTTAACTTTAATTTAATTTAATTAATTAAAATGAATTAAATTAGTTAATTTTAAATAATTAAGTTAGGTAACTTAATTTTAATTCAATTTAATTAATTAAAGTTAATTAAATAAATTAAATAACTTTAAATAATCAAGTCATCTAAATTAACTTTAATTTAATTTAATTAATTAAAGTTAATTAACTTTAATTTAATTAAATTAAAGTTAATTAAATTAATTAAATTTAAATAAGTTGACAAACTTAACTTTAATTTAATTCAATTAATTAAAGTTAATTAAATTAATTAACTTAAAATAATTAAGTTAACTAAAGTAACTTTAATTTAATTTAATTAATTAAAGTTAATTAAATAAATTAATTAACTTTAAACAATTAAGCTAACTAACTTAACTTTAATTTAATTTAATTACTTAAAGTTAATTAAGTTAATTAACTTTAAATAATTAAGTTAACTACCTTAATTTTCATATAATTTAATTAGTTAAAGTTAATTAAACAAATTAATTAACTTTAAATAACTAAGCTAACTAATTTAATTTTAATTTAACTTAAGTAATTAAAGTTAATTTTATTAATTAACTTTAGTTAATTAAATTAAATTAAATTAATTTTAATCGATTGAATCAAGTGACCTTAAATAATTGAAGCCAATTAATTTTAATTAATTAAATCAATTATCACAGTTCAGTTTGAAAATAATAATCATAATAAACATGATAATGTTTTTATTATGACTGTTCACGTTACCACACTTTGGAAGTAATCACTAAAAAATCTATAAGAAAAGATCGATTTTGCATAATAAATTGCATTCAATAAATGACAAAATTTTGCATCGTATTCGAAGCTGACACCTTTCCAGATGTACCTTTATTCAAGACGTGCGAATGGTACGACATGATACAAAAATCAGTTTTAGACGCTAATCTTGAATATGAATACGTCTATTTTTAATCTCCATATAGTTATAATTTATACCCATAAAAAGCACTTTAATAAAGATTTCGAATTCTTATAAAATGTTAGTGAAAATGGAAGAAAGCAAGAGGCACAAGTTTTCACTAAAAAAAAAAAACCTACCAAAATTAATTTCAAGTTAAAGCTGCGATATGGGATAGAATCAAAGCACATTAGTTGTCTTCATTGAACTAATAGCATCCAGTGAATTTAATTAATTATAAAAAGATAACAAAAAATTATAATAAAAAAAGTAAATTCAAAAATCTTATCAGTGGAAATTTAAAAACTTCATTTTTCTTTTCCTTGCGTTGTTTTGTTTTTGTTTTTTTGTCTTTCTTTTTTTTTTGTTGATTATCTCAAAATGAACATTTAAATGAAATAAAAGCTAAAGAATTTTATTTAATCTTGTATGGGTTTCAAAATATCATGTTGAAATATTTGAAAGAAAGTAATTATTTTAAATAAAATAAATCTTTTTTAGTGTTTTTTGTTTTTGTATTTGCCATAATCGACATCCAGACTCATTATCAATATAAGAATATAAGAATGAATGAGTGATAACAATTGTTGTCTCAATAATGATGATAAATGATAATAATAATACTAACCATAATGATGTTGATTTGTTGAATATGAAAAAAAACCCATAGTTTTTTATTTTTCATTTGAAATGTATTTAATAATGAAATGTTTACTATTTACATGTATTTTTATATGTACACACATCTAAAGATATGTATATGCATTTCATCATCATTAACACTATCATCATTATGAGTGTCATCATTATCATCATCACTATCTAGAAAAAAACAATTCAAAAAACGAAAAATGAAAACGAAGCGGAGTATGAAGTTAAAAGAGATATATTTGTTATCAGTAATAACCACACACTTAAAACAAGCAATGGCAACAACAATGGCAACGATGATGATGATGACAATAATAACAATAACAAGCAATAATAATAATAATAATAATAAAAATAATAATAATAATAGAAAATAACAGAAGCAGCAGCAAAAGTAGCAACATCAAAAATAGAGCAACAGCAATAGAGTAACAGAAAACAAATAATAATGAAAGGCGAAAAACAAACCATCATATATACATACACATACACATACCCATACATATATAGAAACACCCACATATATGCATAATAATAACAAAACAAAATAGCAGAGAGATATAACTCACATAAAGTTGAATTGTGCAGAGAGAGAGATAGAGAGAAAGAGAAGAAAAAAAGAGCAGACAAAAACCATAAATTCTTATCAGAATTTATGCATTCCTATGATAAATGAGTGAAACGTATACATTACAAAGAATAAAACATAAAATCATAAAGCAGAAAATCGAGATGAATGTATGAATGAAGGAGAATGAAGAGCAATTGTAACAAACATTCATACCCAAAAAAAAAAAAAAAGGAAAATATATATATAGAAGAAATATAAAAGAAATGTTACAATCAACATTTTAGTCAAAGCGATAATATAAGAGAGCAGGACATTTATTTATGAATACGCTACATCATCATCATCATAAATTTTGTTTATATCTATGTAACACTTGAAAGAAATTAAGGCAGATCTTTAACCAAGTCTTTCAATCTATCGATCAACTGAGAATAATAGTTGAACTAAATCGATTTAAAATTTTTTTTTTTAAATATAAATTTCTGTAACGAAGATTTTTACTTAAACTAATCAAACTTTGAGGCCACTCTAGCTCCAGTCATTTATTATGGAAAATGGACATTTTTTTAAAATAAAGTAACGTATATAAAAATTTTGATAAAATCGATATATATTTTGAATTATCTCGCATAAAAATTATATAAAAAATTTATATAATTCTTTACAATTTCCTTCACTTTCCTAACTTTCTAGAGATATTAGAACAAAGGTTGTACATTTGGTCCAATCGATCGACTTTGTTATACCGTACAGTGCTTGTGTTGATATAAGTGCTTGAGGTAGACTCAATTCGTTTTAATGAAGTTGAACTCACTTTTACGAAATGTTTTTGAATGGGAACGTTCATTCAAATATTCAAAAAAAATATTCCTTTTTAAATTTTTTATGCCAAGTTGTAAGTAATTTTGTTTGACTTTGTAATTCCAGGAATTTTATTTGTAGATTTTAGAGTATTTAACAGCAATTGAGACCAACTTTACGAGTCAATCACAGTTTTATACGCAAATATTTCTAATATAAAAAAAAGAAATTCAATTTATTTACAAATTCGGTATAATACACAAGAAAAAGTGGGCGTGTTACCTCTCTCAATTTTGGTTTTATTTATATATTTTTTTCCCTAAAAGCAAAGACAATTTCAAATTTTTTTTTTTGGACTAGAGTATTAAAATCTTATTGAATAAAATTTTATGAATTATATTTTGAGTAAATTCTCAACGGATCTAATTTGATCAAAACAGATCGAACATTTTGTTTGTTTTTTGCATTTTTTTCATGGCTTTTATACACACATCCGTTTAAATGTTATTCGCTTGGCAAGCGAAAGCTATTTCTTGTTCCTGCTTTCCTGCTGGGATAAATTTCTTGTTTTGTATATTTGAATTTTTATAGAAGGCATTCATATACATATAGAGAATATTAGAATGAAAGAGACAGAAAGAGAGAGTGTGAGAGAGAGAGAGTAAAAGGGATAAATAGATATATAAAGAGATGAAAAACGAAAGAGTTAGATAAAGAAGTAGAGAGATTGTCAAATGAGACCAGACAATGTTTCGCAATATTTTCCCGTTATATATTTTATAAATATACAACAATCGAATATCTATGTATTTGTATATATCTATGAAAGATGATACAAATACAAACATATAAATAAATGTGTGTATATTTTGCTTTTTATATTCTTATCAAAAAACTCCCACTAACTATTCACAGAGAGAGAGAAAAAGAGAGAGACACAAGCATAAGCCATGGTGATGCCCCAACAACACAACATAAAAAATATACAAAAATAAATAAAAAGAAAAGGAAAAAGAAAAATGAAAAGTAAGAATTGGAATAAAAGAGAAAATTAAAAAGTAGCTCGACAAAATATGAAAAAGAAAAAATGAAAGCAACACGACAGCCACACTGATAACAGTTGCGCTAATGGGGCCAACAATAAAAATGTTACCAAAAATAAACAACAACTACAACAGTAACAATAACAATAATAATAGTAATAATAATAAAAAAAATATTAAAGAAAATTGTCAAACGGAGAGAAAGCGAGAGAAAGACATAAAGAAAAAGGGAAATCAGAAAGAAAGAGATAGAAGAAAAGTGATAGATAAGAATAGCATAAGGCGTCCCCGCGACCTTTAAGTTATGAAACTTTCTCAAACGTGCCAAATACAATTTTTGAAAATGAAAATTTTTGAAAATGGAAAATCTCAATAAAATGTATATATTATTTACACATTTAAAAAAAGAGAGGAAGACAAAGAGTGATAAAATGGGGGGAGAGATAGAGAAGGCAACAAAACTAGCAAATGTTTAGATTTTTCTATAGTTTACCTTTTTTTTGAATTATTAACTGCTCTCATGATTTTGCTTTCACTTTCTGCTTTATGCGACAATTTGAACAAAATTTCTATATATGTAATGTTTATATTAGTATGTGTGTGTTTGTGTAAGCGCTTGTGAAAGCTTCCAAGGTACAAGTGTACATTTCATTTGTGATTTTATATAAACTCGTTCATGTGTAAAGGAAATGAACGTATCAAACAAAAAGTAAAATAAAAAGCAACAAAAAAACTGAACAAAAAATTTGAACACAAACACACACACACACACACACAAACATTTATAACAATATCAATGCATTTGTAATGGCAGAGATTTGGAACGATATGAAGAAGCGAACGAGCAAGCGAAATAACGACTGGCAGAAATTTCTTATCTATGACCATCAATCAGACGTAGCGAGCGATAAGCTAAAAGATTGCAAAATGTGAATTTCAACTTTTATACACAAACACATACATACAAAACATATAACTTTTAAGTCTATCTCTTTCTAATTTTATAATACCATCTCTTTTTGTCATTCTCCTACAATTTGATTGCATTTTATCTTATTCCGTAGGAAACCGAGCACATTCTCCAAAATACGATTGGAATGGTATAATAATCGTGATAAATATACGAACGAAAATGAAATGACTAAATGAAATGAAATCACCTAAACATAAATAATAGCAACAGCAACAATAGCAACAACAATAACATTAACATTGGTTATAGGAATATGATTGTAATAAGAAAAGCAATAGCAATAGCAAAAGCAAGAGCAGCAGCAACGACAGAAGCAATTGTAGAAGCAGACATAAAAATGAGGTGTGCTATATTTTCAAAGATTTCAACCAAACTTTATAATAAATAACAAATCTAAAGAATTTTATATAAAGCAAAGAAAATTGTTTGAGATGAGAGTAGAAATATTCGATCGATAATTATATTATAGAAAATGCTTATTAGTTGAATATTCAACTAAAAATTTATCCAATAAAATTGCACTTTATGTTTTGTTTTTACTTTTGCTTTGGTTTTTATTAAACGAAAAAAAAAAAAGATGTGACTAAAGTTAAGGAGATTTTTCCTTTTTTTTGTGATTATTATTATTATACAAAAAAACACGTTGTCATTGTATGTGTGCGTGTGTGCTTGTGTATATTTTTTGTGAATTTAATTAATAACTAATATAAATTTAATTTGAATAGATTTCTATTGTTAGAAATTTTGCTTAGTGCGACTAAAAATTTAACAAAGTTAATTTTTAACTAGCAAAAATCAAACCAAAAAAAAAAGAGTTAAGTTTCAATGAAGACTTAAAGTTTTGTATGATTTGAAATAATTCAAAGCTTTAAATTAAATTTGTTATGTTAAACAAGCTCTATGCAATAATTTTCATTCAAATTTTCAAATTTAGATCTATTTCACTAAAAAAAAAAAAGAAATAGAACGTCATTAAAATAGTGTCCATACAAATGGACTGGCTCCGTCTGTCATTTTTAGATGGAAATAAGCTCATTTATAAAAATTTTTTCAAATATCTCTTAAATAACGATTTATAAAATTGTAATAAATTTACATGGACAGGCGGACGGACGGATGGACGGATGGAGAGATAACTCGAAATGTTGATGCTAAATTAATCGGTGGGTAATTTTCAAATCTTTTTAAGGCACAGGTACACGTTCGGTGCATTGTAGATTATTCACCTTATCATCTCAGAAAATAATTAAGTAAGGATATTCCAAAATAAAACTGAAAATATTAAAAAATTTCAATTTTTTCTGAAATTCTACAAGCCCTTCCAACTTTTAGAGATTCTTTGCTCAAGAGTTAGTAGTTCAAATTTTAAAGATTCTATTGTAAGATTAACGCTCTAAATCGATTTTTTATGTAGTTAATCGAATCAGATTTAATGAGCCGTCTTGATTGTACAGCATAATTCTCTGAATGGTTACGGCGCTTCATGAAATCCATCTTTCTTACTTTAATTATAGTTTATAGGGCTTGATTGTTATTATTATTGTTATTGTTGTTGTTGCTATTGTTATTATTATCCTTAAAACAAATGATATAAATATTTACTAATAACTTTGTTGTTGCGGGTGTTTCTGGCACTCTGTTAATGTAAATGCCACTAAACAGGTAAAAGACCATTTCAATTGAGACAACAATAGAGAATGAGAGAGGTAGAGAGAAAATAGAGATAGTATGTTAAGGAGAAAATATTCCTCTTATAGTTTTGTTATGGTTGTTGCTGCTGCTATTACTGCTGCTACTGCTACTGCTGTTGATATTTCTAATCACTGGTAGCAGAGAATTCTAGTATTTTATGTATCTCAACAAACACATTTCATATTCTTATCAGTATTATCGCAGACTAACCTACACATACGCATAAGTAAATTTATGTGCCAAACAAAAATGAAAAAAAAGAAAAAATAAAAAATAATACAAACAAACAAATTTTTCTACAATATTAGTATTACGTTTTTCACTCAAAAAGGATGCCGAACAAACTCTCGGACTCTTTCACAAAATACATTCATTTTTGATATAATTACAATAAATAAGGCGTACAAATCTTGAAACATTACAAAATATGTAGATTTTATAAAATAATTTTATTAATATGCATTTCATATAAAATTTGTAGTAAAATGTAAGAAAAGTTTTTAGATCATTCAAAATTTTTTCTTTTGTATTATATCAGTCACTTCAGATTGATTTGTAGAGGTCCTCACTTAACTTCAGATTTCAATTTCTAAAAAAACTTACGGAGATGTCAGACCCGAATGTTTTTAAAGCTAACTAGTAAAAAAATTATACTTGACTGGGGTCAGATCCTGGATACCCACCACCCATGCAACATGATATTACTACTCAGAGCCTCTTTCGCATTCTCAGTAAGAGATAAAAAAAAAATAAAAATTAAAAAATAAAAATGTCGTATTTTATCACTTCGCTTAGGCGTGGCCTATTTTCTTGATTATTGGAAAGATGTTGTAGAACAACAGCCTCCCTATTGAAACGTTCTACCTTTTGCAATTTGCAAATATTTAAAAAAAACTAGTAAATTTTGTTGGGAAATCCTAAGGTCTTCTCACTTTACTGTTGCACCGTAGGCGATTTCTTTGACCGACTTTGCCTATTTTCAATACCAACCTACCTACAAGAACTTCCAATGCTTTTATCAAATATGAACTCGTTACACCTTTTTATGCGGCCGGAAGAGTATTAACAATACAAATAGACAAAACAGAAAGACAGACATGTCTAAATCGATTAAGAATTTTATTTTGAGTAAGCATGTACTTTGTGGAATGGTTAAGTGTTACATAACCATAATAACTTGATATATATATAACCTCTGAGTGGTGGGTATAAAAACGAATGTATTGAACTGAGTTTGGAATGGTCGAACTACTTTACGATCACATTCCATTTTATTTATTATTTTGAAAGATATTTTTGTATAGAAAAAGAAAATTGAAATTTAATTTTTAGAGCGCTCTTACGAAAAGGCTTGAGCAATATTGTTTGCTGGACAATATAATTTTTCAAAGTTTTGGACCAAACTGATATAAATTGTTAATTTGTAACTTCAAATTATAAAAAACCTAAGTGATTGGTATCATAAATTATACAGAAAATTATTAAGTGATGATCAAATTTATGTATATTTGTGACAAATTTCTTATTGTACGCACATTTCATCTCAATTCAATGCTGCTCTATTTGTTCTAATTTATTGTAGGTCGATTGTCTTGTTGTAGAAAAGCAAATGATACTAATTTTCATGGTAAAAATGAATCATTGAAATTAATTTCAGTTTACTGTAAAAGATGATGTTAATGGAATAAATTGCAGCCATCAAAGCATTCGGAAAATGAAAGAGGAGCCTTTTTAAAAAATATTTTTTAATTTATTTAATAAAATAATTTCATATTTTTTTGTTTATTTTGAAAAAGCAAATAAATAATTTAAGCAATAAAGATTGATGCATAAAAAATGCAAGAATCCACAACGAAGCTTCGTTTCTTAAAAAAAAAAGCTACTTAAATGGTCCAGCTTTTGGAAGCTGTTGTGAAAAGAGGTAAGAAACTTTTATTGGGCATATCATGTTTCTAGATAAATCACTTAAATTTAAAGGATTTGTACAAATTTTTAAAACAAGTAGATTTCCTAGGAAACCAAAAATATCAAATTTCATTTTCCATCCATTCGAATTTACATGCTCCACGTGCCTTCCATTCAAAAAAAAAAATAATAATAATAAATAAATTACAAGCTTATTAATGACAATTCTTCTTAAATATAACATTTATAAAAGTTATATGAATGTGAAAATCTATGACACGTCATCGTTCATGTTGCATATCATTTAACATAATAAATTAAATGGCCAATTTTTCAATCATTATGCAAAACAAAATCCTACAAGAGAAAAGCATTGACTGGCGCCAAATAAAGTAAAATTACATTTAACTGAAATGTAAGGAAACGCTTTATTTTTGTAAGCGTTATATATATTTTATTTAAGTCCAGTAAGAGTTAAAAGTTAAAAAAAAGTTATACATATAACTCAATATATGAAAATTTATATATTGATGTTTGGCCATGAAAGGCCAAACAGAAAGCCTCTCCAGATAATATAAAGAATTATGTAAAAATTTATATGTATAAAATGAAATGTATTAATTTTATAAATCCAATGAATACATTCATCACAATAAGACAGATTAAGTCTTTTTGTAAGAAAAATTGCCAAAGAGTAACTTTCCTTTTTATTTTTCTTTTTTATTTATTACGCCTACCATCGAGAAATTAATTGTATATACATTTTGTAATTATGTTTTTAAGGCCCCAAAAAAAGACCATAAAAAGTATAAGGCCCTACAAAGATGGCGCATTCTTGATCAGCATAAAATTTTAAATCGAATTAGACGTATCTGTCTGTTTGTCTGTCTGTCTGTCCATCTGCCCGTGTGTTCCTAACGTTCTCTCGATTGTAAAAAAAAAAATATTAAGCTCAATTTTGGTAGAAACATTGAAAGTTCTTGCAAGCAGCTTGATATTAAAATTGGGGAAAATCAATGGCGCATAACAGAAAAAAAATGGAATTATAAGACCATAAAATAGTATCAAATTTATTTAAGACAATAATAAGGAAAACTAACTTTGATTAGTCTAAGTAAAATGTTTTAATCCAAAATGTGTAGTATAAAATCTTGAGTAATCTTCAAAGTATTGATAATGTAAATTGTGAAGTTTCAGTAATTAATTTCTTAAGACCTTCACCCACAAAACATCTTATAAATGTTGCTTTTATCGTTGATGAAAGCAGCACTCAAATGTTTTGATAGAATTTTCTATCTTCTGTAAAAGATGTACATTTTTCCTTACCTCACCACAGAATTTCCATTTGAAAGACATTTAAAAGATATTTAAGGAAGTTATAAAATATTTAGGCTAATTTAAAAAAGACACTTAAAGGATTTACAAAACGGAATCCTTGCTTTGCTTTATGATACAAATTTTACTTTATTCAATTAATGATAACAGGATTTTAAGGTATAAAACGACCCATCTGAAGACTTGATACACTTTTAAAGATCTCCATAATAATGCGTTGTAGAAGTACAACGTACAAATTCAAAGTTACATTCCTCTTAAATTTATAATAAAGAAATTCTTAGTTATTGTTAATCGATGAGAAAAAACAAACATCTGAATATATGAATATATTTAAAGCATTATTCGATACGATTTTTTTTTTTTTATTAAAACACGATCTGTGTTGAAGAAATATATGTCAGTGTAAAAAACAATTGATGCTGGCGGCATTTTTATCTGCACTTAAAAAATGGAATATCCATATATATCATAAATTTGTTTTGTTTTCATTCTTCTTCCTTTTTTTTGTTTCGTTGTTTTTTATACTTTATCAATTCTCGTCCTCTACCAATTAGTTGCTTTTAAATTATCATAAAAATTAAAAAAAAATAAAATTAAGAAAAAAGGCCTCCCAAAAAGGCAAAACAACCCAGAAAAAGAAAAAACACTAAACGACTAAATATTTAAATGTATCTTTTTTTTATCTTTATGTATAAATATATAATGGATAATGTATTATTTGTAGAGATAATACTTTTTTTTATATATGGAAAATTTGTATGTTTATATTATCATTGAAAAATAAAAATCGATCAGAGCTATCAAAATTTGGCATCAAATTGCCGCCAGGCGGCGATTAAAGCATTTTCATTTTTATGCTTCTAGTTTTGTTTTGCTTATTGGGTCAACCATACACACACACACACACACACATATATATAATATATATATATATATATATATATATATATAATATAATAAATATAATAAATATATATATGGTAATAGCAATCAACAACAATAACAATAAAATTAAATGAAAGGTAATAACAATAATGCAATGTGAATTTGAATTGGAATTGGAAATGAATAGAGAGAACAAGATACAATCGCATAAACAATTTTACAGCACAACAACAACAACAATAAAACTTTGAAGAATGAACAATAATATTAAATACATGCACACTCACGCCTATTACACACACACACACACACACTTTCATAAATGTGTAAGTGCAATGGATTTTATAGTAACAAAAACACAAATAATAACACAACATGCCACATTAAAATCAAATTGAAATGAATGAAACAATAAAAAGGAAAAAGCAAAATAACAACAAAAATAAAACGAAGCGAAATGAAACGAAACAAAACGAAACAGAACAGAACCGAACAGAACAGAACCGAACAGAAAAAAACAAAACAAGAAAATAACAGAACACAGAAACACCTTATCAATCAAAAATAATCATCATTAAATGTACAATATACACACATACACGCATGGGTATATACACACATATACAAACGTGAGTTTTTGATAATATCAATAATTTTTTGTTTCTTTTATTTTATAGAAAAACTTTTTTAAGGTTTCTTCTTCTTTTTATTTTTATTGTTCTTTAAAATGATGATAGAGAAATGAGGCAAATTAAAAAAAAACAATAATAGCAACAACAACAATAAAAATAATGATAAAAATAATAATAATAATAATCAGAATAAATATGAAAATATTAGATACACTCGCTAAAGTAATCACTTACAAAAATGCATGAAAATTTCAGATATAAATGTCTGAATATAATTTATTGATGATTAATTTATTTGACGAAAATGTTTGATAATCGACAAAATGAAATGATTTGAAATCAAATGAAATGAAATGAAACAAAAACATATAAGAATTTTTCCAACAAACTTATTTTATTTGATAGATGCATCTTTTTGTTTTTTCTATATTTTTTTTAAGAAAATCTTTATTCAAAAATTTATGGTAATATCAACAATAATCGTTAAGATTCTTATTATAATAAACCATTCAGAATAATTTTTGCTAATGCTTTAAATTTGTCCCTTCATCTGAAATCTCTTAAAATATATGTTTTTAAGACTGCTTATTTTTGAAAAACTTTAGAAAAACTACATCGTGAATCATGAAATTAACAAATTGGTAAAATCGGTCAGTTCTTAACCAAAATGTTTATATCCAAGCCTTATTAAAAGAAAATTGTATGATCAAAAAATTTACACGTAAGTTTTTGAACCAAAAGTTCATCTGAAATAGAGGTAATTTTTTTTTTTTTTGGATTCTTTGGCATATGGCGAAAAAAAAATTTACGCGTACGCTCCACACCCAACAAAAGAAAGCAACATTTGCTCTAGTAGCAGTCTAGTAGCATCGTTTTATAGAAATTGTTCAAAAAAAAGGTTTGTCTGATTTTTACAAACATGTCCACACTAGAGTAGTGCATTACAAGGATTGCACAATGTAAAAAAAGTCTTACCCCATTTTATGTTAAAATTTATCCACTTGTTTTCTCAGATACTTTTTGAAAAATATTTTAAAAATTTTTTTAACTTCCCATGGCCCTTATCTTCAAGTTAAAGATATATTAACTTTCTTCAAATATTTGCAACTACCAAAAAAAAGGCTCTAAATCAAAAACCTCACCTAACCTCACCGCGTAACCATACTTTTCCATGCATCTACCTACCTAAACTATTTGAGATAAATCTCCTTTTAACCAAATAAATTAAGAAATGTACTTCCAATTCAGCAGAAATATTGGAACATTTTGGTGTGCAATTCAATTTTGAAAAGGGTCGAAGCAATTGATCGATTTTGATAGAAGTTGACTTTTACTCAGTGTAACAAAAAGTAGCCCTTAGTCGATTTTTATGAAAAGATATAAAAAATTTTCCATGTTATAAATATATGAGTAGGGACCGCAAGGACTGCTCGATTTCAAATTACTTTAAATAGGCTATTTGGTGTATTACAATCAAGATCGGTCTGGTCGTTCTAATAAATTTCATGAAAATAACTCAAAAATTGTAAACTGATAACAACTTTACATTGGTAGAGATCTAATGAATGGACCAAGGCATGCTAACTCCAAGTAGAAAATAATTTTGAATAAATCTAATAAATAAAAAAAAAGTTGGTCTATCTAAAGCGTACTAAACAGCTAAAATATCTGCACCATAAGTGCGATCGAATGTAATAAACAATTGAGTGTTGAATGCTCTAGATGCGGCTTCATCTAATCGTCTAACTGTCTTACTATTTTTTTTCCCTTTTTACATACCAAAATATCGATAGATGTATATAAATATGTGTAATTCGATTTGTGGCAAATGATTATTTAAGATCGAAAGATAATGGCTAAAAAGCAAAAATAGAAAAAAATTCCGAATAAATAAGAGCACAAACCATCAACCAAACTATAAAGAATACACTCACTATAAAGAATACACTCACATATGCATTAATATGGTTAAATATATAAATGAACGAAGAGACGGGGAGACAGACAGACAAACAGATTATGCGTGAAATTGTAAAAACTTTTGATTTTCTTTATCACTCCCGTTACATGTTCATGTGTGCGTGTGTGTATATCATCATGCGTATACTTAATGGTGATGTTAATGGATTTTATTTTGTTGTTATTGCTTTTATTATTATTATTTTATTTCGCTTTGTCCATAAAATTGAAAAATTATTCTTCTCTTACGTCTCGTTTTTATCGTCACTTTATGATTTTAGCTAATTTGCGTTAATCGTTTCTCAATTAATTTTGCTTCAACTTCAATTTTAACAATTCTCTCTTTTATATAAATTTCCTAATCAATTTCTTAATTCATTCTTTTACTGACGTCATTTCTATGCGATTGTCAGTGACCAACTTTCATTCTCTATCTCCTTTGTTCTTTTTGTTAATTTTTTGATTATATTGACCATAATATAAAAATCGATAAATGTCTAGATTAATATGCACACGCATACACACATACACATATACGTATACACTCTCATTTAAAAAAAATATTCAAAAAGTTTATCTTAAAGCGTTTCATTAATAAAATTTGTATTCTTATTTATCGTTGTTGTTGTTGTTGTTGTTGTTGCTGCATTGCACTTTATCTCACATCACTTCCTTTTGCTTATGCTTCTTCTTGCTTATACTTAATGCTTAATTAACCGCATCACTTAAATAGGCTTTAAGAAAGCAGCCGATTTTATTATCGTTAACAACCAAAAAAAAAGCAAAAAAAGGCAAAAAAGCAAAAAAAAGCAAATTAAAAATATAAAAGAAAAATGTAGCAACAACCAAAAAACATTAAAAATTTAGATGCCAACTACTGATAAATCCCTATATTCGATGAAACTTTTTAGATAAACCCTTTTTAATTCTTCTTCTTTTTTAATATTATTTTTTGCCCTTTTTCGTTGTTGCTATTGCTTTTCTTTTTCCGATTTCTTTTTTCCGATATGTGACGTCATTTAAAAAGTCATGGAACTGATAGATATATTAACGTCTTGCCAAACAAAAATTGTAAATTGATATCGAAATGGTTGCTGCATAAACCATACAAAGCGAAATAAAAACGTGGATCCATTATTATAACCTCATACCAAAAAGATTATCTGGTGTATGGACACCATTCAAAAATTTTATATTCAATCGGCAAGATTATGTTATCACTAAGTTAGAAAGACCGAATTTTATACATCGACTATTTCATGGGAACTAAAACTATCAATATCTAGTTAAGCTCGCTATTTATTAAAAATTTACACAGGACTATTCTAAGGACTACCTTGTAAGCTTCCATATTACAGATAATTTTCTGATTATTTCTGATGGCACTAATAAGCGCAGACTTTGGCATGAGATATACGGAACGTTCCAACACAATGTGAGTAGTTTTATAAAAGTAGGTGCCTGATCTTAGAAGAGCACTCTAAGAATTCTAAAATTATATAAAGATTAAAATCTAGGAAAGGTATAAACTTGAATAAACTCTTGATTAAAAATTTTCAGGTACAAAACTTTTGATTTTTACATCTTCAGGTAAAAATCTTCAGATCTACATTACCCTCGTCCTAGTGTGGGTCTTTCATGGACTTTTCAAATCACGATGGCTCCTACATAAACCTGTCAATATTTATGCAATGTATCATAACATCCTCGAAATAGTCCTTTCACACCCTTTTCAAATCACATTACTGTAGCCCCTACATAAATCACTCAACTTTATGTATCGTATAATCGATCTTCAGGTCCACATTGCCCTGAAACTAATGAGGGCCGCTCATAGATCTTTCAAATCATGGTACGGTAGCCCTTATGTAAAACAGATCAATGTATCGTAAGATCGATCTGTAGATCCACATTACTTTTGCACTAGTATGAGCCTTTCACACAGTCACAGTACGGTGGCCCTTATGTAAAACAGATCAATGTATCGTAAGATCGATCTGTAGATCCACATTACTTTTGTACTAGTATATTACTATGTACTTTTGTACAGTCACAGGACGGTGGTCCTTATATACACTAAGAATGTAATGATCTTCAGGTCCACATTACCCTCGATCTAATGCAGTCCTTTCATAGATCTTACAAATTGTCTTACTACAGCCTCTGCATAATTCACTCAATATTATGTATCGTAAAATCGATCTCTAAAGACACAATGACCTCGAACTACTGTGGACCTTTCACAGACCTTCCAAATCATGGTATGGTGGCCCTTAAATAAATCCATCGATATTTATGTAATGTATCGTAAGATCGATTGAGTGGTCAATTGAGTGGTCGATTGAGAGCTCAAGAGAACAGAACACGGCTAATGAAGCTGCTAACTTATTGAGTGACATGATATGTACATATATATCGTAATAGTAAACAAAGATTACAAATAATAAACTGTAAAAAGCAAAAGTACAAAAGAAAAAGGAAAAGAAAAGAACAACAACAACCATTTTCACATTGCGTTAGGTTCAGTTTAGATGCGGTGTGCTACGCTATTTTAGCGCTATGTGTGTTTGTTTATTTAGCTTTTAATTTTGTTTAGTGATTAAACATTTATAATTTGTTCATTGTTGTCGTTGTCGTTGTTGTTATTGTTGTTGTTGTTGTTATTGTTGTGGTTATTATTGTTACTGATTGTACGCGGATTGAGACGTTTATCTGCTATTTTTAATCAAATTCATTTTGAAAAGTTCAATTAGATTTCAAAAATAAATTTTTATGCTCAAAAAACAACAAATAGAAAGCAAATTGAAAAAAGGAAAATTATAAAAAAAGAACCAGTTAAATTCTAATAGAGGACATTGAACCAAAAGCAATATGTTACACTCAATGAATATCGATCTTTTTCCTTTTTTTTATGATTTTCTCATATATTAAACTAATAATAAGTGTATTAAGTTTGTGCATGCATTTGAGACATCTCGATAATTCTTAAGATGCATTTTATCAAAATTTATCATAACAAATGATTCAAAATTTTTGCTTCGGAATTGATGCAAAGCTGTACATGGACATAAAATTTTATTCCACCTCTCATAGTAAATATCCATACAAAAATTTGAAAAGCAGAAGAAAATTACATTTGAGCTGAATATAAGGCCTCTGAGAGTTCTTTCTAGGTTTTGCTAAAGATTCGACAAAAGGAATGGGCCACAGGTACAATAGACCTAAACGTGTAAGTAATATCTAATGTTTTACGTTTTAATATGAAAATATGGTTACGCCTCTTATTTCAATGCGTATATCTAAAATCGCTCTATTATTTGAAAATTTCTTTAAAAAGAAAAACCATTTTTACGTTAAAAAAGAAAATTTACATTCAAAACTGAATAACTTATAAATAACTTATGGTGTAGAGTAATTAAAAGCCATTGCGAATCAACTTTTCATATGTTTTGATTTATCGCTTTACAAAAAGTGATTAATCAAAATAATTTTCTACATAAAAATAGATATACGTGTTCTCCAAGGGTTATACTCATGTGTAATGTAAATAGCTAAAATCAAAATCAATTCTACAACTTAATTGGCAGAAAAACTTATATTACAAGATTTAAAATCTTAATCTTAAGTTAAAACTATGTAAGTAAGGAAATTTCTTTTTTGCTTCCCGTTAGTGAAATGAAATGCCGCCAAAGAATAATAAATGGAAAATTTTTCTTATTTTATATGGAACAATCAAACATTTTAAAGTAACTTTTGCAAACTATTGAAGTCTGTCTCCACTCAATTAATAGATTTAGGAAATTATTTATTTGCAAATTTTATAAAAAGTAAATTGGCAAGCGTCATATTTGTGAGTGCGCTCACATTTTCAGTTTTCATCATTTTTTACATTTCATGATCACAAGTCATGGTCATTGAGTTTCCAATGAATGTTACACTGTCATCTCTGGAGATTACAATTTATGAAAATTTTTTGATAATCTTCTAAACAATTCACATAAAAAGCATTAATTTGGAAACAAAATAACACTTAATAATTTTTGAAATAATTTGAATTTATTGCAAAATGAATAAAGATTCAAAAGTTATAATTTACAAAAATTTTTTGTGGCGTATAAGAAACAGAGCGAATATGAGGCGGTTGCATTGTGACTTTCAAAACAGGAATCATCACAAATTTCATATATAATTTCATTGACATCTTTAACAAAGCAGGGGCATTTTCAATTTTGTACAAATTATTTCAAAAAGTTGCTCAATTTATGGCATTTTCAAATTTTGTATAAATTTTTAATGTTCTCCTAGAAAAACACATTTAAATTCGCATGGGAGACAATGAAGCATTTAATATGACAACGATTCGATATGAATAAAAGTTACAAATGAATGTTGTTTCTCTTCTCTGTCATTATTTCTATGGTCATATTATCTCCGTTATCATATAATTTAGAGATAAGAATAAAAATGTCGGCTATGACATTAAAATATTTCACATTACGATAATCATTATTCTCATAAAATAATGATAATGAATAATGAAAAGTATCTAAGAGAGCATTCAATTTATTCTCAGCATATAACTAAAACGTTTCGATATATAATGTTTCTCATTCAACACCATCCATCAGTTAAAGTGAGCTTAAGAATTTTAAGAAATGAAATAAATTGTGTGGAAGCTCAGATAAGTTTTGTAATTCAACGATGTAGAGCATAATATACAACATGCATCTTATTCTCTTTAAAAAGAGAATAAGACCAACAAATGAGAAAATTATATTTGGCTGTAGGCCATATCTTTGGCACCCATCATCCAATTACGATTCAGAAGTTGCTTCAGTTTTTGAGTAATCAAAAAAGTAAAAAACGTAAACATAAAGAAATAAAAATTTGATATTGTATAATTTCGCGTAGGCGTGATAGATTTGCTTAATTTTTGTATAGATCTTTTAGACCAATAGGCTTTCTGTATTTTCAAAATTTCAACTTTCTATATTGTGCAGTATGCAAATAATTAAAAAATCACCAAAATTTTACTTTAAAAACCTAAGGTATGCCCAGTTAATGTTGCACTAGCGGCGTATCTTTTAACCGATTATGGTCATTTTTATTACCAAATGACCTGCAAGAACTTTCAATGTCCCTGCCAAAATTTAAGCTTGATATATCTTCTTTTGCGGCCAGGAGAATGTTAACAACACAGGGTTACTTAGACGGACGTACAGACATGTCAAAATCTAATCAATTCAGAATTTTAGGCTGATCAAGAATATGGGATCCCGGATGCCTTGTTTTGGGTGTTACAAACATAATAATGAATTGAATATACCCACATATTGATTTTCATATCCAGTTTGCTTAGTGAGTATAAAAATTAATAACAAATTAGGGATTTATATGGAAATACTTTTACTTATTAGAAGTTATAAAATTTTTTTTTCCAAATACAATGAAGACTGTATTTAGACTTGCATGCATAAAATAATTTGCAATGTAAGTCTAATTAAATTAACACTAATTGTAAAACGTAAATATAAAAAATAAATCGTCAATTGAGCAAAAAAATTAAAAAGTTCGCAGATTAATCTCAACAAGTCCTTTATAGGCCAGATTGAAGTATTTGAAAAAGTTGTTTCATTTATGTATGAATTGTTTAAGTCCCTTAAGAAAAATCTCCATTCTATTTAGTTTAGCTTATCATAATCAAAATTATCAAAGTTGATTTTCAATTCTTCTTAGTTTTTTACTTCTTATTAGTTTTGGTTTTGTTTAAAATTTTGAAGCTTAAAGCTTGTTAGGTTTCCCTTATAATTTTAAAATATTCATATCCATGCAAAATATTATTGAATAATGCATTTTACAAAATAACTTTTTTTAAAACCTTTCTGCAATAAATGACTATTTTGGTTGATTTATTAGGAACATTCAGGCACATGATCATTATGTGGAATTTCTAAAGAAGATGGAAAATTATGGAAATTATTTAACAGATCACATATTTAAATGTATATAAAATTTATATGGAAGTATAAAGATATTTTTTCTACTGATCTCTAAAAAGAGTTGAAGTTTTCTTCTCTTTACCAAAACTATTTTCTAGCTATTTATAATAATACTTTTTGCTCTTCTTCTTCTTCTATTTTTTTGCTTTTATTCAATAGTGTGTACACAATATGTTGAGGCAGCACAATAATTTTATATAAGCACACATACACATACACATAAAAAAAATATAAACGTATACAATTTTGCTACTCTTTCTTTTTATCTTCATTGCTTTTACTTTATAGTTTTTTTTTTTTTTGAAATAATCTTTGTGAATTTATCAAGATTCACATTAAAATGTATCTTTTCTTATTTGTACAACGTAAATATAAAAATATAAATGGTAGAAGAGTAAAGTCGCCTTTAAAATGACCTATAAATATTATAACAATTTCATTTTTTGAATTAAAAATTTAGGATTAAAAATTTTGAAAGTTAAATGGCTTTTAAATAATTAAATAATTGACATGTTCACTAAAGACGAGGAAGTCAATTTAAATTATATTTTAATTACAAAAATATTTTAACCTCGTTAGGAAAATTTCATTTGAAAATTATAGAAAAATATGACGGAAGTTCAATTCAAAGGAACTTTAAAAATTCAAAGAAATTTTTATGGTTATTTTTAATAATCGATTAATTTGAAGTCATAATTTTTTTGTACAAAACAAAAAGTTAGAGGCGTGGCTTTCATTTACATCTATAAATGCAAATGTATGATAAAAACTTATTTTCATCTTGTTTCTTCGTGAGAAGTTTGCAAGAAGAAACAAAAATTTAATTATGGGTGTGGCATAATAATTTATAACTTTATCTAGTAGCTAAATATGCAGTTAGAATATTGTACCAATTCATATTGAGCCAAGCCTAGATTTTATATTATTCTTGATAGTTGTTGCCAACAAAATAGATATCTAATCCAGGCTACATTGGGGGATGCGCTTTTAAGTCGATTTATTTAAACTGCATGTAAGAATATTTTTAACAAAATTTAAAGCAGATTTCTTGAATTTAGTACTTTGTTTTGCCATCAGCAGAATATTTACAATAAAGCTGATGGAATAAGTAAAAAAAAAAAAACACACACAACAGCACAGTTATCTTTAGATCGTTTTAGATTTGTTGCTGATTAAAAGCTTAAGCAATTTTTTATGATTTTTCATACTTTCAAGTTTTATTGTTGTTTGTTACAAATGCTTTGATAAAATGAGTACGTGTTATATGATTATTACATACACACTTTAAATGGAATATACAAATACATATACACATACACACATACATACATATATATTTAATATCCTTTTTACAAATATTGCAAATAAGTTTTATATATGGATAAGCGTAATATTCAACTCCATTCTATTCTATCCACCATTTTTAGTTGATATCATACCCATACATACACACACACACACAGAGAGAGAGGCACAGATATATGTATATATATAAAGAGACAGTAAAAAAATTGCATATCTAGAGTGCGCTATCATGCATAGTTCAACATGTTGCAATCATGAATATTAAAGTCTATGTAGCTGTGTATTTGTAAATGAGCATGTGTGTGTGTAGTTGGAGATTTAGGTGTATGCGTGTATAAATATTTTGTGTATTGCTCAAAATGTCTGTTGATTGTATGCATTTTATCTTCTCATTTCATAAATGCTTGTATGCCAGTGTGCGTGTGTTTATGCCAGTGTGTGCGTGTGCGTACAGCATATATGTACGTTCAAGTTTATTATCATTTTTGGAAATAATAATGTTGCTGTTGCTGTTGCTGTTGCTGTTGTTGTTGCTATTACTGCTTCTTACTGTACTAAAAGAAACATTCCAAGTTTTACGTTTCATAAAATTTTCGGTTATAAAATATTTTCTCATTTTTTTTTTGTTTTTGTCATTTTTTCTTTTTTTGTCATTCTTGCAACTGATAAAAGTCATATATTCCAAAAAAATTATATGTTTGATGTTGGTTATGTGTTGCTGCTTTTTCTCTCTTTTTCTTTTTCTACATTTTTTTTCTTTATCATTTCTTTCTTTATCATAATTTTATTGCTTAAACAGACAATATTTCTATTTTATTTCTCCACATTTGTATGTATGTGTGCATGTGCATGTATTCAGATAAAAATCTTTGATTAACTTTTTTCGGTTTTTTTTTATTTTTTTATTTTTTTATTTTTCTATTTTTTTTTTTTTGTTTTTTTTTTTAATCCATAAAATGTAGTTACTTATGGAGAAACGAAGAAGAAGCGAAAGATATAAATGATGCAATCATTTGTGTGCCATCATTAGTAAAAATAAAAATTTAATTGAATTGAAAACTGAAACTTATACGGAAAATGCTTTATTTGAAAAATACCTTTTACTTTTAAGCGGTTTTTATTTTTTTTTTGCAATTGATCCAAAGTCATCAAAAAGTTATTGATATTAAGTGGCAAAACTGGTCCGAACTACGATTTAAATAATAGAGAAAATTGTTAAATGCAATGGGCGTGGCATGTGTAAATATAGAATATCAATCTTTTCAATATCATTCAGAAAAAGAAATTTTTATATAAATCGCAAATTTTAAAAGATATTTCGTGCGATAGTAATTTAAATATAAACGAGTAAGGAAACGATATTTGGCTTTGGCAAAATCTTGGATACCACACTATTTGATAAGGTATGATACAGAATCTGTATAGTTTCGGATAGGCATGGTCGATTTGCATAATTTATATATAAACATTTTCTTAATATTTATATAAAATTTCAGTTTTCTATCTTATTTAGTTCTTAAGTTAAATTTTTTCTTAAAAGAGCTTTCCAAGAGCTTTCTAAGTTTACGTTACATACTGTGGGCCACACAATGTAAATGAACTTCCAATATTTCCGCCGCATTGGAACTGGATATCTTCTTCTTTACGATCAGAAGAATGTTTACCACAAACGGACAGACGGACAGACGGACAGACGGCCAGACATATCTAAATCAATTCAGAATTTTATGCCGCTCCAAAATGTGCACAGTTTTTAGGGTCTCTGATGCTTCCTCTTAGGCCTTGTAAACATAATGACAAAATGCATTTTTGAGTATCACTGGATTTGATAAAACATCTAAAATACTCAAAGGACATTTCAATTGGCCGATTTTAATGTCTAAATTAATTTGAATTTATCTGCCCGTCTTTTTGTCTATTTGTTTGTGGTATTTTTTAGTTATTTCAAAAGCCTAGAAAGCTTGATGATTCTTGAAAAAAGAAGATAATATCGAAAATATACTAAATCAGGTTAAACGACTTAAAACGACGGAAAAGGATCCTCCACAGAGGAAACTTACGGTTTTTTCCGCCATATCATGATGAATGATAAATAATTGTATCTAGACATCTGAAACTATTTTCATTTTTTTGTAAATATCGTTGGATAATTTTGATTATGAAAATGAGAAAAATCGTATGAGCTTAGTCAAGGAACCCAATAAATTCTTATACCTTTTTAGTTTCATTAAGCGTTTACTCTTATTACTTTAAAATTGGAAAAATCTTCTGGTACTTTAAGTGAGGCATCTCCTGACAAACAGATCATTTCTTCTAATGCAGAGATTATTTCTTCTAATCAAAAAGTTTAAAGTTTGTTCAATAATAATTTGGCAGCGCATAATTTTAAGGAATATTTGCGAATCTATTGACTGACCCAAGGCATCTGTTTATACTAAAATATTTTTCAAATATCCTTTCATTTTTATTCTACATTTGATATTTACCAGTTTATACAACATTTTTAGGACACTTTTAGCAAGTTATCTCTCTCTACTCTCTCTTTTTCTCTGTCTTTATCTAAATGCTTTTTTATTAATTTATTGGATCACAAATTATCGTTAGTACTCTGAAAATGTGACATAAGACCAAATCAATAAATAATCGATAACAATATGGAGAATAACAAAATTCTCTTTCACTCTTATTCTCTCTCGCTCACACCATCGCTTACTCTCTTTGTTGTTTAATGCAATATTAAATTGGAAGTATTAAATTGAGTCTGATTGGTCTGAAATTAGATGGTATGACGCCGCCCATATCTGGTTTTTATTTAGCAATTTTCTTTCTCCTTTTTCATTTTTTTTTCTTCTGGTTTTTTATTATTTTCATTTTATTAATATTATCACTGCTGTTTTTTTTTCTACTTCTCTTCTTTTCCTTCTTTCTTGTTTTTGGTTTTTATTTTTTTTTTTTATTTTATTATTGTTTTTTGTTTATTGTTGTTTCTTTCCAACACAAACAATATTGTTGCAATGCCAGCTGCTGCTGCTGCTGCAATATGCACATGAATATCTATCTACAAACGTTAACCACAATCGCATTCGTATAAATAACAACAACAACAACAACAACAACAACAATAATAATAATAATAATAATAATAATAATAATAATAATAATAATAATAATAATAATAATAATAATAATAATAATAACAACAACAATAAGAACAACAATAAGAGCAGCAATAAACATTTTCAATGCTGTCAGGCTACTTATCTTGCATTATCTCACCAGTAAGTAAGTATAATTTTAGGTCCCCCCGCCTTCCCCCTCCTCCACCAACCACTTCAAAGTGCCTGGCCAGCGTGAACTGAACAACAAGCTAGCTAGCTACATAACTAATAGTTAGCTAGAAAATGAATATAAATATATAAAATATGCCAATAAAAGCAGCAACAAGATGATGACTTATTGCAAGGAATATATATGAAAATAAAAAGAAGAAGCACGAAAAATTATGTACAAATAGAAAATATCAAATGAAAGTTGTCTGTCTGAGTGTGAGAGTGTGTGTGTGTATGTGTATTTTTCGGGGTGTATATGCATAAGTGAATGAGAGAATGAAACAGATATAGCGAGTGGCAGAGAGAGAGAGGAGAGAGAGAGAGAGAGAGAGAGAGAGATAGAGATACATACACTATTCCGTAATAAAATTCAAGCACACACACACACACACACAAACATTACAAAAAATAAACTTTGACTTTTAATGTTGCTCTGATTGTTATTGCTTCATCTTCTTCTTTTTCATTTTCTTCTTCTTCTTTTCTCCTATTATTATTATAAATATTATTATTATTGTTATCGCTTTTGTTGTTGTTGCCATTGTTGTTATTGATGCTTATTATTGTAACTTATTGTTGCTTATTATTTGTTTAAATATAAATAAATAAATAAACAGAAAAACATTTTGCTTACTTTACTTAGTATGGAATGTATATATATATAATATATATATATATATATATATATATATATATTGTGTGTGTGTGTGTGTGAATGTATGTATGTAAAGTTTAGTTTGTTTTATAGTTGTTGCAGTTTTGTGGCAATAAAATTACGCATAAAACTGATACCAAACTGCATATTATTTTTTGTTGTTATTGTTTATTGTTGGTTTTTCTTTTATTGTTGTTGTTGTTGTTGTTATTATTATTATTATTGTTATCAATACTTCTAGTGTTTAAACTACAATGCAAAAAAAAACAAACCGTTTATATCTCTTTTTCCTTTTTAATTTTTGCATGTTTCAATTTCTTATTTTTGCCATTTTTTTTTTTTTGTTTATTCTTTGACTTACAAAAAATTTATATTGAACCATGTAACGTTAGAAAAGGAGAGATAAAAAAAAATGTGGCGATTTTTATTACTATTTTATGTAAGTGCCTAAAATAGTGTCTTCTGAAATCTTTGTTTTGATAAAAGTCGTATCAAAGAGAGCACCGAAATTTCAGCTTCTTTTATAAAAAAGGCCCATCTGAAAAATCTAGACTAAGCAACATTTTCTTATACATAATTGGACAATTGGACACGGATTTTTGTTTCACTTGATGCAGCTAACTATAAATCTGGCAATTTCAGTCCGAATGATGAATTTTTATATGATCCTGAGTGTGTAAATTTTCATGTGACCAGAAAAATTACTTGATCGAGTTATATTCCGGGAAATACTCTTAAAACAGAAGTAATTATTACAAAAGTCTATTCCATGCCCCATTCAAATGATGGAGCAGAAACCTGAAGAAATGATTTCTAAAATAAAATTAAAAGCAAATGAAACTGCTTTCGATGAATGGTGGGAATAGTGGGAATGGAAGGGGCTTGCCTATTAATAGAAGTTTATTTTAATTAAACTGCAAGCAAATTCCCCGTTACCTTCGAAAAGAGGATCTCTTTAATATGACCCAATATATAAATGTATGATACATCATCTAAATCTTCTTAATCTTACTCCAAATCTTCTATATTTTTCGTTGCATATGTTGGTGAAATTTTTCACCAAAAAATAGACCAAAAAATGGGGAAATTTTGCTTTAAAGACTCTGCATCAAGTCAGTTGTGATAATAAACAGAGAAAAAATTTTCAAAGTAAAAAAGCACAACCTTAACCTTAAAATCTTAAATAAATATAAAAACTTCAAACAAAGTTTAAAAGTATAAATTTTAGAAATATTCTTAAGTTACAAAGTTGCCATAATCGCCTTAAGCAAAGTTGAATATACTCATAGAAATACATAATTCATAAACGGAAGACTATGATCCATACTCATCTTTTTACAAAAGTATACTTTATGAGATATTGAAAATTGACTTAAATTTTATGAGCTTCATGAATAAATTATCAATAAACAGTTTAATGCTTAAACCTCTCTGCTTCTTTCGTTCCCTAATCTAAGGGAAGAAAAATATTATTCTTAGTGGTCATTAATAAATTTTGATATAACAAAATTTAAGCTGGCTCCAATTTAGTTTTCCTTTTTTTTAAATTTATGAGCATTTCCAAAACATCCATTTAATTTTAATGAGAATAAAAAGCAATGAAAAATCATGAAGAAAAATCATTCACTCCTGAAAAATTTCACATTTTCCTTTGTCCTTTTTTCATCAATTTTTTTTTTTTTTGCTCAGTTTCACTGATAGCAATTTTCCCATAATACCAAATCCCTTAAAAAAGTCTGGTAAAAATTGGCAAAATGTATTACAAGAAAGTTCAGTTTTCTGTTTCCTTTTCCGATTTTAGTTAAAAGGCTTAATCTGAAATGTTATTAGTAAGTCAAAACTTTTGAAAATTCTTAATCATTGCGCTTTAAGTTACTTTTATTTAAAAGTCGTAAAAAATTGTGATATTCATTCTTTATTATATTGGTAATGTAAATTCTAAATACATTTTAAATTAATCAACCTAAAAGTTAATTTTGAAAAAATGAAATATGTAGGACTCTCAAAATAGGTCTTTCATGGCAAACTGGAACTCGAACTTTCAACATCAATTTTTCATTATATATAACAAAAAAAAAAAAAAATGCGCATTCGATTTGCTCAATTATGGGTTTAAAGTAAAAATATCGGAGTTGTGATCATGCGAATTTTTTACTTTACTCCATTTTTCTAATTGGACTATTTTGATTTTATGTGAACTCTAAAGTTATTGTATATAAAAAATTAAACCATAAAGTTGACTTGGAGAAAAATAGAAATAGTATTACGCTACCAAATTTATTGCTATTAATATAAAAATATCTCAATTGATGGTGTCACAAAAATCGGGCGCCTCGGATATTGCAATTAATCCTTACAACTTTATTTACATACATTTTATTGTATTAAAGTACAAATATTTGTTACGTTGTTTAGAACTATAATTATAAATTTATATTTAGGCTAAAATAAATTTTATAAAAATAATCGAGAAAAAAATACTGGCATTTTGTAAGTAGATGTTTTTCTTTTTTTTTTTTTTTTTTGTTTACCAAACACTTGCTATTTTGTATGTAACAGATGCTTATGCAAAAACACAAACAAAGCAACAACAACAAATTTTATACAACGCATATTTGCATTAAATGAAACATTTTGTAGAAAAAAAGTGTTGACAGGCGATTGCGTACAGCAACATGTGTTTATTATTTGCTTTGGTTTAGTTTCAACAGTAGTGGTAACAGTTAGTGGTTGATTGATGGTGGTTATTGCTTGTTAATACATACATATACATATATAACTTACCACTACCACTATTAAGTTGTGGTAACAAAAAAAAAAAAAAAGACATAAAAAAAAATCTCGCACACAAATATAAATTTATTTTTAAAATTATATACACACACATACATATATAAAAATTAATATGGAATAACGTAGACTATATATTTATACATTTTTATATGCACCACCCAGAAATTGGTGGTATGGTACATTTTGTCATTATGTTTGTAACGCTTAAAAGGAATTGTCCGAGATCATGGCAAGAATTTATATACTCCTGATCAAAGTGATCGATTCATTTTATATGTCAATATATAATAAATCTATTTACATATGTCTGTCTGTCTGTCCATGTATATGTGTGTAGTGACCATTTTATTTAACGCAAAAGATGAGAATCGAGTTCAAGCTGGACGAAAACATGAAAAGTTCACGTACATTGCTTGAGATTGAAAACGGGCCACATTAGTCAAAGGATGCGCCTCCAGTATAACGTAAATTGAGTTTTTCGGTTTTTTAAGCAATAATTTATAGTAATTTTCTGCAAATATAAAGACTGCTATCTACAAATTCTATATACAAATCATGCAAATCCTGTAGAGCCTATTTGAAACTATAAAACTGTAAATTATTTGTCTGTACCAGAAATTATCAAGCAGCGTATCAGTATGGTGGGTATCCAAAATTCAATTCTAGCCAAATGTAACATTCTTGCTTGTTGTTTTTTAATTCTACTTGTTGTTGTCACTTAAAATGAATTTTTCCTCTTTTTATGGCCTCCTTTAAATTTGATAGCGTACTCAATTTGTCAAATTATTTAAAATGCCCAAAAAGAAGCATTTGAATAATTATGAAATATAGTCGAATATTGAATCGATTCAGTCTTATCTATTTTTCTCGAAAGAGATATGAATAAATCGTTTTCAAACTGCTTCAAACGGCTTGAAATGCTCTCAGTTCTTACAAGCAGTTTTATATTAAAATTGTATCAAAATGGCTTTAAGATCACGCCCACAAGATTTTTTCCAACAAAAAACGCACACCTTTTTTAAAGTCATTTTTGATTAGTTACTAGGAATGTACAACTGAAATCCTTTCAGTATTTCCTTTTAATCAATCACTGATTCTACTTTCTTACTTTAAAAATGATAAAAATTTCGTTGGAGTCACGCGATGATTTCATTTCACTTCTGGACTATTTGAATCAACTTAAGCTCCATCAACTTTTCCATGATTCTCTATTTTTAAAATAATCTGATGAAAATTTGATGCATCAGAATATTTCAACGTTTTGCAAATAGATGAAATCAGTCGATCATTTACACTTCTCTAATGGAACTTTATTTCAGCAAAAGTAAAACGATATTGAAAAAATCCTTAGGAATCGCAGTAGAAAGTAATCTTTTGATATATTGAAATAATTTCGATATCAAAGCTCTTAGAAAAAAGAAGAGACCTAAAACTTTGATACCAAATCGGTCCATTGAACAAATTGAATACAAATCGAATTGAACATTTTGCAGAGATTTTTTTCAAAATTTTCCAAAAATTAATTAACAATTTTCATTTGTTTTAGATGGTGCTAAATGGGTGCGGCGTTAGGTGTAAGCCTTTACATTAAGGATTTTCAATTTTTTATCAAGTTATCGTTGCTGCCTACGTGACACTAATTTTATTTTACTTTACAATGAGTGGGAGAGATTATTATGTTAAAATGGAATTGTCCTTATTCAAAATAAAAAAAAACAATAAAATGCTGCCATAAAATATTATCGCAATTTTTAAATTTGCACATCATTGAATTTAATTAACATTAAACCGAACGGCATGAACAACAACAACAACAACAACAACAACAACAACAACAAACAAATAACAACAATAGAAACAGAAACAGAACAGTAACAGAAGTAACAACATGAACAAGAATAATATGACTTTTAAACTCTTTCTTTTGTTCATTGTAATAATGAAAAATGAAAAATGAGACGGTGAATGATGAATGGTGAATGGCGAAAGGTGAGGGATGCATGCCATGTCTCAGATAAATCATTTGTTTTTTAGTTTTTTTGTTTTTTCTTTTTGCTTCAAATGGCAACCGAATTGATAATTTTAATAAGCTTCTTCTTTTTCCATCTTTAATTTTTTTTTAATGATCATTCTTAATGAATAAATTTCATTGTTTTAATATAAAAAATTAATTAAAGGTAAAAAGGACTTTTTCAAAATAAGAAAGAAACTTTAAAAATTATTGTAACATCGAGCTATCGATATTACAAAATTTTCAAACACCAACAATTTATTAAGAAATAAATATTTCCATTATTGCTATATTAGTTTGGCAACTAAGAGATTATGCATGTTGAAGAAGGAGGAAACTTTAAAAAATTTTGGTAAATTCAAAAATGAAAATATATTTCTAATTGATAAGCGATGAAAAAAATTGTACAAATCCAATGGCAAAAAAGTTTAAGCAACAAGTAAAAATATTATCGCTAAAAGTTCGGACTTTCAGTTCAAACTCTTAAATATTCTTAATTCTAGATTTTATATGATAAAAATAATCAAACAGATTAATTCATAAGTCTGGAAACTAAAAAAAAGAAAAATTGTTATATGGAAAATTACGAGAAGTTTGTTAAATGGCAGATAAATTCAAAACATTGACCTATTTGAACCAATTTTTTTAGTTTTTTTTTTTTTAAATATGTTTCATAACAATTGAAAGCCAATTATAACATTTTTTTAGGTACTGTTGTTTTTAGAATGAAGCCTTGTGGGTGTGGTGTAGAAAAATTGGCCCATCCTGAACATTTTCAGTAGAAGTAGAAGCCTGTGAATTAAACCTTCGAATTTCATTAAGATATCTCAACAGTTGCGACCTGTAGCTAAATAAGAAACCTACATGGGCTTTTAAAGTCATGGACGGACGGACGCACATGGTAAACAAGATGATTTAAAAATATTCATATATCAAAAAAAATCATTCAATAACAAAATCTTTCAAGACTATTTAATTGCCAAACCAATAATGGCATTATCTAATACCATGCCACCTATAACACCCTGTATATTTCAATAATCTAATATAATTTTCTAATTTCGTATAGTTTTTTTTTTCTCCAATTTAAAATATAAAACCAAAACAATTCATTATCAATTCTCCTTTTTTGATTTAATAATTTTTATATATTTGCACGTTGAATTTTTCTCTTTTCATTTTTGAAAATTTAGGAAAAAACAGAGTGCAGTAAAAGTTTTGGGGTGGGTGGGGGAGTTGGGGTGTTTGTTATGCATTAGAGAGATATAAATCAGTAATTATAGAATTTATTTATTATTTAGACAAAAATTGTGCAATCGTTGCAAGCAGAAATGCAGCGACCCATAACAGCCAATAATACCAATAACAATTGCGAGACGACAACAACAACAACAACAACAACAACAACAAAGAGTAACAAATTCATTCATATTTAAACAAGAATCTATCTGATGCTAAAATATAAAATAATTTTAATTAAATCGTATAAATTCATTGGCGTTAGAACATTTGCTACTATTATTTTTATTATAATTATTATTATAAATAATAATATTTAGTAATATTTGTTGAATAAGCAATTTTATACATTTCACTCATTTATTGATCATTTGCTGCCGCTAAACAGTTCATTCATTTAATACAATAAAAGTTATAAAAATGTGAAAGTAATTATTTTTAATCTTCTCACAAAATCATTTTATAATTAATTTGCAGGTATTTTCATTTCGATTGATTATTTCCAATTATTCATCATTTAAAGGTAAATTCTTTAAACTGAAATTTTACATCTAAAAATTAACTTACTCAAAAATTTATTTCCTTTGTACTATTTGCTTTGATTTTTTCTTTATTAGGATCAACTCTTTTATAGAAAAAATTTTTTTAATAATTTTTAGGTAACCCTTTTTTTTACTAAGTGGACTCTTATAAGTCATTGCCTTTTATGTGTTCTCTAAATTAATAATTAATTAAGAAGAATAAACCAGTCAATCAGTTAACTTTTCAGTTACACTTATTTGTTTATTTAGTGAAAATTATTACATAAAACTTAAGTTCATTAATTTAAAAAAAAAATTTTTTTTAGATTAAGAAAAAAAATTCTCTTGTGAAAATTTAATAATTTAATGTGTTAAATTTTCTGTAGACTGTTCATTTTTAAATACAGTCATCAACTCACCTAAAACTAGATAAATTGTAACGCTTTTAATTAAAATCAGTTTTATAGAACTTAGACTTTGAGAAAACTAAATTAAAAATATGGAAGAAAGATTTTTGAACCAACTTCATATGGAAAACCTTACTTAAAAAGCTTATTGTAGAAGATTTTCAGTGCTGTGTAATTCTTTACGATTGAAAATAATTTAAATGGCTGTTTTATCGAATATTGAAAATGTATTTAAAAAGCATGCGCTTGGTACTTGCTTAGACTGGATTTGAAAACAATTGCTCCTTTAGCAAAAGACATTTGGCCGTTATCAATATAAAATACGCATTTTGCGGGGCCTGACTTTCAAATGTCCAGCTGTTTATATCCTACACACTTGTAATACATAAGTTCTTGCACCCAAAAGGAGTTAAGATAGACCCCTTTTCTATTATACCGATGGCCTCAGAATAACTTCCTAATTCTATTTAAGAATGTCTATCTGTCTGCCTGAGTGCAAACTAGAAATCGCAATTATTTAAATATTTTAAAGAAATTTAAAATTTTTAAATGGCATCAGTCATAGCATCGCAGTACGCCTCACGATAACGCCTCTCTTGAAAAAAAGAATCATTATATGGAAAATAAATAAGAAATTTAATGAATTTCAATAGAAATTTGCGCTGAATTATATTTTAAGGTAAAAAACATGTGTACCAATTTTGGAAGGATGTGAGGATAAATGCGAATCTTTTAGCAAAGACCCAAACCGTAACGTATAGCAGAGCTCTGGTAACTGCTTAACAGTATTCTGCTAAATGTTTTTGATGAATTTGGCATATCAAATAAATTTTCTTTCAAAATGAAATGAAAAAAAAAATTCTAATTATTTTAATTTGATAAAATTTTTAGTAAAAGACTATTTTTAGTGTGCAAATTATTGGATTGAAAAAGTCAAAGTTTACCAGGCCACTTCGACCAAAATCGATTTTTTTATATCAGATATGTCGATACGATCTCGATTTTTCATTTTTTTCGATTTTGAAAAAATTCTCTTTTTTACATTATTCATGTACATTACCATAACAAAGTAAAGTTAAAGTGGGCGGTACAGTCAAACTAAATAATGAGCAACTCCAATGTTATCATGGTATGAATCTATGGAGGATATTGACTGTTAAACAATTAACAGAGCTCTGCTATATATTATGGTTTGGGTCTTTACTGATATATTCGCATTTATCTTCCTACCCCTCAAATTATGGTTCAAATTGGTACATTTTTACCATTCCCCAAAAAACCTCTTTGACAAATGATTCAATTTTGAATTATTTTTAGCGAAAATTGGCACTGTCTCACATTTTAACATAAAAAATGCTTATACCAAACTTATTTTAGAAGAGGTACCCATTTTTTGAACTTTCTCTCATACAACGAGCTTTCTAATGAATTTAAAAGTTGCAATATTTTCCTCTTTAATATTTTTGGCTTGTAATTGTCTGATTTGTCGTCCTAAACACATTAAGCAACGTAGTGTAGAGTATTTAAAAGTCGGCCACCACCAACTATATCGCTTTTACTTATTTTAAAAAGATGATAAATTTTTTTATATTAAATTCTCTTAACAATTAACAAATTATCAATAATTTTATGAACTAATATCGTGGTCTTCACGCAAATATCCAGGTATAAATGGCTTAACAAAAATATGGCAGATACCAAAAATAATAAATTGAATGAATAAAACGTACAAATAAAAAGTAAGAATAAATATGATACTACATTAACAGGAACTGGTTGTGTGCTTTATCATTTCATTTCATTTCATACGTGAAGAAAATTAAAATAAAAGTAATAATGAATAAAAATGTAAAAAGTGAAAGATAAAAGGTGGACAATAAATGTGATATAAAAAATATGCAAAACCTCAACAGAAACTATGAAAACAGAAAATGAATGAAAACTTCCACAAAATGTTCGATTATGTTAATTTAATGTTTCTTCACGAAACTATAACGTGACAAATAAGATTTTATAGGCCATTACAAAATATACTAAGAAATTAGAATAAGCAGTAGTTACATAATCGCTTTACTTTACTTTATTTCTTTATAATTAATGTCTACTTTAAGTGGCGCACATCTATAAAGTAATTGATCTTCTAAGGAAATCACCAAGCATTTATCGCATTAAATTTAGACTAAATAGCCAATGAAATCTATTTCAAGTAAAGTACATCACTAATAAAATACACATTGGATATTTTTATTTCCAATTTCTATCCCATGTCCATTGACTTAGTAATATTACCGGTCAAAAATTTCCTATATTTATGGGCAAAAAGTTAGACTTCCTGAATAAGTCAACTTTCCACTCAAGTTCTATCAAACGAGGGAAAAATATTGCTAGCATAATACTTTTCCTATTAGTCAATTGTTATTGGTATTTCACATCCAATTTGTGCAGCTCCTGCTAAATAATCGAACTAAACATTTAATATAAACTTATTTGCCATCAATTGTGATTTTGAAGTGATTTGTGAAATGTCTTCGAACTTTAACTATAATTTCTTGTTATATATTATCGCATAATAATCACTTTTGTCCGCCATTAATAATTCTGGCATGGTTGCATAAAATTTTCCTCAAACTTTTGCAAAGGATTTACCTTTCCTTTAGTATTATTAAAATCTTACATTTTTTTCATAGATTGCACTCATTTCTAAATTATTGTAACATTTTACAACAACGTCTTTTACAGAAAATAAAGCCTGTAAGGGCATTTTTTAAATACGCATTTTTTGGATAATCAGAGTGTGGTGAGATTTTTTAGCATCAAAGAAAAACTGTTTATATTTCTTGTATAATTCCAATAAATAGAAAATCTAAGTTTTATGTTTATTTCTGAATAATATTATTATGGAAAATTTTACAAGAATTCTTGTCGGAAAATTTCTTTCAAATGTCACTGTTTTAGATTAAGAACCACCAAACTTAACAAAATGTAATTTTATTGAAATATTAAAGTTTTCATAAATTTACAGATAATTTACATCAACTTAATATAAATATTAATTGTATTAAATGTAATTGAAGAGAAACTTTTATTAAATGAAAACTTTCTATTAGACTTTATATGGCATATTATTGCCCATACAAGTATCAAATACATGTGATCTGCTAGCAGTTTGATTTCCTTTCTCTTAGGTAAATGTTTGCATTTGTATGTGTGATAGTAGAAAATAACAACAACAACAAATCGAAGAACTATAAACGAATGCAAAAAGTAAGTGCTTCATTTACCCAAAAAAAAAAAATAATAAAAATAAAAATATAAAACCGGGGAAAAATAGGAGAAGAAAAAAAATGTATAAGACAGACAGACAGACAGGCAGACAATCTATGATGGCATTATAACACTTTCACGGCTATTTTGTACCTTAAATTATATACATATGCACATAAGTATGTGTGAAATCTTGAGAAATTTTTTTTTCTTTATTTTTATATATCAATCAAAAAAAAAAGGCATCACAATGCATGCAGCCATGCAGTCATGGCTGCATGGCTGCATGGATGGTGATGGCTGCTTACATTTGCTTATATTTTATAGATTGATGCATGTAACATCAAATCAAACAATTGAATGGATAATAAAACAACTAGAAAAAAAAAGAAATTTTAGTGCGTGGGGAAGCAAACAATTAAGCACTCTACAACACTTTTCTTTAGGAATAAGCAGATATGAAAAAGTTAGATAACATCGATCAGATACTTTCTAAACAATGGTTTTAATAAAAGAAAAAAGGAACACGGCTTCTTCATGCTGCCATTTTTTAGCCGTAACAATGTATTTGTGACTTTTTAAAAAATTTGAATAACATAGTTTTTCAATTATGTGCCAAAAAATAAGCCAAATTGTTGAAAATTTCGAATATGAAATTATTATTTTAAGAAATGTTTTACTAAAAAAATTTTTTCAAAAAAATTCCTTTCATAACACAAAGCTATCGAAATAACATTTTAAATAAGGAAGTGATTGTAAAAATGGGTCAAATGTTTTGATGTGATGTTTTAAATAAAAATTTTTTTTAAAAGAAAGTTGCGCCAAGAAATTTGAACTCGAAAACTATACAAACCGGAACTTTGTTCGGCCGAAAAGCAAATGGACTTAAAAAAAATTATAAAAATGAAGCGAGAAGTCTGCTAAAAAGCAGGTCTTAGTGATTTCTTTTTAATTCGATCGGGCATTACAGAGAAGAAGTAAAAGAAAGCAAAATCTTTTACTTTAGTTTCGTTATAAAGTTTACGAAAAAAAAGCAAAGAACAGAGCACCAAAAAAAAAAAACGAACGCGTAGAATGAAAACTTACAAATCAGCAATAAGCTCAACCAAAGGGCAATCACACAATTTTCATACAATTGCCTTTAAAGATCAGTAAAGATCAGTAAGTTAGTTAGTTTGTTAGTGCCGTTCAGAGTATTTGAAGTGAGTAAAAGATGAACTCTGCATACACACACACACACACACACACACACACCACCACAATTCTCTCCATAAATATGTGAGTGCATATATAAAATTTTACATCTGTTCGTTTCAATCTCTCTACCAAGTCGGTATGATTTTTGTTGTTGCGTATTTCACTTCGTTTTGTGTTTTCTTCTTTTTCTTTTTTTTTCACTTGCCATTTTCTTATTGTTACGATTTTATTTTGCTTATTCGATTTATTGTGCTGTTTTATTCATGTTAGTGTATGTTGTTGCTGTTGTTGTTTTTTAATTTTATTTTGTTCGTTCGTTTGTTTGTTGTTGTTGTTGTTATTGTTGTAACAAAAAAAATAGATCATTTATAATAACAACAATAATAAAAGAGTGTAATCCTTTTCTTTTTGCATTTTGCAATTTAATCAGAGATGATGGTGTAAAACAATACAGAGATTTTACTTCTTGGTGTTATTCTTATTACTAAAATACTCTTGACTTAACTTGCTATATATATATATATATATATATATATATATATATTACATATATGTATGTATGTATGTGTATGTATGTGTATGTAATAAGTAAGTGTAGTAATATTTTAGTTGATTCTTTTGCATTGGTTGGAACGTTAAGTAGAGAGATGAGAATGACGTTGATTGTGATGATGATGGCGATGTTTGACGTTGATAGGGAGGAGAATAAACCACAAGATCATAGTGTTGCTACATTTATATATACATAAATGTATAGTTATAGGTTTCTTGTTTTTTTTTTTTTTTGTAGATTTAGCTTAAAGTTTGCTTAAATCTTCATGCCTAAGTATTTGTATGTTTCTGCTTCTGATAATGATGTTGGCTGATGCTGATGTGCATGATGCTTGTTGATGTGTTTGTGTTATTGTTACTTGTTTCTGTTGCTATTGCTATTGCTCTTGCTATTGCTATTGCTAGTTCTACTACTGCTGTTGATAGTGTTAATGTTAAATTTTCAAGATTTGTGGTTTATTGTACTTTTTATACTTTCCTTCTTGTTTTGTTTTTTGGCTTTGCCTTTTGTTGTTGTTGTTGTTGTTGTTGTTGTTGTTGTTGTTGTTGTTGTTAAAATCTTCAGCTTGCGTTTTATGTGATAGGAAATGAAATAATGTTGTACATACATATATTTTTATATATAAATTTTGTATATGTGTTTATGGCACGATTGGTGGATATTTGATAACGAGTTGAAAACGTGCCTTAAGCAGTAGAGGGAGACAAAAATAAAATAAAAAATACAATAATATACAAAATGAAAAAGTCAAATAAAAATTAAATAACTTAAAGTATTAAAGTAAAATAAATGCAACGAAAAAAAACAAAAAGAGACAAAAGGAAATTTTCCAATCAAATGACTAAAAAACACGTTTCACACCAAATAACTGCCATTTGATAAAGTTCATCATCAGCTCTTACCTCCACCACACATTCTCTCTCTATCTCTCGCTCTCCTTCTTTCTCTCTATCTCTCTCTCCCTCTCTCTCTCTCTCTCTCTCTCTCTCTCTCTTTCTCTAACTCTGTCTCTTACCCGCTTTATTAGCCATTTATTTGTCCATTATAAACATAAAATTATAACTATTTGTACTTAAATTTGTACAAATATTACAAATAAATCTGAAAGTTCCACTTAATTAACGTCAAATTTTTAGTACCCACCAATCAGTTGCACAGATGATTTTTTTTTAATAATTTTGCTTAAGCAAAAAAACTCTAGCAGTTTTTTCTAAATGTCCTAAATCTCCATATTTCTATTTCCATGTATGAATCTGCTGCGATAAGTTGTGGCGTATTATTCCCCAGTATAATCAGTTTAAATATGTTGACATGATTAAGCGTATGAGTTCTATGAGATCGGAGCAATAGTTTTGCTTGTTTGCACATTATAGGTAATGACTGGTTTTTCCCTAATATCGTGGATAAAACTCGTTCGATACTAATGGACTGGATAGTTAGTGGGCTTTGTGCTATAAACTTAGCCTCTGGATTTAAAAGAGCTTCCTTCTTCATTAAATAGTAAATGTTTATGGGTAGAAGGGCATAACTGCCATACCCCAGCGAGAAATTCTACTTGGGGTTCAGTGCAGTTAAGCCACTGTGATCAATATTTTAAAAAATATAGAAAATGTTAATTGCAAGTAATGAATAAGCAGATAATTTATGTTACATTGTGGGCGTGACCCTTGAACGATTTGATTTATTTAAATATCAATTTTGCGATTAGACAATTCGATTAAGTTTTTTTTTTCTTTTTGTTTCACAAAAGTGATCTAAAATGTACGAATTTCAAAGAATCTCTCAACTTTTGCTTTTGAGTGAGTGCTACAAACATTTTTTAAAATTAATTAATCATACGATCTCTTCGATGCCATACGTTTGTATGGCACAAAAAGATTTAATGCAAATTTTATAGCGAAAAAAATTCTTAAAAGTTTTTTCCTTTATCTCTTAAATTCATTTTTAAAAATTATTTTTGTTTTTGTTGTATTTATTTAAATTTTGGGCATAAAAAATACCCAAAAAAGATGGATTTTATTTTTGTGTAAAAATTATTTTATTAAAAGAAACGTTTTAAAATGTTTACGAAGATCTTGAAATTATTATCTTTTTCAAAGTCAATGATATTTTTATTATTTTACTTTTAAATTTTTTTTTGTCGATTTTTGCTTTTAAATTTCGATTTCCTTTCTTTTTTCTACATACATTTTTTTTTGTCAGAGTTGACTTTTATTATTTTTAAACTGATTGTTCACCATTTTGTTTTCATTTTTACGCACATGTCGCCTTTGTTTGTTTTATCAGTTTAGTCATTTCACTTAAATACATCCATGCACACATGCACACATACACACACACACACACAATATATATATATATATATATATATATATATATATATATATATATATAATTTATATAGAAGACACTTTTGTTATCTTTCCCATACACAAATTAATGCATAGCAGTGTATGAAGAATTTCTACGGGCCCATAAAATACCAAAAGATAGATAGATAGTGAAGGAGAAAAAGAGAGAAAAGTTCAGGGAGTGTGGTTGGGGGAGGTAGAAAAAAGTAGAAAATTTCTTGTTATCAACGCAAGCAATAACCATGAAAACCTTAACAAAAAACGAGAAAAAAAAATATTAAAACGCCTGATAACATTTATACATGAATAATAATAACGCTCACACTTACAAAACAAATAGTTTATCGTAATAATATTTTTAAAAAAAAGCAAAAGCAGTACAAAAATCTACATATAAAGCTTTTGCTAATTTGTGGGCGTTCTATGATATTTTGGTTTTTTTTCCATTTTTTTTCTTTTGCCTTATTTAAACATTGAAATGATAAGGTTAATTCTTCTTCTTCCATTTTTTTTTTAACAATACAATAACAACAATAAAGAATATACATATTCTAATAATGGCATTAGCCGAGAATGAATTATCAGTTGAGCATGCCATCGCTATATCGAAATATTCATTTGGTTTTTTTTCTTTTTCTTCTTCTTTTTCTTTTTTCTTTTCTTTTTTTTTTTTTTTTGTTATTCAATTTTTGATTAAACAATTCAATGAAAATTCAATAAAAATTTTATGTTTTGTATTAAAACAAACTATCACATATATTTTTATTTGAGCAACATCTGCATAAAGATTATGAAGATTAAAAGTTTTCTGTCTCATACGCCATTTCTCTGAATGGTAGAATACTTAATAGAAGAAGCTTAAACTGATATCTAATAAGACTTGCTGCTGTAAAAATCCGTTTAATTCTTCAGATTAAGATTTAAGATTTAAATAAAAATATTTTAATCGTTTGGAGTTGACATTTAATTGTGCTTAGTAATTAATCTCTCAAAGAGAAGAACAAGAAAATGATTTTTTTTTTAATTTTAATTTTGAATAATTTATTTTATAAAGCATTCGAAACTTTAAATATCTTCATAGAAGTTTGTTCTAATCATAACCATTTTAAAAGGGATATGACTTTGACCCAAAAAAGACCTCATTAATAAAAAATAAATAGACATTTAATGAAAACAAAAAAAATGTTCAATATGGACAGAGGGATGGACAACCACGCAGATTTAAAACAAGATTCCGGGTTAATTGGTACAAAAAAAAAATCAAATCAAATCAAATCAATCTAACTCAAGTCTTAAATTTGAATGTTTCAAACATTTATGCCAACTTATAATACCTTGTACCACAAATAGTTTAGAGTATAACAAAAGACATGTTAGTTCATGTTGCTAAAGTTGTAATAACATACAAAACTTTTCACATTTATTTGATACGAAATAAAAGAGAAACTTAAAATTAAAAAAAAAAATTAAGAAAAGTTCATTTCATTTATCATACAAAAATAAATTAATTAAATATCAACAATTGAAACAACATCTCTAACTCTTGATGCTTACACAAATCATTCATTTGCCTAACAAATTAGACATTTATTATAAAATCAAGGTGACACTAAAGGAAAATAAAATAAAATAAAATAAAATAATATAAAATACTTTGATTTAATGTAAGAAGAATTTAAAGCCAATTCAATTTCTAACTGATCTTTTGAAACTATTTATATGTAGATCTGGTCTCAAGTTGTATTAATTCAAGTAAAGTTAGCGTAAAGGTAGCGTAACAGAATCAAGTTCTAGAAAAAACTTAGACGAGTATAGACAACAAGGCAAAGTTTAAAGGTGCCTTGCATTTACGTTTTGCCTTAAAATTTAAGCACGTTCTGAACTTGCGTGCGTGAACTTTATACCGAAAAATATATTTAACTTAAATTTCAGATTTAAATGTGGCCTGCTAATCTGCTGTAATTAAATTCTATTAAATTGTCACTCAATAATTTCATTTATATTTAAGGTCTCTGAAAAGCGATAATCTATATGGTATAGGCCTATTCTGAAACTTCTTATTTCGTTTCAAGATTTAACTTTTTATTGATTACAAAAGTTTTTCATATAAATTATTCCATTAAAAAATTTGAAGTAGATCCCTTCATTTATTGATTGTTTTAGACAGAATTGAAATTTTACATTTGAAACCCTAATATGGGCCATAATTTAGGGTATTTTTTCTTCTCCTATTTGCCTCATAAAATTATAAATATTTTACATTAAATATTTCATTGTGAGCGTGCTTTTGTCAATTTTTTTTTTTTTTTGCAACATGTTATATGGCCAATTGTCAGATAAATTTTAATGAAATCGTTTATTGAAAATCGTGATTAACTCACACCTTTAAAAGAAGAACAAAAAAAACCAAAAAAACTTGCATAAATTCATAATTTATATTTGATATTATGTTGTGTTTATGTGTCTGATGATGGTTGTAAATATTTTTATATCGAATAATCACAATTAATAATATTTATATTGCCAAAAGAAAATTTATAAGTTAAGTAAATTTTTGAATACCCAACAAATTCATTCATTTCATCGAAAAGGAGATGGGTAAAAAACAAAAACCGAAAGAGTAAACTTTTAGAAGTAGAACTGGAAGAGCAGCCTACCAATTCTTAATATTGATTCTACTTGATTCTATGGAAATTTGAAACTTTGAATCATTAATCACTTTTTGTGATCATGGATTCAATAAAATATAGATCATTCTTAACCGTTTGCCAAAAAAATCAGAATGGATATGTGGCATAGGATTTTGCATGGGACAATACAGCAAATCCATTTTATTCCATAGAAGATCAGTACAAATACGGTCCGCCTTTTAAGCACTTTAACCGATTAACGAGTTCACAGCAGATATACCCTTAAACTTTATAAATGTACAACTTAATTTACAATGGCAATTCCATAAAATTTCATAAACTTTTCCAACGAATCTCCTTGTAAAATGCACAAATAGTAAAAACAAATTTATAACAAACAACTTTAAGCTGAATTTGTCCATTTAAAAGCAAAATCTACCTAATGCTTTACAAAAGGAACAAATGTAAAATGAATTCATGGAAAAGAAATAAAAATGTTTGCCTGTTTGTCTGTCTGTGTATTAATGCATAAGGTAATAGGACAAGTTGTAATACAAATAAAGATAGAGCCACGCAGACGAATATAAACATTTATACATTTATAAATCTACTAAATAAAAATAAGAAGCAAGAACCAGTATTTTCGATTTTATTTATTTTCTTCTTTTTAATTTTTTATTATGAAACTTTAAACTATTTAAGTGCAGATTTGCTCAACATTCAACACCTTGTAAATGCTTTTCTTATTTTTTCATTTTTCTTTTCCCTCTTTTTTGAAAACTTTATTTGTGAAAGTGAATACAAATAAAACAAAAATATTATTACAGTTGATCGTATGGGGCAGTTAAAGAATCCAATATAATGCGCATGCTAAAATTTAGTATTCGGGAAAATGTGAGAAATCTTTTTCAAAGAAATGCTTCGTAAATATTCAACTTATTTTAGGCAAATTAGGAATTTTTATAGTGGAATTTGTTAGCCCTATTTTTTAGTTATGTAAAGGGTTATTGTTTTGTTAAAAAGAGTGATAATGTGAAAATTACTTGACCTTAAGTAACACCATTCCAAATAATTTCCTCACATAAATTTAGAATAAGAAAATCGCTCTTTAAGCCGATTTCTAAATTTTTAATATTTTTTACATGTAACAATTATTTTTTGTAAAATAAGATGTTTCATTAAGACTGGTTGTAAAAATGGCCTGGACAACAAATTTTATGAAAATAATACAAAAAAATTTAAGATAATATAAGATAGGTCACTCTGGATGGGTACTATTTCATTAAATTAGAAAAATGTTTCTTCGGTTTTCTTTTAAGACAGGCTTTATATAGAGCATGATCGAAATAATCAGCCGAATCAAAACGGACCCATATACTAAATTTTATTGAAATATCTCAAAAATTTCGACCTGCAGCTTGATAAAAAATTTACATGGACAGGCGGACAGACGAACAAACAAGCTTAAATCAAAAACAAAATTGATTTTATATCGATTCAGTATCGATCAGTATTATCGGTATAATAAAAGGTGGGTCTTATCTTATATTATTTTAAATGTTACAAACATATGGGCAAACTTATAATACCCTGGACCATAAGTAGTGTTGAATATAAAAATCAAATTTAATATATTGAATGGGAAAACTAATTGGCTGAACAATTATTTTGCTGCATAAAAATTATCAATACAAACACATACACACCTACAATTGTATAATAAATATTTCTGATATTAAATGGGAACAAATTGTATAATCGTATAATGTTTGAGAGAAAATAAAAAAAGCAACAGCAACAGTAACACCAATAATAATAACAGCAACAGTAACACTAACAACAGCAGCGGCAACAGGAACAAGTTAACAACAAAATTAAATATTATGGACACCTTTTGAACAGTGTTTATTTTACATAAATAAAAGAAGACCAAAAAAGCGTCTAAATTAATCATCAAAAGTCATTTTCTGTCTAAAATTAATATTTTTGTAGCGTTTTTTTCCCTTTTTTTTTGAGAGAAGGGACTTTGATTGACCAAAATGAGATATTCTTATTCTACTGGATTTTGAATAAATAAATTCAAAAGACTTTAAATAATAAAACTTTGTAAAAACTTTGTAAAACTTTTAAAAGTCAATCGGAGGCCACTGCTAAATAAACTTAGTCCATTTTGTCTAGACTGATATTTGAAAGTCAAAAAGGGTAAAATAAGAATATACATCCAAGTCTAAAATCTCATCAAGACATCTGCTTATGTGGTTAACTCAACAACAGTGTAAGAGAATTACATTTGGCTGTGACTAAATCTTAGATATCCATCACCGCCCAAACACGATGACTTTATGGCACTGAAATTTCTACTGTTTTTTAGTAATAAATAGAACGCTAAACATGAAACAGTGAAGTTTTGCTTAGGCGTGGCTTATTTGAACAGATATTACTACCAAGAGCCTTAATAGTTGTACAAAATTATAGCCTTGTACCTTTTACCTTTTGCGAATAATGCGAAGAAACTTTTGCTTAAAAAAATAAAGGTGTACTTAAGATGGGCGTGGTTTTCGATTGAGTTTGCCCATTTATAATACCAATCTGCTCGATATCTCCTCTTTTGCGATCGGAAAAATGTTACAAAACATACTTACAGCCGGTCAGACCTACAGACATGTCCGAATCGATACAGATTTTTATACTGATGAAGAATATGCTTTGCAGGATTCCAGCTGCTTCATTTTGAGTGTTACGAACATAATGACAAAATGAATATACCCCAACCTATGGATGGTGGTAAATAAAGAAACAACAAAGAGAGCTCTTAGAGCTATTTAAATAGCTCTAAGATTGCAACTTGTATTTGAGTAACAAATTTAGATGAACGTATAACAAAAAGACAAGCAGACGGGCAGACGGACAGACAGACTTAAATTGAATCAGAAAGTAAATTTAGTTCGTTTTAATAATAAAGTATGAATATATTTCAAAGCCTTCTAAATATTACATACATTTGCACAAACAATTGTACTTTGTAACCAAAAATGGTTTACGTTATGATTAACTTAAGGAAATTAAATGAACCTTTTAATGATTGCGATACAAACAAACAATCAACATTAAGAATAACGAGACGAAAAGGAGAAATCCTATAAAAAAAATAGAAGAATGAATTGCATGAAAATATTGAAGGAATAATAAATAATATAAGAAATGTAAGTGAATGTATAAAGTTAGAAAATTTGCACGAAACAAAATGCAATAACTCTCTAAACATGAACAAAAAACCTAACGTTCAGTCACTAGCGAAATGCAACCAGCAAAAAACAAATGAAGGGAAAATATTTATATAAAATAAAACGAAATAGCAAAATGCAAAAAAAGGTCAAAACCCCAATCAGCACCATTATCCTCGAAATCAATATAAAAAGTGACCAAAAATAATAATAAAAAAAAAACAAGAACAATCAATGCAATGAAACATTAAAATCCATCGAAATGGATTTTTAAATATCTTAAACTACAAAACACCACAATAAGATGAATTAATCAAAAGTTAAGAAATTGCAAAAAAAAGGCAATTTGCAAAAGATATAAAATGTGCATCAAGGTATATAAAAAATGGAATTATGGATCCGAAATTTACAAAATCGTGTTTTGGGATGATTTTCATGAAGAGAATTATTAATCGTTACACATAAAAGTGTGACAAGTGGACTTACAAGTCCATTTATCCATCTGCCCATTTATGCATTTGTCCATCTACCCAACAATCGAAGTGCACTTTCATACCAAATTTCATTAAAATACTTTAACTTTTGAACCGGACTTCCATAATTGCAAAAGAAACAGAGTACGCATCCAATTAAAAAGTTATCCATCCATTCAATTTTTGACATTTTACATAAAATCCATTTCAATGGCTTGTCATATATATTGACCTAAAAATTATCTTGACTTATATAAATATTGATAATCTAAAACGTTTGAACATAATTTATAATAATCGAACAATATTGAAAATGATTGTCGTAAGAAATTTCAAACTCCTCTTCTATCACTGTTTTTTAAATGCACAATTTTCCTTACCATCATCATTTACAAACTAACACTAATTACACAAAATTTTATTGTTTCTTTTTTTTTCTTCTGCTTTTGCTTTTGCTTTTGCTTTCTTGAAGCCACAAAAGAATTTGAAAGAGACTTGCTTTTGTTAAAATTGAAATTGCCGTCTCCAAAAAAAAAAGAAAGAAAAATTTACAGAGCCTGGACTGCAAAAAAAAAAACACATGAACATTTTGTTACAAAATTATATCGTCATATAATTTTCTGTAAATATATTAAATAACTTCATGCATTGTTTAACTAAAGGATTCATAGAACTGCATAGAAAGGGAGAGGCGGAAAAAAAAGAGTACAATTTTCTATATGCTTATAGTTTAATTCGCACCTCATAAATCATGAATCGTGTCTAATATACATTATAATACAAAACCAATCCAAAGCAATCTTGTTAAAAGCATAACGAACACCAAAAATGAATTTGATGGCATTGATTGCCGTTACACACCATCTCTCACACCATTTCATTTAACACGTATATCTTTTTACCACCTTACCATTTTAATGGTAGTAGGTAGTAGGTAGTAGGTGTTGTAATTGTATTATACATACAAACATATATACACACACATATACATACAGAAATATACATTCATATATAAACACAAGAATTGTATCTGTCTAAGGAGAAAAAAAAAATTATTTTTTTTTGTGCAAAGCAATTGTTAACAATAATTGTTTATATAGAAATTGTTTGGTTGCATTACAAAATCCCAAACTCCCAAAATCCCAAAATCCCAAAATCCATTGATCTATCTTTTTAAATTCGTTTTCTTTTTTCCTTTCTTGTTTCTTTTCTTTTTTTTTTTTTCTTTTTTTTTACTTTCTTATTGCTTTTTATATTTTTGTTATAAAACAGCAAATACGTTTTGCGTTTTTTTTTTTGTTGCTCGTTTATATGAACAAGTAAATGTTAATTTTATTGATTGTTATGAGGGTTATGTTAGATTATTCATAAATTTGTAACATTTTGAGGTAAAATTTTTGGTTTTATTATGATGACGTTTATAGCGGATCCAACCTCTTAGATATACCTCTTAGATATTTCAATATTTCATTTAGCAAAATTTCTGCATGATGTTTTTCAAATAAAAATTTATCAAGATTATGGATTAGCCTATTCGGCCTATTTATTTATTTACATGGCTCTTTTTCAAGATCTCTTTACCCAACGACCCATTAAAATGGTCATTTATAATTCACTAATTCTTTGGGTAACTATTTCTCCCTGTACGTAACCATTTTTCTATCCATCCAATCATCTTTATATTTAACTGCTTTTCAAAATGATGAATCACTCTATTCGATTAATTATCCGCCTGCAGAACCATTTATGGAGATAACAGGTTGGTTTAAGTCAATGAATCCATTTGCGCATCTTTATGAAAATATGGTTACGGTCTGCTTGTCCCTTTGCTTGTCTAAATAACCTTTGTTAAATATCGTGGTTTGATCTAAGTTTCTTCGTACATCTACCCGTCTAAACAGCCTTTATATTATGGGCATCTTTCAACCAGATGCCAATTTAAACAATCACTTTTGAAGATAATGGACGTAGCGTAACACAGCGCCTAAGTTGTTTAAGATCATCAATCCATATACATTGGCCTGTCTGTTCGTACATTCACCCCCGTATGGGGGACATTTTTAAAACTGATGAGTTGGTTTAAAGACTATTTATTCGTTAATTCCTTAACAAACTCCTTTACGAAAATATTGGAACAATCTCTTTGTGTTGTCCACTGGTCCCTCTACCTAGCAGAATTTTATGCATCTGTAACCATATTTCACATAAAAATAGTTAAATTTTTTGTGTTTCTTCAATTAAAACAGAACTTTTCTTTTTCTATGGCATTTCTATTGGCAGACCCTGATAATATAAATCACATGGATATCAAAATATACCAGAAGAGAATAGAAAACTCATTTTCTGGATGGTTGTTGTTTTGCCTTTTCTCCTTTTTTTTTTTTGTTTTTGTAATATAATTGGGGCGCGTTGTAAATACAAATAAATACAAATCAAATGTAATAAAAAAGAAAAAGAAAAAATTAGCACTTTTTATAAAAACTAACCATAATAATTATTATTGTTATTTTCTATTATTATTGTTATAAAAGTTGAGAAAACAAGATGCGCACGTTCACACTTATTATTATTGTACATACAACATTACAAAAGCAGCGAAGTGACGCACGCGCGGTTTTAGAGAGAAAAAACAAAAAATGAAAAACCAAAATAAGCAACAAAATAAAACAATAAAAAGATGAAAGAAGAAAAACAACAAGAACAAGAACATAATAAAAAAAAAAAAATATGTAAGAGCTTCTATTTACAGCCAATATGAAATGTTTGCAGTGCAAGCATAAAAAGTTTGTACGTTTTTCCTTTTTTGCTTTGGATTTTTTATACTTTTTTGGCAATGGCTTGGTTTAGTTGACGCTAATCGCTTGAAGATCTTGCTCAGCTAAAGCAATAAAAACCAAAGTTAAAAGAAAAAATTGTAAGAAAAATCGTATAGAAGAATAAGAAGAAGAAGCAGAAGAAGCAGAGGAAGCAGAGGAAGCAGCGGAAGCAGCAGAAGAAAAGGGGCAGTAAAGCGAACAATTTTTGTTTCGTGCATGTGATAAGCGTACAGTGTAGTTTTTCTCACTTTATGAATATCATCATACAACAACACTAACAACAACATTATCATCATCTTTTATTTCATTATTATTATTATCGTTATAATGAATAATAAAAAAAAACAGAGGAACTCAACCAAAATTTAATATGGTGCTCTTCAAACTCTTATGTAAAATAAATATTTAAAAAAAAAAAGAAAAAAAAACGGCTGCTTCAATCACAAGTCGCTTCCAATGTGCCTTACACAACAGCGAAAATTATAAGAGAAATATATAGAGAGAGATATTTATATCAAGCAAGAACGAATATAAGAAAATCCATTCAAAACTTTTATAAAAAAAATTGTCTTATAAAAATACCAAATTTGTTTAAGGTTGCAAAAGTTTCAATTTCGCAAGAGCTTTTAAACGGCCTGATGGCTTTTTCTTGCTATTAGAAAATTTTTGATAACAAAATTTTCATTAGATAATAGCGCTACCATCACGAGTGAAGAGTTTACAAAACAAAATAAGGTAACGAGAGGAATGAAGAAAAAAAAAATTGGATTCGATATAAAAATGTGGCAGCGCGGAGACACCGAAAAGAAGCTAAACCATGAAAATTAAAAGCAGAAGGAAAAGATAAAGAGTACAAGAAACATAGCGAGTAAAAGTCCGCTCATTTCAAACCGCAAATCAATTTTTTTAAAGTGCAAGATTTGCGTATGAAAAAAGTAAATCGTAACTAACCTCGCTCTAGTAGAATTCATATTAATCGCATTTGATTCGACTGATTACTTTGTAGAGCACTTTTTGTGGTATATTCCAAATATATTCTCCACAAAATGTATTAAAATGTTTATTGTATGTGTATATGTATGTGTGTGTATATGTGTATGTGTATAAGTGTTTGTATTTATATTTGTATTTTTGTATGCGTTTACCCGATAAAAATCTATGTTAAAGCAATTTAAACTGAAATCCACCAACATCTTTTATCCTTAAAAAGTTGGTCACGTTCATTGTAGTATCAGTTAAATCCCGTATATTCTCTAATTTTATCCTCACCGCCAAACAACCAATAATTCTTTCACTATCTTTTTGTATCTCTTCCTTTTTCACTCTCTCTCTCTCACTCTCTTTCCCTCTCTCTCTGCATCTATCTTACACTTTTTATAACTTTTTCTGATATAAGTAATAAAGATAAAGATATGAAATACCCTACACGCCATTTTTGGTAGAGATTTATGTAAATGCTTATAAAATCCAGAAGGATTTAAGGTGTACCGAACTTATTATTATACCGATGGACTTGGTATCATCTTTTGTATAGATTTAAGCCTATCTTTTCATCACACTCACTATTCAAACGTCCATCCGTCTGTCTAATCAAAAAAGACGAACGGACAATTTGATCAAAAGTTGAAACCTTAAGAAATGATTAATACCAAACTATTTCTTGTTCCCTATAGAAAAAAGTCATTATATGAAAAAAACTTTGTAATTTTGAATACATTTCAATGAAAATCGATGCATTGGCGTTTAATTGATGCAAAACATGTCGGAGTCAAATTTATTTCAGATAGTAAAACTTTCAAACTCCCCTTTAAAGTGGAAAACTCTTCAAATCACTTGAAAATTACACGTTTTTTATCATCTTAGTTTGTGATTCATTTTCTTGGCTTTTTTAAGGGGATCAAGCAAAGTTTTGCGAATTACTTAAGAATCCTTTTTAAGGACCTGAAACTAATTTACTTATTATAAATTAATAAGAGTTCTAAACATTTTTTTCACCTTCCCATAAAATCATGCTTTTAGAGATCTGTTCTAGATTTTATTTATATAAAAATTTCTTAATATTATTCACTTGAACTAATTGTCTTTATAATAAATGAAGCATATCGATGTTTTTGAGAGAATTTTTCATAAAAATAAATTAAAATATTAGACATAAAAAATCTGTCATTCTGAAATGATATTTTCACAAAAAATTTCTTTTAGAAGTGTTCTTTTAGAAATCCTTCTAATAAATGTTAAATTTTTTTGGTCATTTATGGTTTGAGCTTTCTATGAACCTGACACTGGCATTCTTGCACTTTTATCACAATGATTTTTCGAGAAAATCCAAATTCAACGCTTCTTATGCTTTCCGTGACTACGTTCCTTTCAAAAGATTAAAAAATAAGAAAAAAAAAAAGTGGTGTAACACTGATTAAATTTACAAAAAATTAAATAATACAAATTTCGCTTTTGTAATCGTTTTAAGACGATAAAATGAGTTCAGCTCAATATCGATGACATGAAATTCGGCTATTTATAAGGGGCGTATTTAGAAGAGTAAAAAAAAATATTAAAAAAAAAATATGTAAAAAACAAAATGAGATATCAAAATAATCGAAATTTCATTATAATCAAATCATTTATACATTTTTATAAAATTATATAAAAATCGATCAGTTATTTAAAATCATAAATAAAAATACAAGCAACTAAGTTGTGGGGATTACGACCGATAAGAAATAACTTGCATTTTAAACACGCCCACATTTTTATTTCAAGAAAAATCTAGCATTTGTTAGTAACTGAACTGTCTTTACTTTCAGTCTTATTTTTATTCTCTTTTTTAAACTACATTTGATATGAAAAATAATTTTACTTCTTGAGAGTTATCTGGTCCATATGTTACTAAAACGATTTAGTCAAGACCTTTCATTTGCGCTTTTGGTTTACACTATTTTCTATTATTACCGGCGTATTAAGTAACAATCACTTTTCTTAAGATTCCTTTCACGTTTTTGTCTTTTTCGTTGACAAAGACAAATACTTCAAAGGCCCAAAATTTAGGCAGATTGTAGAAATTTCTTACACGAAAATGGACAAGTTGAACAAAATTCTGCCAGGTGTTACTTGTAATCTTTAAAAGATATTTTTTTATTTTTTTGATGTTTTTCCCATTTTAACATAAACTGAGGCATAATAAGAAATCGGTAAAAGTCAACCTTTTTATTCTAAAAGCTTTAAATTCTGATATTACCCTTTACCTGAAATACATCAGTTATACTTTTTATAGATTTCTAGACTATTTCATAAAATGGTTACGTCTTCGTTTAAAGAAAAGAAAAATGTAGAAAAATATTGGCCACTTTCATGGATAAAAAAAGTTTATTAAAGTATTTAAATGATAGTTATCAAAAATCTGGTATAAACCATACAAAATATTCCAACTGCTTTCTAATGATAACAATAAAAAAAGCAACATGGAAAAATCGAAATGTAAAATCAAACAGAAAGAAGCTTTTACATTTTTAATTTTAATGAAAACTTATTTTTTTCCTTTAATGCATATTTACAAAAAAAAAAACAATGTTTTTAGTACAGTACTTTAGTATTTGCACAAACATTGATTTGGTCTCAACTCAATGCAATAGATAGATCAATGAAGTACATGAATCTTCTGGCCCTAAAGAGGCAATAACAAAGCACAATAGTTGGAATAGTTGTAACATAACACACGCAAATAATCTATGACAATCGAATAATCAAATTTACATGTAAAACAAGCTAATTAGACGAAATGTAAACAAATACAAATGTGTAAAAAAAATCTTTTATTGTATAGAATACAAAAAGAATGACAGACTAACATATAAGCTTTATTTAGAGAGAGTCATTTAGTCACCTCTCTAATAAAGAAAACAAAACGAAAAATTTAATTCCATTTACATAAGAACTTTTGTAATGGTTTTATGCTACTGTGCCCATGTGCCCATGTGCCCATGTGCCCATGTGCCCATGTGCCCATATGACCATGTGCCTGTAATTTTTACTTAATCTTTCAGGTACAATTGAATATAAAGTGCATCATGCAATTTGTCTATTTCTCTTACAGAGAAAATCTAAATGTAAAATGACATTTGCTTTAACTTTCAAACTTTAAAAAAGTTTCAATTCACCAAGTTTTGAATAATCTTTTCAGTAATCAAATAATTAAGAATTTACAAATTTGTAAGAATCTGAAAATTTGATAAAAATTTTAATTGAATTTTAGAAACTTGAATTGTTATTAGACATTTAACTGAAATTTTTTTTGTAAAGAAATGCGACAAGATCATCAATCTTTAAACTTGATAACGTCTATCTTCAAAATGTAAGATTTTTTTCTTTTCAGTCTTATGGTGCGGGACTAGACTTGTCCATCCGTCTGTCCATCCGTTCATTTATTCATTCATCCAACTATCCATCCCTCCATCCATCTTACCACATAATCTCTGGCCATAATCTCAGGCTACAGATCGAAATTTTCTTTACAAGGATTATTTTGTTTGAAAACCAAACTTTATTGCAACTAATTAGGATGGAGGTAACTTTTACGATCACTACCCATATATCGGCTTATTGTAAAAAATAGTCAATTTGTGAAAGAAATTTTTGCAAATTTTTGTAGAATTTTTGGAAAGAAAATTTTGTAGTTTTATTTATTAAACAACTCTTTCAAATTTGATCCAAATAGAAAGGAACCATGTCATGTGAATTTTGCTTACAATTTGAAAATTACAATTGATTATTTTTCCAAAATTTGGAATTCATTTAATTTCAATTAATTAATTATGCTAAAGAAAACGCTGTAAGGCATTTCAGGGTTGACCTTAATCATCTTTAATGTTTTAACTTATTTTTCTTTCATACTTCTTTTTAGTATGCGATTTCATTTCATTTCATTTCATTTGTGTGTAAATTTCATGCATGCACAACATCTTTTTCTTGCCTTTTATTTGTACATTTGTATATAAATTTTCGATTCTTAGTATGAGATAATGCTTGTTATATGCTTATTATTATAAATTTTATAGAAGATCTGTAGAAGCCACAGAAGGTGTTAATTTTCTTAGCATCAACAACATCATTTGTATTGTGCGTTGTTACCAAAAGTCTATTACGCGTGTCAGTTGAAAAAGGTTATACCATTTTGATCACTTTGATATCTCCTTGATGTGATGAAATAATATAAAAATAATTTTAATATAATTGAGAAATTATATCAATTTCATAGATTTTATTTTATGGCATTGAAATGATATGAAAAAATTTCTTTCGATACAATGAATCACAAATTATCCAATCATGCATTTGCCATGTGAGTTGAATTAATTATTTCTCACCCTGTTCCAATTTTCAATTTTACTTACTTGTAAAGAGCTCTATTGAGGGCATGATGATAAGCGATTTTATAACTTTGCAATACTTTTGGAGTAATTGTCTCGTTAGGACTCGATATCATCTTGAGTTGAATCTTTATGAAAAACTTTTATATTCTGAATTGTACTGAGGAAGTTTTAATGTGTCCAATTTTAAAGAAAACAAAGTGCCTCTTTTCAAGAAAAGACATTTAAAAATTTTAAGAAAAATTTTTTATGAGACTTAATGTAAAATCTAACAGATGAGATTTATCTATTCCGTCTAGATAAGCATGATTTACATATTAAGGCCACGCGAACTTTTTACATTCTCCAACGTTTTGTACATACTTTGTAACGTCCAGTGCGCCATAGGGCTTAAAATCGATTTAATGTCGTATGTTGTCTATCCATAATATTATACTAAATTCCGAGTTGTAGTTTTCTAAATACTTTATTAAAATTCACTAATCCACCATCTATGCTGCTGAAAGACGAATCATATTAATAATAAATAGGATGGGCCAATTTCTGCGATCACACTTCATGTAACGCTTGATTCCAAAAATAAAGTCCATACTTAAGAAAAATCTAACAGTTTACGATATTTTTTTAAAAAATATCCATTCAGAATTCTTATTTGACTTGATGCTTAAGTATTCCAAATTTGGTACAAATCGATTCAGTTTTTCGACCGCTTTCCATATAACGAATGTTTCAAATCATTTCAAAATTGGTAGTTTCAGCTTTCATAAGCCAAAAAAATCTTGAAAAAATCTATAAAGTCAGTCAGTAAGCTTAATCAAGCTTAATCAAATTAATTCTATACAGAATTTTAAAAATTTCATTACGTGTACCGTTTAAAGAATTCGAATTTTTATTGTAACATTTTCAAATAATTATAAGAAGTATTTGTTATTATGAAGAGGACATTAATATTTTAACAATAGATTCTGAAATTTGGCCCAATTAATATTGCAAAAAAAAAAATTCAAGCATTTTTTAATTATTTTGAAAGAAATGTCTTAATATGAAAAACTGAATTATTTCAACAGAAATATTTTTATATCTTAAATTATCTACTTATTGTTATTTATCAATAACAATATTTGGTATTTAGTTAAAGTTAGAAGGCAACACGACAAAAGATGCCTTAAAGCAAACTTATTTTTTTCCAAATTTTTTTTTTAACTTTTCAAAATAACGTAATATCATAATGTTGTATTATCAGTAATATTAATAAATCATTGTTTAACTGTAATAATTAAGTGAAACTCAAAGAATTAATAATAATACCGAAAAAAAAACATGAAAAAATTTTTATGTACAGATATAAGAATGTATGTAAAAAAAAATCTATAAAAAATAAAATAACAACAATAACAAAAAAGTAACAGAATTATGATGAGATGGAGAGGGAGGGGAAAAAGCGAATGTGTGATTAAACAAAAAAACACGCACTAAGACGTTTAACAAAATGTTTATAATGTTGTTGCGCCCTTTAGCCGATAATTAAAATGTTTTCATAACAAAAACAACAATAACAAACAATAATAAACAACAAGCGTTTTGTTTGCTGGAATGCATGCCGATGATGCCACATACAAAAAAAGCTGATTGCAGCTTACGCCACTAACTCACTTTCATCCTGACTGCAAAATTTAACACTTTGATTTTTGACTTTTTTTATTTTTTTTTTTTTATTATAGTTTCAGTAACATCCCAAAATTGGCTGCAAGCAACAAAAAAAACCATCACAAACAAGACAAAATTGAAGTAAAGAGGCAGCAAAGATCAAGGTAAGACTAGACGGCAAAATCATTACGACCATCATGCTAGAACCTAAAGGCGCACAAAAAAAAAATAAAAGAAAAGGTATACACACAATCAAAACCAGCATAAAACATAGCACAACACAGCACAGCATAACGCAACGCAACGCAACACAACACAACACAAAATTTAACATGAAACTTCATCAGACTAACAAATTCAGCTATATAAGTGGTTCATTTTAACTGAACGTAATCCAATATAACCATAAAAGTGTATGGTAAAGAGAATGGTCGACACATTTAATACACATATGAAACATGTGAACATAACAAGTTGTTAACATTAATTTTCTCGCCATTTTTCAACCAAACCAAAGGAGTTCCCACTTTAATTGGGGGTAACAGAAGCTTTTAAACGCAAATGAATGCAACATTATAATAATAATAATAATAATATAATAATATTGTATACAATAACAACAATAACAACAACAAAACTTATCATCATTAGCATTATTATTATTATCATTATTATGTTTTTATTTTTTATGTTCTGTTTTCTGTTCATTTCTGTTTTGGCATTTTTCTGCTTCTTCTACTTCTTTAGTACCCCACACACCACTTGTGGTACAGGATATTACAAGTTTGTGCAGGTGCTTTGTAATACCCAAAACGACTCAGAATCACTGCCTGATTTAATTTAAGCATGTCTGTCCGTCCGTTACTCCATCTATCCGTCTATGTGAAAGCTACAAGTTGCAATTTTAGAAATATTTTAATGGAATTTAATACATGACTATGTTTTGACTCAGACCCTAGTCAAACCCTATTAAAAATGGTTAAAATCGTATCATTTTTACAAGCATGCCCCATATAAAATTTTTTTAAAAAAAAGTCATTATGTGGAAAAAAAATACAATTTTTAATATATTTGAATCTAAATAAGTTCTAAATTGTATCTTAACATCTAACAAATATGTACCGAATTTGGTCTAGATTGAATCATTTTCATGACCCCTTTACATGTAGCGCCTTTTTCAAAAAAAAGTCTTTATATGAGCAAAAGGTTCAATTTTGAATATATTTTAGCTAAAATTGGCATTGCCTTGTATTTTGATATAAAAAATATGTGTACCAACTTTGGTCCAGGTTGGTCAATTTTTTTAACCTGCTCCAAAATAACGAACTTTTTAAATAAATTCAATTTTTTCTCTTCTTTAAATTGAATCACATTAAGCAAACTGTTGTAGGGTATTTAAAATTCGGCTCCGACCGACTATAAAGTTCTTACTTGTTGCCTTATACTTTGTTTGTGTGGTAGAATGTGTAACACACAAAATTGAAATTATTCAATTTTTTGTTTCTTTATTGCTTTTGTTGTTGTTGTTGGTGTTATTATTATTATTATTGTATTCAAGCAACGCCAGCAACAATTTTAGAAAATTACCTTAATGTTGTTTATTTAATGGAATTTTAATAATAATAAAATGGACATTTTAATTAATTATAAAAGTTAACGCACAATAAAAAAATTTTATATTGATAAAGTGTAAATAATACTTAAAATATCAATTGAACGGTAGTGGTCGTGCCTTAAATACCCTATTCTCATTTCACTTAATAGCACAAATAAATTAAAAAATATAAAGTAGAAAAATTTTCCATTTTAAATGATTTGAAAATTTTTTTTCCATAAAAGGGGCCAGAAATAAATCCGGCACAGTTCATTGTAAATGAAATAATCGATTTTTCTTTTAAAAATATTAAAAATTGCAACTTTTTCTTATAAAAATTGTCCAATTTTGCTCGTCACCTTTCTAGGAAATCTTTAGGTTAAAACACTTTAGAGCGTACCCATAAGTTTCCTTCATTTTCGTGGGCAGCAGACTAAAGAAAAGCGTAAAATTGAGAGACTAAAAAATTGGTTAAAAATTACTACACTAAATGGTTTCGTTAGAGAACCTGATATTTAAAGATAATTCTTTCTTAAAAACACTCAATTTAATAGATAAAGTTATTCCTAAAACAAATTAAATTTTAGAAATTCAAGATCTTAATATTTCAGTTCATCTAAATTTTAGAAAACACGTAACATCAAAGTATAATTAGGGTCTACAAAGATCGACATTGAATTCCGCAAATCAAAATCCAAAGGCTTGCAGTACAGCAAATGGCCAGATGAAACAGCATCATCCTTAAATCTCCAATTCTACGTCTAAAACGCTTACAATTTGAACGAATTTCGATTAATGACGACCAGAAACCTCACACCAGCAGCAAAGAAATATCCAATTCTACGGCCTAAAGCGTTTAAACTTTAAACGAATTTAGATTAATGATGGTCAGAAATTTTAGAGAGGCTAGGTATCTGGAAATGTATAGCAACGGCTTTATCTGCGACTTCAAAGTGTTAAAAATTGATGAACTTTCACAGCAAATTTTATTCAAAACATCCGTTCTACTTATGCAAACCTTAAAGCAGTCAGTGGCTGCGAAAAGCCATTGTAAGGAGATCTTCTAAAAATTACTACAAACAAAATAAGACCAACAACTTCTACAATAAGATGTGCCAATTACAAATTTCTTTCCCTAGGCCCTTGAAGTCCGATTTAGTCAGTGAACATCATCTAAAAGGTAGTACTTCTCAATACTAAAATCGCTGCTTTCCAATCATTTTAATGGACTCTTTGGAAAGGTGTACATACATAAGTACAGTCTATCACTTAAATAATGCAAAAATTTCTTAATAAATAAACTGCTTTGCTACAAATTTCATGCGATAAACTAAAACCAAATTTCCTCCAAAGGCCTTTGCCAAATCACAAACTTTTCGAATTTTAGTCCGCAACCATTTAAATATCTGTGAGATAAGATTTAAAGTAAAAAAAAAAATGTAAACTTTTATTGAAATTCTTTAAATTCATTTAATAATATAAATAAAATAATTTACATAAAATTATAGCGAAGAAAATGTAATGGACTAAAACAAAAATAAGAATTTTCGATTGTGGAATTTTCGATTGATAATTTTATCAATACACTTAAAATCAGAGGGAATTTTTCCTTTTTTTTTTTAAATAAATTAATAATATAAATAATAATAATTAGAGTGATAACACGATAATAAAAAAACGTAAATAATTTTTTTATATAAATTTTATTTTTTATATCGCATTTTACATTTTTCATTATATTTTTTATATGCATATATTTTTAACATTATTATTATTATTTGTTATATTTGTTGTTATTAGCAGTATTGTTGCATAAAATACAGATTACGAAGATTTAAAAAAAAATTTTCTTTTTTCATTTTTTAATTATCTGAGCTATAACATTAAAAATAGAATATCAAAACATATCAAGTGTTAAGGGAAACTATACGATGACACTACGTGAAACGACCTCCTGAAATATTTTCAGTAGATCGTATGTGTGTATGTATGTGGTAGATATTTATATACAAATAAATGCAACATACTAAAATTGATAAAATGAAATGATGCCTTTTTAAAAGAAAAATTACCCGCTTATCTAAATGCCAGCCTCACAGTCTCGTTTTCCATTATGATACAGAGATATCAGGCGAAAAGTGAAAAGCACAAAAAAAAAGAAGAAGAAGATGAAGAAAAAACACAAGAAAAGGCAAGCAAATCGAGGGCTGCAGGCACTACAGATTCAAGGGCCGGCAGTCAGGCCGGCCAACAAAGGATATCAACTGAGTAATCGAATGTCGCCACAAATGCAATGCAATTCATGAGCACTCCATATATATTTACATACATTTCTGCACATACATATAGACATAGATATATTTAACTTAGTTATTCTCTCAGTTAATTTTCAAGTTGCCTTATCAATATCACTACTCAACTCCAACTTTTAACTTCAAGCTACACTCATGACTTTACTGCTTTTGGTTTTGTTTTTTCTTTTTTTTTTTTGTTTCTTCTTCTCTTTTCTTTTTACACATTTTCTTTGTTTTTCTTTTCTTTTCGTTTTTATTTTTTGTTAAATATCAATGCAATCCATGAAGAAACTGGCTGGCATGGCTAACCGAAATGGGAGATAAACAGAACAGAATAGAACAGAATGGACAGACGGACAGACAGACATGGAATGTCCATGCCATAGTATCCAAAATTTTATATTAAATTGTTTTACTTGCATTTCATACTCTCATTTATCTATCTCTCTCTCTCTCTTTCTCTCTCTCTCTCTCTCTCTCTCTCTCTCTCTCTCTCCTCTCTCTGTAACTCTATATATATTTTTCAACTATCTCATTCTTACACAGTTACAGTAATAACATTTACTTTAGTTAGCCATAGACTTTTATAAATTCATTGATGCTATTTTGTTATGGTGTGCGTAATGTGAAATAATTTACATGATCACAAAACAAGCGCCACTTTTACTATTATTATTATTATTATTATTATTATTATTATTATTATTATTATTATTATTATTTTTCCTTTTTCCTTTTTTAAATTACTTGTAATCGCAATGTTGTTACTGTTGTTGTTGTTGCTCTTGTCTAAAACATCACCACTATAAATATTGTAAATGGCCTCTTACTGATGTCTATAATGTCTATAATGTCTGTCCATCTATTTTTTACTATTTATCTGTAGTGTTGATCTGCCTGTCTGTCCGGCTGCTTGTTCATCTTCTTATAAATTTTTCATATAAATGAGCGTCTTGTTGCCACCACTCAGATGCCAAATGAAAGGTAAATTTAACAACAATAATAATAATAATAACAACAACATCAAGAACGTGAACATGAGCATGAATAATACCAAACAACAAACAACAATAGCAAAAAAATTGAATGTATAACAAAATACTTTGTAATGTTTAACAAAATCATTACGAACATTTACGAGCAGCCAAAACCTTATAATAATGTTATTGATTGTTCAAATATCAATATTTTATACTGTATCACATTGTGGCATTGAAATGAAATTGCTCAGATTAATTAAAAAGCTTTTTACAACACAAACTTTTCAAATTGAATGAAGCTCTCTTGTAGATTCTAGATAATTACTGTTTATTTTATTTACTTTTTCTCTTCTTCTTCTTCTTTTTTTTTTTTTGTAAACTATGCAGAATGTTCTGCTTATCTATTTCCATATATTGGAAAAAAAAATATATCAAAAAAAGAGAAAAAAGAAAATGGGAAATATTGAGATCAAAAAACGAAGAAATATTAAAAATCTTAGACGACGTTCTCTAACAAAATGTGATTACAAAACATTCTGGAGAAGACAATAAAACTTTCCATTATCCGTTATCTCTTACATTTATACACACACACACATACATACATACATATATATATATATATATAATATAATATATATATATATATATATATAATATATATATATATATATATATATATATATATATTAATATATGTAATATAATATATTATGTATGTATGCATGTATGTATGTATGTATATGTAATAATTATACATATTTACCATTTGTCAAAGCTAAAGACCTTAATTGAGTTATAAACTATACCTTTAAAGATTGGTGACTTTCAGATAGATTTTTACGATTAATTTAAAAATCTGACTATTTGCCTCCTTACAGTTTTTTTTAACTAGCCCTAAGAGGCCTTATTTTAAATGGATTTTGATTTAGTTTAAGAGTTCTACGAGCTCAAGTCAGTGATCTAATTTTATATTACGAAATTAGCCGCTTTAATGTCTACCGATGGCATCGTGTTTATTGCCCATATAAAGATACTGAAACGCTTATGAAACGTGTTTAATGTCCGCTAATATTTTAGACTATTTACTTGATTAGGCCTTATGTTAAAAGTTTGCCTGAACTGCTTTAGTTAGGTTTACACACTAATTTGAAGTGTAAGTACCATGCTCAATGAATTTCAGATTAACACCCAGCAGAGATGGTACTTTAAATCTGATTTAAAAATCATACAAAGAGCGCATGTAAAGTATTTAAAATATCTATGATTTGCATTATCCAATATATTCTAAAGAATATCAATACACAAAATCAATGGCCAGAGTGAAGGGAACCAAATTTAAAGCAATTTTTCACATTACGTGAAAAAAATTTTACATATGTTTTTTTTAATAAAATTTATACAAATCCATGGTTCAATACAAGAAATCTCTGTAAAAACTTTAAAATGCAAGTAGCGAAACCCTCAGCAGATAATAAAAAATCAATTTTCCCTATTTATATTTTATGATAAAACTTGATTAGAAATAACAAAAAATTTTATATTTTATTTCTTAAAATAAATTTGCATAGATTAAGTGTAATGTACTTTTTATTGTCTATCTCGACTTAACTAAATTTTTTGTTATTTATTGTCATTACATTTAATGCGACATTGAATTAAAGCGCTTTCATCATTATCTTTCTTACTTCTTCCTTTTTTTTCCATACAATTTTCTATGGAATTCATTTATATAAAATGAATAAAATATCTATGTAAAATGTTTAAATAGATGGAGTGAATGTATATGTGTATGTGTATGTGTATGTGTATGTGTATATGTATGTGTATGTGTGTAACCAAACGCACAAAATACATATGAAATATAGTATCGATTCATCAATAGATTTTGAAAATTTATGACATAAATGTTAAGATAATTACCCTTAAAAACTAAAAGTAGATTCAACTGGAGAAAAACTAAAACTAAACCGGAGACTAAAAGATAATGCGACACTATTTATATATAGAATTTTTCTATTTATTTATTTATAATATTAAGCATATATGCATTATAAGCATAATGTAATTATAGAACTCTTAAGCGGAGACATCCACCATATATTCTAATGCTAGAGTTAGGCCCATAAATTTTGATACAATTGAATTTTTATCACAATTTGTATAAAAATCGTTAGAATTTCATAGAATTTCGTAGAATTTTTTAAGCAAATTTTCTCAAACTTTCTTTATTTATTTATTTTCATTATGAAAATTTAATGCATAATATTTAAGATTTCATTTTAATGTCTATTTACATTTAGAGGAATTTATGTAAATGATGAATCATTTCACAAATTACAATTATAACTGCGCTAGATTATTCCACTTATGTACTGAAAATTGCGCTATTTTAACAAAGCGATCTACAAAAAAAAAAACTTTTATCAGGCAACTTCTTCAACTTCAGGCAACTTGTTCAACTTTTAAGAATTTCTCCAAAGGGATAAATTCTTAAAATTCTAAGTAATCAATTAAAAATGCTTTACATAAATCACACTGATTTATATTGAGCAGATCTTGAATTTGAAATCAATGCAAAAAAAAAACTAAAAAAAACTATTTCAATGATCTAATTTCAAAAATTATAAATACAAAAAAAAAACTGACAATGATTGTCCACTTATTGAAATTATATTAAATTGATTATCTTGTTTCGATCAGGTGTACGAACTGGTACAATCCATCTCTACTGATAAAGGAAATTTGACTTTTAGACAGCTAGCAGTGTAGACTTTTAAAATTGATAACTTTTTTTTTTGTAATAAAATAATTGTAACAATTAGCTTTATTACATTAGATGACGTCAAACTGTTTTCTAATTCATTCTATAAATAATTATTAAACAATTCAATTTCGAAATATTATGAAATGTATAATTTTCTTTTCAAATTGTAATTGAAACTATTTAAAATTAATTTACTAAAATATTGTTAAAATTAGTTTGCATATTATTTGAATATTTGAGTTGAAATGTGATTTCCAAAGGAATACTGTATATCTCTTAGATATTTAGGATGACTTTCGAATTATAGGAAATTCTTTTTCAAAATTTTAAGAAAGTAGAATAAAATTTCCAAAAACCAGGAAAAAATATTGCACTTTGAAGCGGTTAATCTAACCATTTGAGTCGAAATTTTAACGTGATCTATGCAAGGCCAAAAAAAAATTCGATTAAGAAATATTTAAATCCTAAAATGGAATATTTTCTTTTAATTCGTCTCTTTTAATTAATTTTAGTTATTTAATTATTATAGTTAAAAATTGGCAAAATTCATCTTGATATCTGAACTTTTGACCCTAACAAATTCAATTTTTCTAAGCACTAAAACTAAACTAAAAATTGGTGGTGTACGTATAAGTTTGCAGAGTCGAAAAGGAAACGCCAGTAACCCCATAGACCTGTCTATCCATGTTAGAGATGTCAAGCTTATATTTGGCGAGAGCATTGGAAGTTCATTTATATTGGCTGATATTGAAAATGGGCCACATCTATCAAAATGTATGCCTACAGTGCAGTGTAAACTGAGAACACCTCAATTTGTACAAAAATTAAGGCCGCTACTATACGAAATTATTATCATAAAGTACCAAATGATCTCTGAATGGTGAATATTATCCAAAATGCGACTCCAGCCAAATATAATTTTTCGATTTGTTTTAATTGTTGGTTTACTGAAATACTACGAAATTTTAGTTAAAAATTTGAGTTGAAGAAATAAAATTTTCAAATTTTATTCATTTTATTTTGTTATGATTTTTTTTATTGTTTATAACTTATTTACTTAATATTTTATACAAAAAGAGCTAAATATTATCATTTGACATTCCCAGAGGAAAAGGGGTTCATTGCAATTTAGTAATATATAAAATGCAATCGCAAAAAAAACGTGCTCTTACAAAAAAACCAAAATAAAAAAAGTATAGAAAAAAAACACAAAAAGTGCATACGAATGCTTTATTCAACGGAAGTGTTTGTGCAATCATGTTGATTGATAAAAATGTAATAACTTTTTGTTTTAGTTTACTTTTTTTACTTATTTATTATTTGCTGTGATTTTTATTTTTTTTGGTATTACTTTTATTTTTCGTCCGATATCAGTTAACACACGTATCTGAAATATATATATATATATATTTAATGATGAGTATGAAGCTAAACTAAATAAAATCGTTATAGGACATTGAGGTGGATCATTAAATACCCTACTTCATTAAAGTAGATGAAAAAGTCAAAAACAGGATTAAAAAATCAATGAATTTAGAATAAAATTTCAAAAAATAGGTGAAATTTTTAGACAACATTGTTTCAGATGAAATAAAAGTTAAGAAATGGACTAATATCTGCCAAGATAAGTAGGGAGACTTTAGATCCTACCAAAGGAATACTCTCTAGCAATAATTTGTACGGATTTTCATAAAATTTCATATTTTTAAAGTAAAATTTTTTTTGTCGTAGAAGACCTCAAAGAAGGGGACGATACAAAGACCTATTATTTGTCACCAAAAGTTTATAAACGCACCTCCGATGCAGAGATGAACAAGAAGGCTTAAATCATTTCAGAAATACTATATAAGTCACTTAATGTAATAAAAGATGGATCCATCTGAAATTACGTCTTCGATGTTTGTGTTACATTCCAACGCCTTAAATTATTAATACTGTAGGTAGTGTAGGGTGCACAGAATGAAATAGAATTAAAAGTACATGTAATGATAATATCTAGTTGCAATTTGAACACACCTGAGACATGCCTTCAATTGAGTTTTCTATTTAAAGGCATTACTGAGGAGTCCTAACCTTAAGAAAGTCACATCTAAAATCAGAATTGATTCATTTGGTTTTGGCATTTACTAGCAACCATAAAAGACTGAAGAAATTTTCCAAAAAAAAAAAAAAACCTAAAAATTATCAACGGCTCAAGAGATCCGTTAGTTTTTTCTATTTTCAAAACTCTCCCTTCCATTTTTCCATTTATTTTGTGAATTAATTCTAGGTAAATATATGAATAAAAAATAATACAAAATATATCATGTTTAAATATGCTTACATATATAAATTTATATAAGAAAGTTATGTGCATATAAAACTTTTATCGTGAAACGTGTTTCCGCTAAAAAGTACAAAGTAGAAAGTAGAACAAAACCAAAGCACTTCTTCTTTAACTTAAAAATTAAACTTAATACTCGTGCATATTATCATTTATTGTACATTTACGTATGCCTTCATTGTCTTCCTTCATTCCCTCGCTTTATATATTTTTTTTATTTTGTATGGACATTAACACTGTTGTGGATATAACTTTTGTAATCACACATGTCTATTACAATATTTGAGAATGATTGTATCTTGGAATTCTTAAAAAAAAAAAGTACATAACAATTTTTCGAATGCAACATTTTTTGGTTATCGTGAAAAATTTGTTTGGTTCTTCCAGAAATATTCTGCTAAATCTTAAGGATTTAATGGGTTCATTATTCTAAAATAAGACACAACTTAAGATAGAGGTGAAATATGATTGTAAGTAAACATGCAGTACTTAAAGTATTTGAACTAAAATAGCTTAAGAAAGTCCAAGCGACCAATAACTGATCAATTTAATTTAAAAACTTTTTGTTAAAATAAGCCATAACTTTAGATAGAGGTTAAATATGATTGTAAGTACACATGCAGTACTTAAAGTGCAATATCTTAAGACTTAAAGTACTTGAACTAAAATACCTTAAAAAAGTCCAAGCGACCAATAACTGATCCATTTATTTTAATTTAAAAACTTTTATACTAAATCGCAATTAGTAAGTCTTTATTATCTTCTCCTTATCTTTATACTTTGTGAATTGTTTTTATAAAATTGGATTTTCCCAGAGTAAGCTGATGTGCCATTACAAGAAATAATTTTGTATTAATATTTGTATTAATAAAATTGGGTGTGTAAGATAATTCTTATTCTTTTATTCTCAATTTATTGAAGAAAGTTAGATTGGGATTCGTTCGTCTTATAAAAATTATATAAAACGGAGCAGACGGCTCCGATATTTAAATATTCTAATGTACATATTATTTATTATTTATTTTTATTAATGATATAATTAAAATTATTAAGGCAGGGAACTTTAGTACCTGATCAGGAATTATCTATTTACATAAATTGAATTTGAAAAAATACTAATCGAAAATATATTTAAATATATTCAATATTAGCAATTGTTAAGTGTAAAATTAACAAAGTTATTGTTAGATTGTTGCATGTTATGTCTAAATTGATATTAAATTCAATGTGGAAAGATTTATTTCAAATTTTATTAATTAATTTATGCAAATTTTTGAGGCCAAAAAAGTTGCACATATAAAATTTGATATTTAAATAGAAGATTTTTCAATGGACTTTGTTTTTTACATGTAATCTAAATTTTATCATAAATTTCGTTAAACAAATTAAGCTAAGAAATAAAATATTTTTGTACCAGCTCATTTTATTAGAAAATTAAAGCTTTTACTTGCAAATCTTAAAAACTTAAATTATTTAATGCTTTTCAAGCTTAAATTATTTGGAAATATTTAATCAATTCTTAAAGTAATTAAATACATTTTACATTTTGGCAATGGAATATTCCATCACTTACATTAAGAATTTTAAACAATTTCATCTTGTTAAAGGTTTCAGCATAAAGGAGTATAAATAATAAAATGCCGTCGGCATAATTTTTCATAAGAAACAGTGAAATTAGAAAAACACAAGTAGAAATATGTAACGGAAATTATCGAGGAGAATAGAAAAAATATCGTTTTTAATAATCAATTAATCAATCAATCGACAGCGTGTCAATGAAGTTAAACATGATACATGCAATTTTATATATAAAAATATCTATAAATATCAAATAACCAAAAAAAAAAAAAATTTAATTTTATATTTAAAAACTATGAAAAATTGAATTTAATGCAGTCATTTCCAAACTTCTTGATAATTCAAAAATTACTCAAACATAGAGAAAAAGATTGTTTCAAGTTTGGGTTAGATCATCTTTTCAATATACTGATCGACTTGAATGAATTTTTTAAGGTAAATTTAAGTAAGTTCATCAAATATTTTTATACTTTTCAAATGGAGCATTATGTCCTTTAAAAATTCCATGAAAAAATTGCTGAATCATTGGTTGAAAAGTGACGAGTATGGAGCGACATTTAACTAAAGTATAACTGTCCCTTCAATTTATTACCTTGGACTAACGATACCATAAATAGTTGAGGCAGTTGGGAAAGTTTGCATTTCTGGATTTTTTCTTTTTTTTCCTGAACTTAATTAAGTTAAGTCAAGGCAGATACGTATGGCAACTACCAATTAAATATTGGTTTAATTAAAAAATATATGATGGGCCTTCTATAAATATCTATATAAACCTAAATTACGGCTTAGGTTGGCATAAAAAGTAAAGACATCTAATTTGACTTGAGCCACCTAAGCGATCCATTTTGATTGATCTTTTTTAATTACACGCTTACTTGATGGGAGCATAACTAAAATAAATGGAGCAAAATTTCAGAAATTTATCGTTTGCAATTTACGAATAATAAGATGGAAATGTTCAAATTTCGCTAAAGAAGATTAAGCATGAGTTTATTTAATCTTCTATAGATTAAAGCCATACTTAGGCTTTAAGCATGGACTCTGACTATAAGAGATTATGTGAATGGTTTGTCATTCACAAAAACCATTCACAAAATTCTAACAAAATGTGAAGTGAAAAAATCAATTTTCATCTGCCTGGAAAACAGACAAAGAATAAGTTAACAGATTAACTTTATCCAAAGTTTGAAGCTTCTTTTCTGAGTGTTACAAAATTATTAGAAGATCAATTTTTGCGGTTGGTGAATATAAAAATGAGATATTCTTTTGATAGTACTTACCTTTATTCAATGGCTTTGGATTCAATTGTTTACGACGTGACATTTTACATGTTAAGTCCAATAGCGTAAAAAATGGTCGAGTTGAAAAAATCCACGTACAAATTACAAAAATAAATATAATTTATTATTATTATTTTATTGATGTTATAACGTTTTTCATTTTCATAAAAATTATTGTTGTTGTTTTTATCATTATTATTATTATTATTATTATTATTAGTGTTATTGTTATTTGTTATTGTTATTATTATTATTTGTTATTTGTTATTATTAGTGTTATTGTTATTTGTTATTTTTAATTGTTATTGTTAATTGTTATTGTACAAATTTATATTTTTAAACAAAATAAAATCGGAATAATACAATCATCATCATCATTATCATAATCCAGTAACAAATGATTAAATACAAAATTATTTATGAATTTTACATTTGGTGGGGGAGGGTGGGGGAAAATAAATAATTAAACACAAACAAACAAAAATAAAAACAAGCAAGCGCAGAAATACACACACGAACAATTGAGCAGTTGACAAACACCCACAATACGTATAATCAATCACACGCACAAAGATCGACACAAATGCAAATAGATACAGTTGAAGAAATATTATAGAAAATTAATGCTCATTTACTCATTTATAAAATTTTCTTTCTTCATTTGTTAATTTTTTTTAACAAAAATTACATTTTCGATTCATTTAATTTTAAACTTTACAAATACACACACTTATATAGATAATTAAACAAATTTATGAAGTTTAATTTTCATTTTTTTCAATTATAGCTTTCTTTGCTTTTCTTCTATTAATTTTCACGTAATTTTTTTTTTGTTGTTAAAAATCTGAAGAATTATGTTTTAATGTAAATTTGTTTTGTTTTGTTTTTGTTTTTTTTTATATTCAATTTCCAAAAAGTAAATAAACAAATAAATGGAAAAGTTATAAAGAAAACCAGGAATTATGTTTTTGTGTTGTTTATTATCTTGCTTTTTTATCTTTCATCGAATTATGAACAATGAAATTGATAAAATTGCAACGAGTAATAAATAACGCGGGCAAAGCAAGCGCGCTCACGCGACCATCCAAAATAACAACCAAACTGTACTACAGATTACTCACTACTAAATGCCGACACTGTGAAACATGTGCGCTATTGCAAAACTTTTGTTAGAATTTAAAAACAAACAAAAAAGAAGAAAAACCAAAATAAAGAACCAACAACTCAATAAGCTAATATACATACATAAATACGCATAAACAAACAAACAAACGAACAAAAAATTCGCGTACACAATTAACTTTAAAAGGAGAAGGGGAGAAAGCACGAAACAGCGCCAAAATATTTTCATTGCTCTTTGTTTGTTGATTTAATAAAGCTATATTCACTGCACAAGATATACATGTATGTGCGTGCGTGTGTTATGTACTAAGTGTAAATACACTTATCAAAACAAACGATACAATAAATAATAAAAGAAAAGAATGCTGCAATGAGAAATGAGAAAGCATTAAAAACAGCCAAAGAAACATTAACGTAATGCATCACAAAGCGAGAAAAACGAAAGAGAGAGAGAGTGAAGAAGTGACAAAAATTGAGTATAATTTTTTTAATCACCTTACGTTAACCCTTTCCTTAATTGGTTGCTTCTTTATTTTTTTCTGTAAAATTATTAGAAAAACAAGCGGCACACTTTTCATGAAATTTATTTGTAAAAATTAATTATAACTCGTTTATTGTTTTTTTGTCACATTACTCACTAAAATGTAATTAAGAAACTTTAACTAAAAGACTCTCTATACTGCAAGACTAACACTAAAGGCTAAAGAGAGCAAATGTAATGTCAACCGAAATAGATTAGTTGCTAGACTTTAATTACTGTCTATACTAGACTTGAATTTGTCAATGTTTATAAACAAGTGTACGCAACATAAATAATTATTTCTCTCCCTTCAACATTATTATATTTATTCCCTAATATGTATATGCGTGTTGCACAAGGTTTTTGCACATTTATATGAACAATATAAAGTGAACAATATTGAATCATATTGAATTCATTTATTATAAACATTACAAATACAAAACGGCATTAAACTTTATAACTGTAATTTGATAACAAGCGGTAAAATGTAAGATTTTTTACATCTGGCATCATTTTGCTCTTTCATTCACATATGCTTTCTTTCCAATTCTCTCTTTTAAATTTTCTTTTGCTTTTCTTCTTTTTTTGATTTTTCTCACTCACTCTCAATTTTCTCATACCACGATTATTATATTCCGAATCTTCCAAGGAGATAATAATCAAAACAAAAACCGAAAACGATAACAAATATTTTGATAGAAACAAACCACAAACAAAAATCAAACAAAAAATTAAACAAAAATCAACAACAACACAAGATGAGCTTGCATGAGTTTGATGTTAAGCAAGTGATAAAAGAAAACTTTCCAGGTAGACCATATAATGCATACACAAAAGGAGGACTACAGATTTAACTGATTAATTTTCTTTTTGATTACTTTAAGATTTCTACTTAAACAATCACTTTCTTCTTCTTCTTTAGTTCTATTGGTTTTATATAAGAATTTAAAAGTTAACAATATGAAAAAAACTTAACAAGAAATAAGAAAATAAGAAATTTTGTTATTTTGACTGATGCATGAAACTCATTATAATTTACACTAACAAAACTTTATTCGCTCTTTTCAGTTTCAGTATTATTTAAAAAAAAATCGAAAATAAAATCATCATTTATGTGGAAAATTTACTCTATATGGAAAATTAGATTCAAATATATAAAGTGCATCTCTTTCTCTCATTAATAACATGGCATAAATGCTTAGTTGTTTTTTTTCATAGTAGATGGCGCTGTATCCGTTAAAACTTACAAATTTATTTATTTATTTTAATTTAATTTGATTTTCATTTTAAATGCTTTTAAATTAATTTTTATCTTAATTTTTAATTTTTTGATTTGATTTAATTGTTTTAATTTCATTTTACAAATTTTTACGTTTTTGACATTTTTAAATGTTTTAAATTATTAATTAACATATAAATTTAAAAAATGTTTATAATTTTTACAATTACAAAAATTGTAAAGTATTTGGTTTATTCAATTCAATTCAGAACTAAAATATTGATATTGTTAATTTTAATTATTTTTAATTATAATACATTAAAGTCAGAAGATTTACTGCATTCACCTTCATGGTACAACATATTTATATAATTTCATATTCTGAGTCTTAACTTGTCTTGATACAAGCCCTGTCATACATTCAATTTAAGTTAAGTTTTTCTACTGAGCCATTATCCATAAATATTATTTCTGATATTCTCGATTCTTATTTGCAAGAGATGCGTTGTTTCAACTATTAAAGAAGTTTCCAAATTATCCCTTCTTAAAAAATGGAAAATTTTGTTTTTTTTTTATATTACCGGCAAATTTTATGCGAAAGAGTCCTGAAAGGATTATTCAAATCATACTCATAAATTATGTGGCAAAAAGAATCTTTTAATGGTAAGTAACGTCTGGAAAACTTTAAAGCCAATTTGCCTAAATAAAAAATCTAAATATACTTTAGTAAAAAATAAGGCTCATGATAAAAATTGCAAATCATTTTTTTTTTTTTTTTAGGAAAAGAACAAACATTAAGGAATGCGTTTCATATTATTTTTTGAATGCAAAGTATAAAGGACGGAAACTATTAATATACAAGTTGAATTTAATTTTATAAGAAAACATAAAAAAAAGGTAAAAATTGACCAGCAATGCTAAAAAAAAACTTTTTTCATTACTACAAAATTTTTGGTAAAATGAGAGAGTGACTTTTTTTTATTATTCGCTCCCTCTTTCATTCTCAACTGCAGAAAATAGGTGTAGGCCTTAAAGGTAATAAAAACCAAAAAAAAAAAAAGACCGGTCAAAGTATAAACGAATAAAATACAAAAGCGTAATATTTATGAAACGGAAATGATGTTATTTCCGTTAAATGTTAGGTGTTGAAAAATGTATGTATGCGAAATATTCAAACGGGCTGATGATTATAAAACAAAAAGAATAATTGAACAAAATGAACTAAAATAAAAAAATAAAATTAAATAAGAACAAAGAGGAAGAATTGTAAGCGGAAAAATGGAAAATGTGAAAACGGAGAATTTTTTCATTAGATTTATGAATTTGGTTGTTTTGTTGTAGTTGTTGTTATATAAAAATATTAAAAAATTTTGGTTGAATGCTTATAAAAATTGTAATCATGTTAAAATAAAAAAACAACAACAATAACAACAACAACAAATAAAAAATTAAGTAAACAAAGATGATGATTTAGATTTCTCATGCAAATCAAAATGCAAATATAAAATGTTATTATTATATTAAGTCGAACTTTTAAGTACCCTCATTTTTCAACATTTTACATTTTATGTAAAATGTAGAAAATTTGGTAAATTTGAACAAAAAGACCGTCATTCTAATTTCGTTTACAAATTTGTAAATTACAACTCTGTGTAGAATTTTACTTTAAAATACTTAAAATTAATGATATTTTTAAATAAATCCCCAATAATCCAATAAATCTCAAGTAATCCAATTTGTATAATTAATATTGGCCTATGGACCAAAATATTTCTATAAAAAAGTTACAATGAAAATATCTTAAAAATTTTGTGTTCATTAAAAAATTACATGAATAATAATTATCGGCCAGACATTCGAGAGATATTGGCCAGAGATTCTAAGTAAATTATTATGAGTAAATGTAAATTGATCGAAATTCTAAATTTACTTATGAAAGTGAACTTTTTGAACGGACTTCCATCTAGAACGTTTTTGTGAACGCCATATTATTGAAAAAATTAATCACAGATTATGAAAACTGCAGATATTTCTGACATTTTAGGGAAATTGTTTTTTTTTACATATAACAAAATAAAAACTTTTACATGAAATTCGGAAGAGTTTCATCTTATACAAAATAAAATAGATAATAGAAGTAATTTCCCATTAAAAATATATTTTTTTTATTAATTTCACAATTTTTTTTTCATATTTCATTTTTATTTCTTTATTTTCATTTTTATTTTTTTACAAATTTTAATAAATACTTTTATTTATAAATATAAATTTATTACTTTTATTACAATTTTTTTCTGAGCCCGATGTTAGACCACAATTTTGTAATGCATTATATGAAAATTTTCTTCTTCTATCTCGCTCTGCCATAAATTATATTTACCCATATACCCGTGGAAATGTAGTTATTTATTTTGTTTTGTTTTTTAAATTTAAATTAAATGTCATTTGTGGTGGCCGTTGTATGGCTTAGAAGGCGAATAAGTGAAAAAGTGCCCCGTACGATGAGAATGTTAACTTTTTATATAAAATAAAATATATTGTTTTATGCATTTATAAAAATTTTTTGGTAGTTTAATTTCCGCCATAATATACGGCTATTATTTTTTTGTTTTTTATCATCATTTTTCCTTATTTTTCTCTCTGAAAGAAATCGACCATAAGAATAATAAAAGCAAAAAAAAAAAAAAAAAGACAATGAAATTCTACTTCATTTTAATAAATTCTGCTTTCTCTCTTCATTTTTTCTTCTAATTTTTCAAATTTATTTTAAATGTATTTAATAAATCTTTGTAATCTCTATCATTTGGAATATTCTACTTTTTCATGCTATATTTTTTAAGAAGTACTGACATTAAGGCCTAATGCCGTTAATTTGTTAAATGATAATCATAACAACACATTATTTTCTTGATCATTGCATACTTTTGGGCTTTTTAATGGAGAGTGTATAAAAATCGATGCCTAAAGGTATGCAAATTACTTTATATAATACATTGGGTTTTCGAAACACTCATGCTGGACTTTCTCTCACCATCAGTGTTTATAACTCACTTAAGATCTATTAACTCTCGGTAAGATATATTTAACATAGAAAATCTCTTGTTACAGTGCCACTTAATACCATTGCGAAATTTGATTTTTCCTAATTTATCTATATGCTTAACTATTGGCCCGACATCTTTTTATGCAATTGAAAAAATTTAATAAATAACATTAAACCAGAAAAACCAAAACGTCCCCTCAAGTGGATTTCGATGAAGCAGACAGCTAATGTAATTTAATAAAGTTCAATAAGCATATTTTTTTAAATATGAGGTATATGTAAGATGGATCCTATCCCACATTTCCTATTTATGATTTATGCCTACTACATTGTAAAGCTTGATTCTGCAATCTGTATGAATATTAGCAGGTAACTATTTCAACAAAACTACAGAAATTCAAAATTAATCTCTAGTGATATTTTGTACATTTCTATTTTAGTTGTCGTTCCTTACAATTTTTCTTTTATAAATTTTTTTAGAGATAATAATTTCGCATCAGTTGCGTGAGAAATTAATATTTATTGTAATAAATTGCTCAAAGTGTTCATGGAAACAAGTTTTATACGTTTTTATAACGTAATTTGTTTACATATTTGTTTTTTTCTTTTCATGTTCCGAAAACTTATTGAAAAATTTGACACATTTATTCTTATATATATACATATATACAATATCTGTTTATATGTATTTTAGGTGATCATTTATATTAAATCATGTTACTTATGCGTGATCAATTCTACTTTGTCCTTAAATAAATGAGAGCACTTTCTTTTTGTTTCTTACAGTTGTTTTTTTATGATTAACGGTTCATATTCCTGTTGTTTCACTCGTGAAATTTCTTTCGTAATTTTGTTTCTCTACAAATGTGTTTATGTGTGTTTGTGTCTCATTTAACGGTATTACCTTGATGTTGATTGGTCAATGATAAAACGAGCCCCTTAAAATTTTATTACTGTTATTTGATTTCTTAAAATATTTCTACCTTTTATTAATCTTTGCATTGTATTGTTTATGTTCTATGTAGGCAAACTGGACACAGTGTAGAAAAATTTCAAATGAAGTGAAATTAAAAAAGATAATATTTTAAAGGGATTTCATGTGTAACGAATAATTCTTTGTACCGCATAAGCTGATTATATAGAAGAAAAAGTTTGGGGAACGATCTTTTTAACATGAGAACTTGTTGCTGAAATTATCACACCAAATAACCGTGATAATACCATTAGGCTATAAAAGAGCAAGTTCATAGTAATTTTTACTCTCTTGAACATTCCTATAATATAAAATCACAACTTTCACTTGATTTTTCAATGTTCAATATGGTATTCTCGCTGAGTATAATGTATTTCATTAAACAGATGGTCACACTTCACATAATATATAAAACATATTAATCAATAAATCTCCGATCTAAGTGAACCGATTATATTGAATAATACATTCAAAAGATTGGCACTAATATTTTAACTCTTTAAGAATATCAATTGAATTTTACATTTCTAAAACTATTACAGGTCACTCGTCCGCTTTTAAACTATATCATATATTTTGAAATATTAATAACCTATAAAATTTACAATATTTCAGAATAATATTTTATAAAAATATTGCAAAATGACCGAAAACTTAATAACTCATATATTATAGTCATACATTGATATGATTAAAGTGATGTAAGACAAATTAAAAAAAAATCCTTTTACCTTGATTTTCTTTTAAAGTTTATGTATAAAATAAAATAGAAGAACTATTTGCAGAAATAAACAAAATATTTTCTTTTAATTTATTTATCCTCTCATACAATTTATAAAATGGAAATATAAACCATTTTTTCTTATATTAATATATTATTATTTAATAATATTTAAAAGCCTAGCAAAATTCATAAGAATTCTTGAGCTGTTTATTACGGTGTATTTATGTGTTAAACTGTAACCGCCAGATGGCGCAGAAATTCTATGTAAAATGTAAAATTTCACAAATGCCAATCGTTTGACGTACACAAAACTTGCATACAAATGCACAAACAAATTATTTATATATGCCATCCTAACGAATTAAGAACATAACAAAATGATGCTAATATTGTTTTAGTGAACAGAGGTATAGGGAGAGAGAAATACAAGAGAGAAGAAGAAAGACTTAGTATTATTATTAAAGTTTGCTGGTAGCACTAAATTGTGTTGAAAATTCAACAAACAAAACAAAGAAAAATCCCAGAAAAAAAAACCAAACCAGAAGGAGGCCACAATAAATTCTCAATATACACACCCATACACACAAATACTAAGAACACTGTATCAAACAAAATGAAACAAAATGAGCAATCAAAGTCCATAAGAATAATAAAAATAACAAGAAGAAGCATAAACATACGCGCAAACACATCACAATTAACACGTAAAATTGTAAAGCAACCCAAGCTAAATGTATGACGATTGTAACTATTCATTTTATTTGTATTGCGTTTGTATTGAGCAAGCAAGTAAATAAACTAACGAGCCTTCTTTTTTACTTGGTTTTTTGCGCGATTTCATTGAGGAGATGCTTCATATGAACACATACAAATCGACGCGCGCGCACACACACACACACACACACGAATAGAGTTGCACACAACTACACGCATTTTATATTGTAATATACCGTTGCTTTCGTAGCACACCAAACACACGCGCACACCCGCACACACACGCGTACAAATGCACACATACACACATGCAAATAAACGTATGTACTTAAATATTTATATCAAAATGTTTACAAAATTTTAAGTGGCCATTTCATTCGTCAATTGTTTGTTGAAGCAAACGGTGCGATATGAAGAATTAGCCAGCATATAGTTTTTGTTTTGCCCCTTTCTCTTTGCATATTCGCATATAAAGACAACAATAATAATAACAACAACAAAAGAAATAAAACTGTGAAGAAAAATTATGTGTAAAATTTTTCCTTATTGTTTTGGGATCCTTGTCCAATTAAAGAAGTTAAACTAGAACAAAAATAAAAACAAAAAACAACAACAAAAAGTAAGAATGAAACAAACAATAAAGATGAAAAGCAGGAAAGAAATTTGAAGAAGCAGGATATTTTAAAGAAACAAAAAAATAAAATAAATTGTGCAGTGAAAGAGATAGAGAGTGAACATAGATAAAGATAGAAACAAAAAACCAAAAAAAAAAACATAAAACAAAATTCATTCAAAATTCTGAAAATGAGAATTTCAAGAAAACAAAAACCAATAAAAGTGATTTGATTTAAAATAAAAGACACAGAAAAAAAAAACAAGAAAAACAAAAACAGTTTGTTGTTAAGGAAATAAACAATAAAGAACAAGGATATGATGACAATGGATGTAAATTTGATACCATCACCACCAGCAACGCCACCATTAGCCGTGGGAGAAGTTACAACAACAATTTCAAATGTAAATTCTTTTTATTTTTGAAAACCAAAAAGAAAAAAAGCAAAAAATAAACAAAAAAAAACCAAAAAAAAGCAACAACAACAAGAAGAAACTTCATTCAAAATAAAAATTCATTCAATATAAAAATTTTCAAATTGAATTTTTCTTAATATTATTGTTATTGTTGTTGGTACGTTTGATGTTGATATTATTCTTGTTAATTCATAAAAATTCTACCATGGCAATTTAAAATTAAAAATATTTCATTCATTTCTGTTTTAATTTTTTTTGATTTTCAGTTTTTAAAGGCATAATTTTCAAAATATTTCTCTCCCCAATATTTCTTCTCTTCTTTTTTTTTCTTTTTTTTTTTTTTGATTAAATTTGTTTGTACCTTCGAACAAAACATACTCCTTACATACACATGCACACCCATACCCACACCCACACAGGCCTAAACATATCAAAAATAAAGCTTAAGGAAAGTAAAGCAAACAGAAAGACAGACAGACAGACAGACAGACAGACACACAGTTAAATAGATGTAAATTTAGAAAATTTATTTCTGTCTTTATTCAACTGCCATAAAATTTTAAACACAATTATCATTCATTTCATTCGCATATATGAGCAGCCAAATACATCTACACAAAACATCCACACAAATTCACAATATAACGAAAAACAAAATTGTGTTCATGCTTTGATCACGCAGCCATCATACAATTATCAGCTGGTGTTCACGTGAACGTTGTATGACTGTTTTTTGCTTTTTTACTTTTTGTTTTTGGTTTACTCTTTACTCTTTTTCTTTCTCTTTCTTTGTTCTTTTTGTTTTGCGTGTTTCTCTTAATGCTTGATTTTGTTATTGTGCTTTATTTAGCATGCAGTAGACGGCTGATAGTAAAACAAAAACAATAACAATAACAATATTAATAGTAATAGCAAATATAATAACAACAAAATTATATTATGACGATAACTATAAATATGTATATATGTATGTATATATATATATATATGTGTGTGTGTGTGTGTGCATTTGCAAAGGTAAACAAAATTGAAATTAAATACAAAACAACAATATCGAATGTACAGACAGGCATGCATACATCTATATATATATTTATACAAATATAAAATACATTTGCATTACAACAACAACAACAAACAAACAGCAGCAGCAGCAGCAGTAGTTAATAGCACAATCAACAACAACAATATTCAGTATAAATTCCCAAAACAATGTTTTATTACGTGCTTTCCTTGCCTTTGCTTCTTCTTCTGCTTCTTTGTCTTCTTCTTCATGTGTTTGCATACCTTTTTGTTTTGCTCGTTTTTTTCTTCACTAGGCTGTTGTACCAAAAAGAATAAAAAAAGAAAGAAATCAACAACAAAATTACGTTCGTACAGTCATGTGCTTTCCTACATGCATACACACATACACCTTTATATATATATATAAACAATACGCATATAACACTAACACACATACACACATATACATATAATATATACACATAAATACATGCCTGAATGGTGGGTATTGACTAAGGTTATTTCTGATGGTAGTGGTTGCATGATATATATAAATTTGTATGTATGGATGTGTGTGTGTATTCCAATTATTTTTATTGATAATAATAAAATAAGCAACAGCCGCAAATACACAATAATAATAAGATGAATGATAATGATGATTTTATTTATTTTAAGAATGTAATAATTTTTTTTTATTTACTTATATATTTATTTATTTATTTGTGTGTGCACGTGTGAGTGTTTTAGATACATGTAAAATCATTTTATTAAATTATATAAATATAAATATATTTATATTTGTATATAGAAATAAAATGGCAATTTTAAATTGATAAATATCCGCGTCTTTCATAATCGAAACGAAATCAGGCACACCCTCAAAAAAAACAAAAAAATCATAAGTTACCGTAAAAATAAAGCTTAAGAAGATTTTTCAATTTATTTCATTCATTTGCATTTTATCATATTTATTTTTATATGAAATCCATTTTAATATATTAATGAGAAATTATTCCGTATTGACATCTAAATCAAATTCATCGAAAGTTTTTTTCTCTTTTATTATTAATATTGTTTTATTTCAAGGCAAAAAAAAAAACAAAAAAATAAAAAACAAAACGGTAGGAAAAAAGTTATATGATTCAGTGAATGACCTTTACTTGTAATATGCGATGTAATTACAAGACACCAAAAGACAGGGTTGTTATTTATACTTTGCATATTGAATTTATTGTCTTGCAATTAGGAAAACAAAACAGTGCTTTAATTTTACAAAATTTATATTACTTTTATATATAAATATGTAGCCTGAAAAAATCTCTGACTTAATCTATAATATTTAATTGTTTTATGTTACAATTCATCTTTAGTCTAGTTGAATTGCAATAATGCAATAACATCTCTGTAATTGAATAAATATGTTTTAATTAGTGGAAGACAAGTTCCGTTCTGTTTCTATCATCAACATATAACATATCTGTGTTAGATACTATGCAAAGTAATCGCTATTATGTAAAATATTTAATCACCTGTTTGCAATTATTCGTTTTTTAGTAATTTAACTTTTGTCTTCAATTCATTTAGAAATTCCATTCATTTATATTAATTTCACTTAATAATTAGCTTTTTTTCTTGATTATACTTGCAACATTTTTCTGATGTTTGCTGTTTTAATGAGAATGTTACAAATCCATTCATGCACTAACGATCCTCTCCCATTATATTTAACTATGTTTCATTACTTTACAATGACGTTATTATTTAACTACAACATCGTCACACGCACACTAGGCAAACCGACAGGGAGAGACAATGAGAAAAGAGAAAAAAAAAGTTTGAGAGCATAACAATGTGTAGAAAATGGGAGAGACAATGTGCAAAAACAAGAAAAAAATGTCTATAATAATAGCAATAATATAGAAAATCATGCATGGCAAGCGTGATTTCGTTTGTTTTGGTTTATTCCACTTGCATGCACATACACATGCATGCACACATTTATAAATGCAAATGCAATAAATGATGCGTCGTTCCCATTTTAGTGCAAAGTGAAAATTGACAAGCAAAAAAACATAATATATTTTTTTGGGTGTGTTTGAACGAACGTGGGTGTGTGAAATTTTTTACATAAAATATACTTTTTAGCACACCCACACCCCATACATACACAGACGCACATACGCACACACACGTACTAAGAAGAATATTTATGCCCAAAAAGAGTTGAAAAATAATACAATTTTTTTCTTTTGCTGTTTCAGCATTCACTCAAGCAATTTGATAATGATTTGATAAAACAACAATTGCAAGAGCAGCAGCAACAACAACAACAACAACAGCAACAGAAACGGAACATAGAGAATGGCATAATAACACCGCAAGCATCAGATACGGAAGATGATAGCGAAGCGATATTGGTGCCACCATTAAAAAAGCAACGCTTAGATGTATTAGACACTAAGCCATTAATGCCGGTAAAAACACCGGCATTAACAACAACATCTTTAACACTTTCATCAACATCGCCACCGCCACCGCCACCGCCATGCCTCCCAATAGCAACAAAATCTACACCGGCATCAGCAGCAACACTAGCATCTGGGTCATTGCGAGCACCACAACGTGTTAGCGTTATTATGCATGTAAATAGTTCCGGTATTTGTTCTACTTTCAGTGAGAACTGTTTAAATTGCTTAAAAGTAAACACAGCAGCGATTGAGAGTTGTAGCGATAATAGCAAAAGCAGTGATAATGTGACTGACAATGCTATCATTAATTCATCGGTATCGTGCACTACTACACAGAATAATAATAATAATAACACTTTTGACAAGAATAACAACAACAAGCATTACAATAAAAATAACGACGCCAATAGTCATGGTGAAAGTATTACACCATCAGCAATAAGAATAACCACAGATAACAACAATAACAACAACATTAACAGCGATAGCGTTAATAATTTTAATATTAATTCACCTTTACAAAACAATGTATGGCGTAACATAAAATTCAAAATGAACCGTAAGCGCAATCATATTGAGAACACTGTAACAGAATTGCCAGAGCTAAATAATAATGAGAAAAACAATAATGCTAATAATAATAAAAATCAGAGTACAGAGAATTATCGAGAAACAATTAAACAAAATAATTCAAATGCAATTGACGATAATTTATCATTATCGTCATCGTCCTTCTCATCATCATCATCATCATCATCATCATCATTATTATCGTCATCGGCAGTAACATTAACGGCAACAACAATGCCAGCTCTAACTGTACCTTCGCCACTAGCGCCAAAGTTTATTATGTTAACCAATCATGGCAGCAATATGGAATCAAATGTTGTAACGCCTGATACAGAAACAGTAACCAGATCCATGCCATCGGCAGCAACAACAATTCTTAAAACATTGCCATATGAAACATTAAATGATAATAAAGAAATTGTGCCATCAAAAAATCAAAATCAGCAGCAACAACAACAGCTACATCAAAATCAAATGATTGCATCAAAACAGCTACCAATTATAATTGATGCCATGGAATGTACTCAACAATCAGCAATCGATAGCACAACATCAATCATAACCACACCTCAATTCCTTCTATTAAATACAAATGTCTTATTACAAAATATATCATCACATCCAATTACGGAGGCCATCACAACAAATATTATACAACAAAATCATTTAGATCAACAACAGCAACAACAACAATCAACATATCTGCAGCAGGATCATATACTGCAAAATGGCATTAAAACAAGCAACATTAATATTAATAATGCTAAAATTAATAATAACAGTAATTGTATGGTGACAACCAACAACAATGGCAATAACAATAGCAATAACAATAACATAAATGGGAATGAGCGTAAACGTATTTATGAATGTAATCATCCAGATTGTGGTAAGAATTATTTTAAATCGAGCCATTTGAAAGCACATCAACGTGTCCATACTGGTGAAAGGCCATTCATTTGTAAATGGGAGAATTGCGATAAACGTTTCTCACGTTCCGATGAATTGTCACGTCACAAGCGCACGCACACTGGTGAAAAGAAATTTGTATGCGGCGTTTGTGATAAAAAATTTATGCGCAGCGATCATTTATCGAAACATGTTAAAAGGCATGTGGTCAAACAGCGTCAAGATAGCATTAACAACAACAATAATAATAATAATAATATTAATAATAATAATAATAATAACAATAATTCTAATAATAATAATTCAAGATTAGTGAGTGGTCTCAAGAGTAGTCCATACAATGGCAATGGCACCAACAATACCAATACCAATAATGGCAATAATGGCATTGCCAACTGTCCTATTGGACGTAAAATACATGATAGTTTAGATGATGATGATGATGATGCTATTACTCAAGCCATATCACATTTAAGACCGATAGCGCCAGCCATTATCGCTGCTAAACAAAATAATACAAAACGTACAAATACAATTTTAACTCATGTCAAACATGCAGTACCGATACAAATTTACAATATCGGTGAAGTTTTGAATGTTCAATCCGTTACTGCTGATATTACAAATTTCTATGTGAATGTTACACCAACAGCGACAACAATTCAACATGTTGCTTCAACAACAGCTGCTATTATTGATATGGACAATGATACAAGCAGCTGTTGCAATGATAACAGCAACAGTACTATCAGCAATATTAGCAGCAGCAGTAGCAACAGCAGCAACAGCATTGTTGGCGATATTGAATCATCCGGCCATAATACAATTGCAATTGTCCATTAAAAATTGCCCCACCCGTACAATGAATTTTTTATAATTAGCCATTAACAGTAATAAAACTGAATAATTTCAATTAAAATTTCTTACTCCATTCCATAAAAAATCTTTTAATATATTTTTATGATTTAAGATGTAAAGCAAAGCAATATATAAATATTTTGCTTTATTACTATTTACATTAACATTTTTTGAAAATAGAACAAATAATTTTTTTTGTTTGTTCAACTGTTGAATTTTTTTTTTTTTTTTATTCGAAAAGTTTGAGGAAGACGAACCTAAAATGATTTTTAAGATAAATTTAGTTTATTGAATTATATTGTACCATTCAAAATTATTAATTGATAGGATTTAAATCAAAATTTCGTTGAAACTCTTCCTCTCTTGTTACTTTATTTATTTCCTATGTTTTTGTTTTTGATTTTTTTTTTTTTTTAGAATATATCTTCTTAAAAATTTACCAACTGTGATATTAAAAAAATTTTCCATATTTCCTTTCTTCCATCTGTCTAACTATCTTCTATGCTTCTATGCTTCTATGCTCTATCTCATAATATTTGAAATGTAAATTTAGATTAGATTTATAAAATGATTAAAAATGAATATTAATCATGGATCTATGTATGTAAAAAATTAAATATATTTATTTGTATGTCTCTACAAATTATACAAGTCTTATGTAAAAACAATCAATGCAATTACATTACAATTAGTCAAAAAAAAAAGTCAAATAAAATCGAAATAAATTATAACAATTATTATTGTTTTTTTCTGAATCACAAATCCAGGAAATTTAAAGGTCACATTCTTAAATTACTAAACAAAAAATAAAACTGAAATATATATATAAATAATTCTTATTCTTAAATTATAAATTAAAGTAGCGATATTGTGTCTAACGTGTCTTCACATTAAATATTTTTCCAAATCAATTTTAAATAAATGGAAATTTTTTACATTTTATATTAAATTATTAGAGCGTCATCTAGTTAAAATAAGTAAAACGTAAACTTCTCAACAGATGACATTGTTTCAATTTTCTCCGTTATTGAAACTGTTAGTACAAGGAATTTCTTTAATTTTGTAATTTGAATGATTTTCTATATTAACACATTCATGAAAGTGTTAAGTGTTAGTAACCGCCTCAACGATAAACCATTTAAATTAAAATACTAAATTATAAGTTGCTTAGACGCTTATCGATATGTAAACCAAGCGTGACATCTCATGCTAACATAAAGATGCATTTAAAAATCAATTTGATGCAAAGTATTGGCCAAATCAGTTGCAACTGTTTTGATGGCATTGGGTGAACAAGCTTGTCGTACAGACATTTCCCATGTATCTAATATATGTGATAATGAATAAAGTTTCGGCAATTTATTTATACGAGCCATTAGAGCGTTTTGTACAGCTTGTAAAAAGATCGTGGCTGCGTAATCGTGATGTACAAGACTACAACTTGGGGATGAATATGGATACTCCTCTAAAATAATCAAATGGGAAAATTTTTCATATATGAATCAATCGTCGAAAAATAAAGAAAATAAAAAATAAATAAGTGCAAATGAAATTGGTTTACTTACCTGGTACTATAATTGTTATGGGTGGTACACTTGGTAATTTTTTATCATCTAAGCAGCACAGTAATTTTATGGATTTGGAATTATTTTGGACGGTTGTATCAAGTGTTATTTTAAATTTTGAATCTAAACGGGCCAATTCACCTTGCATCAGATGTGGTATTTCTAATTCAGTATTGCATGATGATAATTTTGCTGAAACAGCAGAATTAGCATTCTTCATTAAACGGGCTGTTTTTGAAGGTGGTGGACAATCGGTACGTGCACCAGCTGCAGCATATATATTTGTACCAAACATTAAATCTAAGCCTGGTCGAAATGTACGGCGTAACAGATGATTTGCATTGGGATTCTGTAGAACAACATTCAAGGCGTCGAGTAATGGATTCGTCGATTTACTAAATTGTTGGGATGAATGAACAATTTCCAGTTTCTCTAAAACTTTCTCACATTTGAGTAGTGTTTCCAATGGTACACGTTGTGTAGGATTTTGTAAGATTTCTAATAGTTTACGCATTTTGGAGTGTCCCTCAACGTGATTGCCATCATTTCCAAATTTAGCAACCATTCGTCTAAGCGGTTCGGCGTACTTGGTAAGCTGTTTATACTTTTCGCGATATAATTGCTCTTCACGTGGATTGAAAGGACTGTTATTGGTCACTTGACCAGGCGTATTTAACGGTGCGTTAGGAGACTGTAGTATTTGTTGCCGTTGATTTGGGTTCGGTATTAAATTTGACATTTGAGGGCTTGATGTTGGCACTAATGCTGGACTGGGAATCATTTGTGAATTAGCTAATGATTGTGGTGTTTGTGGACCACCTTGCTGCTGCTGTTGTTGTTGTTGTTGCTGCTGCTGTTGCATTTGCTGCTGGGGTATAATTACTGCTTGTTGTAATTGTTGTTGCTGTTGTACAGTAAGACCACCCAATGGCGATGGTACTGTACTAGGCGAAGGACTTTGCCTCAAGAATTGTTGCTGACCAACAACGCCACGATTTACACCAAATATTTGATTACCCTGAGCCATGGTTAAGTTAGGATTCTTTTGAATACCGGCCGGCATATTTAACATTTGATTAAGATTGCCTTTAAAAGAATGGAACGAAAATTAATATCATAGACGTGTATTCATAATTAAGCAAGAAATTCTTGTAGTACTTACCTCCTGGTCCAGAACTATTAGGCATTGTTTGATTTTGAACTTGGGTTCCGCTCACGTTACCTATATTGCTTGCATGTAAGGGACCTGACGTACCAAGTGGACCAGTAGCTTGATTTTGCGACATATTACTTGGCATACCTTGAACCGTGTTCGGCCCGCCACTACCTACAGACATATTACCCGATGCCACTGCTTGATTCATGCGAGCATTCATAATTTGATTCAATTGCGAATGTTGCATATTCATTTGCTGCAATTGTTGCTGCGGCATTTGACCAGTTAATTGTGCCACATTCATTGCGTTAACTGTCATTGAGCCACCTTGCATTTGACCAGCTGCATTTAATTGCATTTGATTGGGAGGTGCTGCAGTTGAATTCATTTGGCCAGCGGAAACTGGTACACCCAATTGATTTAATTGGCCAGATAGAGTTTGACCAATAGGACCATTAACCGGCCCAGTTATTTGTGGATTTGAATTAATCATTTGATTTTGTTGTGGTCCACCGCCAACCGATCCACCCATTACATTCATTTGCATATTTGCTGAATTACCCATTTGATTGATTAATTGAAGACTGGCTGGATCTCGCACTACATTACCTGGCTGTTGAACTGGCATTCCAGTACCCATTGCCATTTGAGGTCGTATCCCTTGCATTTGTTGCATTTGCTGTTGATCTGGCCGTTGTTGACTAAGCGTTTGTAGTAGATTTGATGCTGTTACTGGGCCACCTGGTACAGACATTTGTTGAGGGTTAGGACCACCAGGTATTGACATCATATTCGGATTACGTGTTCCTTGGCTAGCTAAGTTTTGTAAAGCATTTAATGGATCCTGTATCATAGTTTGCTGATTTAAGTCCGCATTATTAGGTTGTGTCTGATGCACTTTCTCTGTTATAAATACAATAGTCGAAATAATAAACAAAACTTTGTTTGTCGCTGAAAAAATACAAATGTTTATATTTTAAATTCAACTTACTTTTTGACACATCTTTTAATCTCAAATAAAGTTTTGCCAATAAACCCATATATTCCTCTTTCGTTTTCGATTTCTTAAATATATGATTCTCCATTGCACTTGCATTATTACTTTCTTGTCCAGTACTTTGAAGAAAATCACTTCTATAAGAAATAAATAAATATATAATAAAAATAAATAAAGTTAAAAAAACAATAAGAGTTTTACAGATTCTGCTGTATATTTTCTATTCTTACATTTTTGCTATAGCACTTTGACGAAATTGTTGCCCTTGCCAATCTTCTGACATGTTTATGCGCTTACTATTTTGTCAGTTTGGTGCTGCAATTACTTGGCTTATTATTATTATTTTATTACATTACCAAAAATTAAATGAACGCTCCAAGCAATTTACTAAAATTATACCTACGAAAAGACGTAGACTTGTGCTCTCGTTAACGAAACAAAACAAAACGAAACAGTATGGAATGGAACGAACATACCTTTATGTTCTTTGAACAAAGTAACAAACCAGAATTATTCATGTTTGTCTAACGCAACTTAAATAGTACAGAGAAAATAAATACATTCTCAATATTATGAGTGTTCAAAAAATTACACATTTTTAAAAATATCTATATGCAATGTATTTATAAATACGTAATGTAATATGGAAGGAAGAATACTGAAAAAAATTCAATAGAAAATTTTTTAAGTTTATATAATAATATTCAATTATAATATATATTCCCGCGTTAATTTGGAATAAGCACTAGCAAATGTACTTGAAAATTCTAAATATATTTTGTTTTGTTTTCATTTTAATCTCATTGATTTGTCTCTCTTTCATTTTGCAGTTTTCTCTATAAAAAATAATTCTCTTTTATATGGTTCTCCTATTCTTGCTCTCTCTCCTTCTCTCTTTCTCTTTTTTTTCTTTGTGCATTGTGCACTGTGGAAAAGTATAAATAAAAGAAATTTTTACTTTTTATCATTTCAAATCATTTGTGTTTTAATAATGCTCGAGATTGGTGAATGAGCAAAAGGGAAAACATGTCAGAAAAAGTAAAATAACAATACAATATAAAAAAAAATTGTCATTGGAATGTTTTGATTTTTTTATTACTTGTTTAAATGTTTTGTTGACAAAAAAGTAAAAAAAAAAATTAAAATAACGCAGAAAAATTGAGAATCGATGTTGATTCTCCTGGTATTAGAATTTTTATCGGTTTTAAATTTTTAATTAAGTGCACATACAAACATATGCTTGCGTATAAAGTGCTTAGTAATGTTCTCTACAACAACAAACAATAAATTTTGATTGTTGGTTTTTTTATTTTTGGTAATTTTCTTACGTGTAGCTTGTGTTTTTTTTAAATTAAATTTTCAACAACACAGAAAACAAAAATTGTACTAAAATAATTATCGTAAATTTTTTAATGAGTTTAAGCAAAGTCCGAGATCCGATTATATTAATAAAAAATACATAACAATAATAATAACAATAGTAACAGAAACAATGAAAAATAAAAAAAATCAAATAAATTAAGATGTTATTTTAAAAGATTTATATGTACGCGTAAATTGCATAAAAAAATCGCTCCCAAATTTTGTAAATCCATTAGTGTTTTTACAATTCGAATTCAAATTAAAACGTATGTTAATAGTGTCACTGGAGCTACTTCTTCTTCTTCTCATTAATAAATTGTATGCTGATAACACCGAGAGCCGTAATAAAGTTCACGTACGGCTTATTTGTTGTTTTACTGGAAAGTCTACTTGAGTGGAAAAAAGTAAAAAAAAATCTATTACAGGTAAAGACATTTGATAAATTTTGTATATATTTGTAAAATTTTTAAGCTATTCGAACATTAAAAACGGATTACTATTAGTAGAGGCGTATAAAACGTTCCACTAAATTAGAGGGATGTTTTCATACTGCAAGATAATGAGGATGATTAATTAACGTTATGAAGTGATAACGTTTACTTTCGTCTTTAAACTACTTAAAGAAATATTATCAGTAAAAAAGCATTTTTTATTTATAGTAAAGTAGTAAAAGTAAATGGTATTAAAATTTATTAGAACAATATAATAAATTTTTTTTTCTCTTCTTCTTTTTAATATTGCATCAAGCATTGTTATGCAATAGCATAACTGTACACGGATAATGGTACAATACAATAATTCTTTATAATAAAAACATAATAAATAACTTAACAATTAACTAATATGCTAATAAAATCCATCCCCTTAATTTTTCACCCGTTCCCTAACCTTTCATCAATTCACCGAAACACAAAAAAAAACGAAAACAGCTAAATAATATTACATTGTAAATGCATGTAAGAAGACAAAGAGTAGATTATTGATGTTCCATACGATGAAGGCGAAATGAAATCCAAAAAAAAAAACCAAAGAAAAAACACAATCAAAACAAAAAGAAAGAAAAAACCAAAGCACATTAAATTAAGTAGCGTTGTAATTAATGTGGTGAATATTTTTATATCGCATACATTTTTTTTTGCTTTCTCTCTTCTCTTTTTTATATTTGGTTTACTCTCTCTAGTTTGTTTTTTTTCGTTTTCTCTCTCTTTCGCTTTCTCTCTGGGTTTTTTTTGTTTGATTTTTACTTCAATTATTCTATTATTCGATCGCATAATCTCTCGTTAATAGTTTTGTTTTGTTGATGCAATAAAAGCCCGTTACGATACGAATGAATATTTTTGTATTGCTATATTTTCTACTTTTGCTTCTGTTTCTGTGTCATTTTCAATGGTTTTGATCGTTAAAAAGTACAAAATTGTTTTGCTTTAATTTTATTTTGCCGTTTTCCCTTTTTGTTTTCTTTTTGCGTTTTGTTTTTGTTGTTTTTTTAAATGTATATGAAGGCTAACGAATAAATTTGCGATTAGTAGCAATTTTACAATACGCATCCGTGGTCGGAAAGAGAGAGTGCTTTCGCGTGCACGGAATAATAAATGTGACAATGAAAGAATAGAAATTAAAGTGACATATAATACGAATAGTGGAAATTGTAATAAGAAGTTTTTTTGCAGAAAAATCTTACATTGTGTTTCATTATTTTTTTAAATTTTGTACATTTCATTATTCTCTCTTTCTCTCTTTCTTTGCATTAAAATTTTTTTTTTCATTTCATTTAACAGTTTTTCAACGCAAAATTTAGTTAAAAAGTTAGCGTGTTAATGTATGTATATGATAAAAACAATAACAAAAATATCAACAACAGCAACAATAATGAATAAATGAAAATAAAAAGTCGAATAAGTAAAATGAAAAAAATAAAGTTATAATATAACACCAATCACGTACAAAGAGAGGTAAATAAAAAATAGCAACAGTAACAGTAGCAACAATAGCAACAATAAAATTCATTAATGTTTATGTTGATGTATAAATATTTTTTAATTAAAAAAAATACAAAGAAGAAAAAGAAGGAGAAATAGTGAAAAGAAACGCAAAATATGAAAATAAAACACATAAAATTGCGTGCATTGAATTTGTGTATTGTACATGTATTTGTATGCACATGTGTATGTGTATGCATGTGTGTATCCATTTAAATGCGTAAAACATTTCATTTCATAAATATTTCACCTTAATTTTACAAATTCATTCCACTTTTTCTTCGTTTGCCGTTTCTTCTTGTTCTTCTTTAACTGTGATTTTATGCATCAACTTTTTTGGTTTGTGTTTTTTGTTTTCCTTGTTTTTTTCTTTTTTGTTAAATGAATGGAAAAGTTTTGTTAAATTTGAAATTATTGAAATTATTAATTGTCATGTAAATTTTAAATAAACATTCACACACACACACACACACACACTTGTGCACTTACACACACACACACACTTGTGCACTTACAGACACGCGTACACATCAGTGAATTATTAATACATATTCATAGTATATGTAAAATAAATGTGGCGCACAAAGAGAATCGAGTAAACTATACAAAAACAAACAAACAAAAAAAAACATTGAAAAAAAATGTTTTGTTAAAACAAAACAAAATACAAAGCACAAAACAAACTAAGATAGAAAACTAAAGAAAATGATGGAGGAAAACTCGAGGAAATCACAACAAAAAAAAATAATAATAAAGAGAAGAAACATCCTTGACTGAATAACAACAACAACAATAATAACAATAATCAAGAGTAAAGAAAAAAAGGTAAACAATAATAATAATAAAAGAAGAAGAACACTAATAATAATAAAAAGATAACACGCCACATGCAAAGTAAATTTACAAAAAAGTATGTACCAAGCAATAACAAGAATAATAAACAACAGCAGCAGCAGCAGCAAAAACAACAATAATAACAACAACAATGCCATATAAATGATGATAACATCAAAAAAAATATTAAAAAAAGCCGTGTAATAAAATTTAATTTAAAGCAAATTAACAGAAAAAGAAGCACACACACACAAAATATAAAAACAATAAGTCTTTAATAATAAACACTTTATAATAAAAAAAGTGTACGTGAATATTGTTTTCTCTGTTTTTAAGTGAGAGAATCGTGTAAATGGGGAAAAAAGTATCTCGCAAAACACCTGATGCTTGAGGAAAAATTGCGTGTACGTTGAATGTTTATTAATGAAAATAATTAAAAATAATAAATAAATAACAAAAAACCATAAAAAATAAACGTAAAAATAAAAATAGCAACAATAGCAACAATCATAACTAAAACTATAAATAGGCAATTTAATTAAAACAACTACAATAATAATAATTATACCAATAATAATAATAGTAGATAAACAAGAAGAAGAAGAAGAAGCCGTAAAAGCTAAAGAAATAATGTTAATATGAAAAATAAGTCTCGAACTTACGTTTTTTCTCGCTGCTTTTTCGCTAACATATGGCATAAATACACGGATATACACACATATATACACAGAAAAATAACACTCATATACGTATTCTTATACATATAAATTTACGTATACAAGTAAGCATGCCTTAGGCCAGGCTTCATCCCCTCCACCTTTCCCATTTTCTCTACCTCCTTACACCGTCCGTTTTCTCTTCCATATTTTCCCTTTTTCTCTTTTCATTTTCTTCTTCCTACTCCTCCTTGCACCTTCGTCTTATTCCATTTCATTCTCTTGCTACTTTAATCTTCCTTCTCATCCTGCCCTTTTTTCACCTTCTCCTTTTTCTGCCAACTCATCCTTGCACCTCTGCCACGTTCCACCGCTTCCGCACTCTATCTTCTCCTCCTCCTCTCGTCCACTCCTGCTTCCGTCTTCTTTTCTTTTCGTCTCCTCCTCATTCCATTTCCTCCTTTTTCCACCTTAACCTTTTTTCACATCCTGCTCTTCTTTCACTTTCCTCTCCTTCCACGTACTCCTCCTTCAACCTATCTTACATTTCGCCTCTTCCTCACTCCACCTCCTCCTCCTCTCGTCTCCACCTTTCGTCTTCTCTTCCTTTCGTCTCCTCCTTATTCCATTTCCTTCCCTTTCAATCATAGCCTTCTTCCGGCTCCTGCTCTTTTTCCATCTCCTGCTCTTTTTCCATTTCCTGCTCTTTTCCACCCTCCGCTCTTCTTCCAGCTTCTCCTCTTTCCATCTACTTGTCCTTCGACCTCTCACATGTTTCACCTCTTCCTCATTTAATGTCCTTCTACGGATACTACAATTTTTATTCTATGAAATTCTAGTGATAATAATAAAAATATCTACCTGTGTTTATATGTACAGATAAGTGTGCTTGGTGATGTAAAATGTTATAAGTGCGGTAAGTGTGACAGATAAACTATTGAAATAATCACACTACACAGTTTTCTTGTGTCTATGTTTGTGTATTCATGTATTACGAAAACAATAATTTAATTAATAAAAGCAAAAACAAAAGGCGGAAAAAGTCAAGAGAAAGAAAGAAATAACATTGCGTACAAAACACAAGTTTTTGATAGATAAATAATTCACATAAAATAGATAACAGAAACAAATGAATGTTACTTGATTGATTGTTATTCTTCTTTCTCTCATACTCTCTTTGCGCACTCCCCACTCCTCCCTTCATTTTACATTTCCACTTCCATACATTGAGTTGAGTTTAGTGTTTTTTTTTTTTGCCAAGATACTAAAACGCATTTTATTTTTCCTGTTGCTTCTAAATTCTCATTCATCACATTTTCTTGTTTCTTGTTTCTATTGTAATTTTTGTAATATGCATAAACCTTCGCATTTTTCATATTTCATCAGAGAATTGAATAAATTAATAATGATGTTGGAATTTATTACAAAAACGATCACGCACATAATTTTCAAAATGATAATTAATTTAATGGCAATAAAATTTTGGGATTGAGAAAGTATAAAAAAATTGTGCGAGGGTATGAATTGAATGGCTCATAACTTCTGTTATTGCAAAAGTTTTAAGGGTAATAACTTAAATTTTGTAAATTTTGTAAATTTTGTAATTTTTGAAATGTAAATTTTGAAATCCAATTCCATCATGTTCAATGTTTTATTGCCCAAAAATTCGAATCACTTTTAAAGTTCTAATCATTTTATTTGCTTGTCAAGTGTCAACACATTACAACATTTACATCCTGATGAAGGTTCCAACATTCTCCTTTGTATTTTGAACCCAACCGACAGTTAGCTTTTTTTTAAGTACCGCCAGAAATTTCCTTTCAAAAAGCCAATATGTCTGGCACCATTTAAATGAAATTTTTGACATAATCTTGTGATTTATTCAAAAGGTTATTTATTTTCAGTTAAGACTGGAGTCACAAGACCGTAAATAGATCAGAAGAAAGGTGTATAGATTTAGGTAGATTTGAGCTTAAAATAAATGAGCTTGCAAAAATCGTTCAAAATATCTAAAATGCCATCGTACAATTATGTTCAAATGGTTCAGTAATGCCTTCTTTAGTAATTTGCAGAGCCCCATCGATCTGCTAGACTTACAGTAAATTTGTATTTTTCTGATGCTATTAGATCAGAGCTAATGGGATCTTAAAATAAATCAAACGTAGTCCTTATAATTCCCTGATTTAACTTCAACTGTTGATTTATCTTTCTATGACCCCGCCAGTCTTTCTGTGCCTCTCTCTGCCTTCCTATAATTTTATCTGCTTTTCTATGACTCAAGTAAGGACAGACAGAGTGATTGTCTGAGATGATTTGGTTAAGTGTGATAAGTTTGCCATGTGAATGGTTTTTTTTGTTATAAATAGCGATAATTGAAACTTTTTTTGATAAGATATCTCGCACTGCTTTCTCTCCCTTTATTTCGCTCTCTCTCTTTTTAGGCCCTAATCATAATAAAAAAATATTAGAAATTGCACAAATTAAAATGGAGAAGCAATAATAAAAATAATTTAATTATTTTCAATTCGATTTTAGTTTAGTTCAGTTAATATCAATCGATACAGACAATAATTGGTTTTTCTTTCTTTTTATTACTCTTCATCTTTTTGTTGTTTTTCGTCTTTCTTTTTTATTTTTAATTTTTTTTTTGTTTTTGGTTTTTTTTCTTTTTTTTTTTCTAAGACGATTGTTATTGTTTGATTAAACCACAATAATCAAATGAAAATTTATAAACGTAATAATAATAAAATAAATAAGCAAAAAAAAAAAACACACACATGCAAAAGTAGAAGCAGAAGCAGCAGCTGAATACGACAATACAAAAAGAAACAGATAAACAAAAAGTAAAAAAAGGCAAAAAAAAACCAAAATATGAAAATAGGTTAAATTAGGTATAAGTTGTCGGTCTCAATTTAACCACATAAGTGACACATACAAATACATATGCATTACACATGATTTTATATGCATATAAAATTATATCGATATTTATATATAAAATTTGTTTTCACATACAAGTTATTATCATTAGTTTTTAACCTTCAAAGAATTTATTTTAGTTTTATTTTTGTTTATTTTGCTTTGCTTTGTTTCGCATTGACTTTTTTACATTTTTCCTTCATTTCAACTCAACTGAACTCAACTGAATTCAACTCAATTCGATTTGATTCACTTCAATTGTTTTTAAATAAATGCGTAAGAGGGTTAAATGAAAAAAAGTGGCCTTAAAGGTAATACAAATAGAATTGAATTCAAAAAACTGAAGAAACAAGTAAGAAAATTTCACTTGGATGGGGCCAAATTTTGGATAACCATCATCTAGACGAACTATTTCATAATTTATGGTACAGGCAGTTAATTTAATTTAATTTACAGTTTCTAACAAGTGTGCTCGATTTGCTCAATTTTTTTTTTTTTTGAAGAAATTGTAAAATAACGACCCTAAATGTTTTTAGCTTATTATCAGTTTCAATTTTCAACTTACTTACTTCAGAAACTGGAAATGTTTGCTTAAAAAAGGGTGTTTTCAGTTTATGCTTCATTGACCGAGTTGGCCCATTTTCAATATCCTAAGCATTGTACATGAATTTCCAATGTTTCCGCCAAATTTGAGTTCGATATCTTCTATTTTTGAGATTAATAAAATATCTCCCATACTTGGACACCTAGACAGACGTATAGACAGAGAGACATGTCAAAATCCAAATCAAAATTTTATGCTTAACTTTCCAGGCCCTTCGATGCTTCCTTTTGGATTTTAAAAATAATAATGACAAAATAAGTACATCGCCAACTTCTGGTTGATGGCCAAATTTTGAAACGATTTACATTTTTATACATAAATGTAAAAACGATCATTTATTGATTCATTCATTCATTCTGAAACTCTATGAATTGTTGACTTAAGAAACTGAAGCCGGGTCTTTGAGCATAGATAAATTTTAGATAGTATCATAGATTTTATCAAAAATTTTTGTTTATGTACAAAGTATCGATTTACGTTGTAACGTTTTATATGTATAACTTTGAATGAATTGCATGCCGGTCCTCTAACTGCCCTGCAAAATTCATAATGAAAAAACAGTTTTCAAAAAAAAAGAAAAATTAATTTGCTTTGAATACTTTTTGTTGTTGTACTTTTCATTTCACGATGATGTTGTCGAAAAGTTGTCAATCGAGCAAAATCGCGCGGATCTCATCAGTCCTATTTTTTTTTTTTTACATTGACATCTAGATGGGTGTGTGTATGTGTCTGTATGTGTGTGTGTATATGTTTGTAGATTTATTGACATGGAAAATACGTTTTTTTTTAATATGCGGTAAACGTTACATTGGAATATATGCATTACATATACTTATTCATGTACATACATATATTCATACATACATACATATGTACATATGCATGTATGTGCTTTAATGTTTTCTATAGATATTTATAACATACACAAAAAAAAAACAAACCAATCAACAAGAAAAGAATGAGACGAAAAAAAATGAAATGAAATGAAATTAAATGAAATGAAATAAAGCGAAATATATTGAAAGCTTTTGTAATGTACAATTGTGTTATCATTTATGTGTATATGTGTATATGTATATGTATGTGTGTGTGTGTATGTGTATATGCATGTTTTGTCATTATTCTGTTACTTCAATAATAATGCACAATAATCTAGTTACGTTGTTTTCTTTTCTCTTTTCTTTTTTTTTATTCGTTTTTCATTTTGCTGTTTTGTAAATTTTTTTTCTCTACTTTTCAGTGTTTTTGCTTTCTGTTTTCATTGCAGTTATTGTTGTTATTATTATTATTATTGTTGTCATTATTAAATTTTCTTGTTTGTTACATTTAACATATAAAAATGTATATGAGTAAATGAATAAATGAATGAATGATTGTGTATATATTTTCAATGTACACTAACAACAAGAACAATGATAATAATAACAATAATAATAATAATAAAATTATTGCAACAAAACATCAGCAATGATAACAAATAGAGTGTAGAGTAAGTAGAAAAAGAAGCTGAGTACATAAAATCTTGTCACAAAGTTGCATTCGCTATGCTTTTGTTATTATTACCATTCTTCTTCTTCTTCTTCTTCTTCTTCTTCTTCTTCTTCTTGTTGTTGTTGTTGTTGTTGTTGTTGTTGTAATGTTAACGCTATTCGACATTTGCCTCATTTAACTATCTATGTATCTATCTATCTATCTGTTTGTCCGTCCATTTTTCTCTCTATCTATTTCTTTTGTCTCTCTGTTCTTCAGTCAATCTGTTGTTTATCTATTTGTCATGTCAATTCATGTTACGTTATGTTATGTTTTGTTATGGTGACGATGTGCTCCATATTTCGTTTCATTGCTTTTATTATTGTTATTATTATTATTGTTGTTGTTATTATTATTATTCTTGTTGCTGCTGCTGTTATATACGGTCGGCTGACTTTTTTGTGTGCATGTATTAAACGTAGTGCCATATTGTACCCATTTATATTCTTATGTATTTATATATATATATATATATATATATATATATATATATATATATATATATATATATATACATAAATTGTATATAATACGCTTCGATACATAAAACATTTTTCTATATACAATTTTTATATATTTTTATATAAAGACTACCAAGTCTAATGTTTGCTTATATGTATGAACCTTATAGAAAAAAAGTCCTCACTTCAATATAATAGTCCATATTTAAATATCTGTTAAGGTTTCGCTTTTGTTCCATTTCATTTAACTTTGTTCTGTTCTGTTTCTTTTATTTAACTTTTTTTTTGCCTTTTGCTATTTGATTATTTTGCCTTTGCTTTTGTTTTTGTTTTAGCATTTCAAAAGAGTTCTTTTTTTCTTTTTCTTTTTTTTTTTTTGTTGTATACGCCATAATAATAAATATACAAAGTTCATATGATAGAATCAGGGCAGAGTGTGATTGACACATTACCATAAACAGTCATAATGATGTTCTCTAACAAGTAAAGCAAACAAAATGAAAGAGAATGGAAAAGCTTAAGAAAAAGGAGGAAAAAAATAAAGGAAAAAAAGTTTAGATACTTTGTAGTACAAAGATTTATAAATAAAAGGAAGAGATGGAAAAAAGAAAGAACTAGAGATTTCCATTATTCTCATTGCCCATTTAATTTTTTGTTTTCCTTCATGTATCATTTCCTTTAAATTTGTTAAATGGTTTTTTTTAAAGAAAGAAAATGAATGGAAGGGAAAGTCAGTGGTGCCATTTTCACATTCAAAGAAACTCATTCATTTGATTAGAATGGTCCTTGTATATCTTCAATTGTTGATCCGGCCGTTGCTCGATGAATTCAATTCCCATAAAATAAAAGTTTTCTATCATATTTTTGTGTTCTATTTTGTTGTTAAGTGTAATAAATTTATATAAATATGTTTAATTGGCCCTTTCTGCGATAAAAATTATATTACCCAAAAAAAAAATGTGAATAATAGAAGTCAGGACCGTTGAAGTTAAATATCCAAATATACACTTCTTGCGATACGTCAAAATGGTTGAAAAAATTAATGCAAAATCTATAAAATTGTATGAGGGATAAACTTAAAGGTAAAAGATCCATCAAATAGAACGATCTGGGTTAAATTAATCTATAAAATTGTTATTTCTTTTTAGTTGTTGTTAAAACATATCTAGAATTGTATATTTTTCCGTAAAACAATTCTCTTTAGAATAAGTCGTTACATGAAAAATGATTATAAAAATGGCACCACCGTAATAACTTTTAACGGCAGGGGGAGTCCATCTAAGATAAGGCTTTCTACTAAATATCAAACTCTAGCGTTAAATATAAGATACTTAGATAGACATATGAATGGAGAGAGGGAGGGGCTTATATCATATTAGAAGATAATTCTAAAAATCCAATATTATAAAAAAAGTTGCCCTTTGGGATATTATGCCAAAGTATAATTAAAATATGTTTCAAAATTTATGATACTGCGATTCTTTATTGCCACAGAAAATTTAAGATTACCGAAGATAAGATCCAATGGCTTTAAAGGTTCATCATAAAAATTTTGAGTAAAGTTCATTGCCCGTATATATTAGATATGGGCAATGATACCGTAAGATTAGATCATTCATAATCATTAATTGTTTAAAATTCAATTAGAAAAATGTTTTTGATAATATCGAATTAATATGAACGAAAAAATATTGATTTCATTTCTTTTTTTTGTATATATTTTATTTTTATTTTTATTTATTTTTTATTTTTGTTTGGTAATATTGAGTATAAATCAGTGATACGTATTAAATTTACATATATCACACTGCCAAAGAACAAAAGGAAAAAAACAATAATGGTGTGCGTGCGGTAAAATATTTTCAAATAGAAATAACGAAATTTCAAATTCAAATTCAATTTGAAGAATTCTATTGAAATGCAAATATCAAGATCAAGCTATTTACAGTTATTATCGTATGTTATTGTTTAGATGTATGCGTGTGATTTAAGGTGACTTCCTTACTATGTTACAATAACAACAATAATAATAAACAGCCAACACAACTACAAATTTTTACTTTAAGCAACAAAATGAAAAATTTAAATAAATAAGAAAGCAAAATATAAAGAAGAAAAGAATGAATGAGCGCTCGTGCTTTACCAATCGACACATTTATAAAATATTTTCAATATTATGCTAATTGCTTTTCATTAGAGAAGACAGTTAGTTCACAAATGTTACTTGAAATAACTGTACTAAGAATAACAATACAATACGATACAATACCAACAAACGAAAAAAAAATAATATGTAACAGAAATAAATAACATCATAGTCAATAAATTATCTTTGAATCTGTTTGTTGATTGTATTTTATTTAATCAACGCAATAATACGGTTAAACAATTGCATCAATCGAAATGCAAAATAAAAAAAAAGCAATAAGAACAAGAGAAGCTCAAACAGAGATTATGTCAATTTCTTTTATCAATAAAATAAAACAACAACAATAATAGCAATAATTATTGTAGCTATAAGAAAACAAGCAAAAGCAGCAACAACGACAAAAAACCCCCCAATCTTAATTATTAATTTTATTGTTGCCATACACAAACAAAACATTTTAATTATTTATTTACATTATACAGAGTAAAGTGAAAAGCAATGATTGAGAGAGATAGAAAGAGATAAAAAAGAGAAAGAGATAGTATAGTTTTTTATTTAATCATTAAGCAATTAAATAAATTTTAAAAATTGTGTTCTTTCTCGATTGTCGTTTCAAAATTCCATTAAACTATTTATATTAAAAATACAAATGAAATTTTACAATGTGATGTTCCTACAAAAAATGACCTTTAAAAATTATCCTTATGGTCTTCGATATCTTCCCAAATATATTTCAAATTGATTGGCTAAGAAAGAAAATTAAAAATTAGTAATCGTTTAATTCATGTGAAATTTTTGCGTAATTTACAAATCAAATTATTTAAATGAAGTTTGATTTTGATATTTTACAAATGCCATTCGATTTGATTAAAGGTTAATTTGGCTCCTCAAAAAAAATCCTTTAGATAAATGTGTGTACAGATATTTTAAACGATTTTTTATATATTCCATTGCCGGAAATTTACGATAATGTAACAATTCAATGTTTACACGTGCAATGTATTATTGAAAATGTAAACAATGTAAAAAATTGAAATACCGAAAGAAATGATTACATGACACTTGATGTTATTGATCCAAATTCAATTCCCAAATGGATAGAATTTTATTACTGCAAACATTTTTCTACAAGAACAATTTTTCCCGATATATATTTTAAAATTAAAAAAAAAACGCCTTCAATTAAGGTGTAAAATACAAGTGACATGTAAAATATAAACAGCATGTAGATTTTTGGACGTCATTGTTATATTATTGTTGATAAAATTCATGAAATTATATTTTAACCATTTGAGAACATAACTGCTTGAAATGGTTTAGACTGTGGCCATCTCAATTGAGCGCCCGTGTCACATTTTACGTGAACATCAGGTCATGCATGTGCCGCGTTTGCTCATTTTTGGCAAGAAGCACTGCCGAGTGAACATAATAAAAAACTGTTACATGATATTTAATCTCAAAGCAAATGAGTTTTGCATTTGGCATTTTGATAGCATGCGTGGTACATGGATTCATTACAACAAACCAGAGGCTAATGTGTAAAATACAGTAATAGGTTTCATTGAATAAGCTTTTTACAAAGAGAAAATTCAAGATGAGTCGACAAATTCGTGATGGAAGTTTCGCGATTTAATATATCGGTGCTCGAAAGGGTATTAATACAAATAAGTGCTTCAAGGAGTTAGGCAATCGTTTCACTTAACTTTCATCATTTCCCTAAAAATATCACGGCATGTAAATGTCTTTACAAAACCTCTCGACTCGTGAGTTGTGACACACTTCTTTTCTACTTCTGTAATTGTATGATTAAAAACCTTAGAAACTTATCAAACTGCTCGTATAATGGAATTTTAGAATTGAAGGAAAAATGTACACTAAAGTAAATTTACGTAAAAATCTCGCTTTAAAGGTTTATTTTATTAGTGTGTATGTAATGTAAATATATTTTATATGGCTTCTGTTCTATCGTTACGTTACTTAATAATAATTCTTCTATGTATCATCGAAAGGTTAGATATAACACAGATTAGTATCTAGCTGTCGATTAGAGTCTTCGCTACATCATTTGGCATAATACGATTTGGAAAATGTTTTCAATTCGTATACCAATACTCCTTTTTTTTTAATATAAAAAATAAAGCTTGTTAAAATCGTTTAGCGGCCAAAACAAATTTTTCAAAATTTTTCAAAATTTTTCAAAATATTCTAAAATTTGATAAAAATCATTCATTTATATTCGATAAATTGCTTATAAAAATATCTATAACTTGCAAGTTAATGATTGAGACAGACAAATGGACCAAGACTTTAGCATATAACTCTGTAAATTCTACTAAATTTCATATTGCGATTTATATGAAAGTTTCTCGATGAAATTTTCACTACTTATTTTTAAGTATTAAATATTATGGTTAATTTATTTTAATTGGTATTAAGAAGATGCCATAAAAAAATTTTGAAAATTATTATATTAAAAATTTAATTCTTAATTGATACACAAATAATGAAAAACCAAAAAATTTTATGTTTTAAGTTTTATTATGATTTTTCTTCTCATTCTGATTCCTTTTAAATTACATAAATTTCAGAATTGTCATTTGAATGGAATGAAATGAAATAAAATGGTTCATTCTAGGTGCAAATTTGGGGTAGAAAAAAAAGGGTGGCCTTTAATCAAATTGATCAAAAAATGAATCTCTTCTCTCTCCTCATTTTTGATTTTCTTTTCTATTAATTTTTAATAAATGTCATCGTTGTTAATGGCATTTATTTTCGTCTTCTTCTATTTATTTATTGTAGGAGCTATGGGATTATTTATATTATTGTTGTTGTTTATATTGCTTTTTTCTTTTACTATTCTATCTCTTTATTAACATACGTCTATTTGATTTTATATTTAAATGCGATAGAACGATTTTATGTGAATAAAAAGTGACACATAAAAAGTTTTACATAATTTACATTTTAGATGGTTTCCTTTTTATACCTTTCGCAATTTTCTTTACTATACTTTAACTGATTTTTCTTTACATTTATTTTTATAATCTACTAACGCAGTTGCGATACTTGGTATTATAAATTAGTGCAGATATTTGTAACATCCAGAATGAGTTGTTTTAGACCCACCTTTTATTATACCGAATCATACTCAGAATTACTTCCTAATTCGATTTAAATCTCTCGACTTGTCTATGTGTCCGTCTAAGGATCACCAAATGTAAATTACAAATTACACCAAATGTTCAAATTACAGGTTATAGGTTATTAAGTTAGAGGTCGCTTTTTTTAGGATATTTTAATGAAATTTGATACATGAGTGGATTTTGATCCAGAGGTGGCCTATACTGAGAATTGTTAAAATCATTATTATATTTTAACGTGAAAGCATTAGTACTAAATTAAGTCCAGATTGATCTATTTTTTCGACTACTTTTCACATAACACCTTTTTCGAAAAAAATCATTGTATGGACAAAAGTTACAATTTTGAAAATATTTTAGCAATTTTGAATATATTTTAGCTTTGCCTCGTGTTTTCACATTTGTCTATCAATTTTAGCCTAGATTAGTCAATTTTTTGAACCCCCTACTAAACAAGGGATCTTTCAAATAATATTTCATAATTATAATTTTTTATTTCGTTCGCTTATTTGACTTTCTAATCGAAATGGACACAATAGTGTAGGACATTTAAGAGTCGCCCCCAATCTATAATATCTATAAAGCTCGTCTTACTTGTTAGATTTTTTCTACATTTTAATTTAGAACATTAAATGCTTTTCCATGTTACAAAACAGACAGAGAGATAATGCAAAAAAACATGCAAGTTGATTTTGAGTTGAATGGAGCTCAATTTTGTGCACCCACCAACCAGGTAATGCGCTATTATTGATGGACTCATTATATAGTTAAAGTTTTGATGATTGGATGAATAATATACAAAGAAATTGTTTATATTTCGCTTTATAGGAGCATGAAATAAAATATTCAGTATGCAAGAAAAATATATATTTTGAATTGTAGTAGGGCCGTGCCTTGTCTATTTGCTTACTCAAGCTGCCCATTATTTAAAATCTTATGATAATATCTTGTGATTTTGCGGTATTTTGTAAAAAATTACTTACAAATGCCGATAACGTGGCATGGTGTCATCGATTTGACATTGGCAAATCATCAAGTCTTTGAGATTTGATTTCTTAAATGTTTTCAAATTTAAAGTAATGCAATTACCAATAATCAATATAGAAAATGTGGTTAAAGTTACAACGAACCAGCCAAGACGGAAAAAAGTTATGATGTAAATTTTTTCCCTGTAATAATTTACAAAAAAGAAATTATCCTTTACAATAACAATGACAATATAAATAATCAACAACAATATCAATAATTAACAACAAATGCAATAACATAACTGATGATTTATATATAACATACAAATAAATATATGGAGGAATTTATTATCAAACTACCCTCAAATTAACAATAATAATAAAAAAGAGGCAAATTATAAAAAAAAAGTGTAAAACTAAGAAAAATTATATTTAGCGGACGTTAAAATTTAGTTCAACGCCCATTATCTAATGGGCGTTGCCTATTTATATGATTTATATTTTGAATTTATTCAAGTTTTAATTTGTTATAGGATTAGATAGGCGTGGCAAATTTATTATTGTTGAGCAGATATTTTTTTTGGAAAAAAATTTCTTCGCCCTTCATTTACTTAGCCTTCGTATTTTTCATCTTATGAGTAGAAAGTTGTAAATTTTTTGCTTAAATCGGTAAAAGCGCTTAAAGCTTAAACTAAATTATGGCCCTGATCAATTTGAATCATTTTTAAAAATCACTCAATCTATAAGAAGTAACTTTATAGTTAAAGTTTGCATTTTTTGCATTTGGAAAAATGAAGGAAGAATATATGCGATATATTGGAGACTAGTTGCGAGAAATGAAAACCGCCAAACAAAAAATTTACAATATAAATTGATGATTAAATCAATTTGGAATTTATAACTATTCAAAGAAATATAAATTCTGTATGAAGTTCTTTCAGTTATTTGTCATATTTGACTTTTATAAAAGTTTTTGATGAAACAACTCAACCGCCCAAACTCTAAAATGTTGCACATAAATCAATTTTGTTGAACCAAAAAAAATAAAATAAAATAAAGACAAGGGCAAATTAAGAAGTTAGATCAAATTAATTTACAACAACAACAATTTTGTCCATGTTCATATAAATAAATATTCCGTTACAATGGGAAAACTAATTCCAATCCGAAAAAAAATAACCGATCGTGAATCATGAGTTTTTTTTTAAAAAATTTAATTTCAAGGACTCCTTCAAATTTTGCAATTTTATGACATTTTATTTCTGAAATGGTTTTTTCTTTTCTCTATACTTTTGTTTTGCTCTTTCTCTTTTTCTATTCGTTTTTCTTTTCTTTTTGTTTTGATTATATAAGAAAACAAAATTTTTACATACAACAACAACACTTTAAGCCTTTTGCTTTTTAAACATTTTAATGCTTTTACATGAAATGCTAAAAATGAAGAAAGCTCCGGCAAAAAGTAAAGAAAGGGCCCGCTTTCATTTTTTTAAGTGATTATTTTAGTATACAATCGAAAAAGAATGGAAAGAAATGAAAAGCAAAGCAAGGAAATAAAGAAGAAAAAAATCAAACAACTTTCAATAAGTTTGTTGATTAAAATAAAGAAGAAAAATATAATAAAAGGAAAGTAAAAATAATGAAATGTCTTCAACCATAAATTCTTTTACAATGAATGAAAAAATAAAATTTATTCTATATAATAAATGTGGTCATTCCATTAACATGCCAAGCCAGGCTAGGCTAGACCATAACACACCAAACCCTACCAAATCATCATTATAAGAAAATTATATATAAACACACATGTACGCACACAAAGAAATTCAGAGGGTAAATTCAATGAGCCATATATTTAACGGGGTGAAGTTGAGTGACATGTCATGGTGTATATAGCGCACCATTCCATATATACATTTCATTTATATATTTATATATATATATAGATATAAATTGTTTATATATATTGCCCCGGCAACCACTTGTTTTACACATACAAACAAACAACATTGAGCACTGTTTATTTATCTATCATATTGCTCTGTTCTTCTTCTTCCTCTTCCTATTATTTTACTTCTTCTTCCTCTTCTTCCTATGTTTTTTTTTTCTTTCTTTCTTTAAAAGGAACAGAAACACAATTATAAAAAAAAGTGTAGAAAAAAGAAGAATAAGAAGAAGAAAAAAGAAAAATTTAAGCCTTTCAGATACATATTCATTCTATATACAAACACACATATAGCTATGTAAATGTACATACATGCATGCATTTTCACACAGATCTTTGTTATTTTTTTATTGTTGTTGTTTTGTTGCTTCATTTATATTTTGTCTTATTTATTATTACCCATTCATGTCATTTTGTTTTATATTGTTTTTTTCGAATTTTTTTTGTTTTCTCATTTTTTTCTCCTCATTTGCTTTTTTCTTTTTTTGTTGTTATTGTTGTTTTTTTCTCTTTTGTTTTGTTTGCGTTTAATTCTCTGTATTCTCCGTGTTATTCAGTCCTTGTTGTTCAAATTTCATTTACCGTTAAGTTAGCTTCGGTGTCACACACACCTAACGGAAATTTAAAAACTCGAAAGAAAAAAACAAAACAACAAAAAAACTCATGCAAAACAAAAACAGTACGATAAAACAGTGACAGTTAACAGTAATAATAACAGTAGCAGCAACAGAAAAAAAGCAGAAAACTATACAAAAATAGTAACGGTAAATAAATATATATCGAATAAAATGCAATAATAAGAATAACAATAATAATAATAGTGATAATAAAAAAAAAAACAATCACAAAAAGAAAAGCAACGCTTCAGTTAAAAAAGATAATTATTAACCAATTTATGCTTTTTTTATTGTTATTTGCAATTTTATTACTAATTTTTTTATTATGACAATTATTATTATTATTATTATTATTATTAGTGCTTAGTTGCATTGTACTTTTTTTTGGCTTTTTTTATATTTTGGGAGAGGGCTTTTTTATTTTAATGTGCTTTAATTGAAATAACTTAAAGCGAAATATTTCATTATTTATCGTGATACATTAAAGAAATAATAACAACAATAATATTGATTAAAATTTTTTTCATGGTTATTATTGAATGGTTAAATGTGTGGATGGCGTTATATTTGATGTGTAAGCGTGTGTGTGTGTGTGTGTGTGTGTGTGCACTCATTTATCAGAGATGAAATAAAATTTTCTAATAATTTTATGTTATGATGTTATGATTATTCCATTATTATTATAATTATCATTATTATTATAAATATCATTATTATTATCATTTGAAGTGTAGTTGTTGTTCTTATTATTAATGAAAATTTGTGTAATATTAAAAACTAAGAGAGATAGAGAGGAGAAGGGCCAAATATGCATTAATAAAAAAAATACTGCTTGGTGGAAAAATTTTTTTTTTTAATTTCAAAAGTAATAGACTTTTTTTCTTCTTTTTACTTAACTAACTAATACAAAAAAACGTAGAGAAAAGAAAAAACTCATGAAAACCTTGCCAAGCGTAAAATTAGCATACTTTATGCCCAAAAAACAAAAAAAAGATAAAACGCCAAAACGCAAAACGTAAAACAAAGGGAAAAAGAGCGAAAAAAGAAACAAAAACAAATTACAAAAAAAGAAGATAAAAAAATTTACAAAAAAAAATGAAACAACAACAATAATAGTGAATTTTATATAAAAATAACTTTGGTGCTTTTTTTTGGTGTTATGCGTAAATCTTATGTTTTTCTTCTTCTTCTTTTGGTTGTTTTTTCTTTTTGTACTTCTTACTTTTTTTGTGGTTTTTTTAACATTCACACAAGTGAAAGTGTTGAAGGTTTTTTTCTTCTTTCTCTGTTTTGTTTTTCTTTTTGTATTGTAGTTGGCGTTATTTCTATTTTTGCTCTTTTTTTGCTCAGTTTTTTTTTGCCTTCTCGTGTGTTTCGCTATTCGTCGCCTTTCCGAACTTTTTTTTGTATAAACGTTTTTCCCTTTTTACTTCACCTTTTCTGCTTGTGCTTTATACATATATACATATATATATATATAATATATATATATATATATGTATATATGTATATGTATGTGTATATATGTATATGTATTTGATTTATTTAATCACAAAGTGCTTGTGGCTTCTTTGCTTAGCAAAACAATAAATGCAAAAAGAAACAAGAAGCAATGAAAAGGAAAGCAATAAACGAAAAACAAGAACAATAACAACACACGGCAACAAAGCAAAAAGCAAAAAACAAGAACAATATAAAATATAAAAGTAATAAAAAAAAACAAAAAGTCCCATCAAGTGAAAGACGCAAAGTTATTACTAACATATGGTTCATAAAAAAATAATAGAAGAAACACAAAAACAGGAAAAAAAGTGAAAAAGAAATGAAAAAAACTAACAAAAGAGGAGAATAGAATTTAACTGATAATGTTAGCCAATGTAAATACAAACAAAAACAAACAACAACAAAAACAAAAACGAAAAAAGTACTTGATAAGTTTCACACACATTAATATATTATTACAATATTTTTAATATTAATCTATAAACGAACTATTGGCTGCTATTTTCTTTTCTTTTTCTTTCTTTTGTTTTGTTTTTTTTCATTCTTAATTGATTGCATATTGAAGAATAGACATTTAAAATTGTTATGGTTTAAGCGTATACGATTTATTCATACACTCTACTTCACCTAATTCAAAAATTACTAATTTTTGGATTTTATAATGCCGCCAAACGCAAGCACTTTGCCATACGAACCCGTCAGGTTACTTATGCGCTGTACGTTCCTTGGACCCCAAACTCGTTTACGTAATAAATTTTATCAAAATATTTCAACTTGATTATTAGACATATATTGAATAGTGATCGGACAAACGGATATTTGGGCAGACTTTTACACAGAGATAGGAACGGATTGGGCGAAATTTTCGTTTGACTCAGTTATTTATTTATATAACGGGGAGCGGGAATTTTGACTTAAGTTTTAAGATTAATCTTATATTTTTATCGTGCGTTCCTTGTATCAGACAATTTGTAATATTCAGAATGAATCATTAAGAACTCTAGAAAGTGAATGATATTAGCATGAAATTTTGAAAGTATCGTCAAATATAAATTTCTTAGTTTTTTTCTTTCTTTTTTAATATAAGTCCTTATTATGAGAGGTAAATTCCACTTTGATCACGAAGACATAGGGATAGTTGCATAAGCAGATGGACAGACGTTTATTCAGAAAAATCATTCATTAATCTCTAAGTGATTTAGGAAAAAGTTAAAACATATCGAACTCATAATTTGAGTTTTAGAGTACAGCTCATTTTAGATAGAACAAATCATGTTTATATATGGACGCCAAAATGTTCAATAAAGTCTTAGCTTGAAAATAGAAACATGAAATGAAAACATGTCCATAAATAACGCCAATCAATCAATATTGTGCTATGATCTCAATCAATGTAGAAATGTGAAAGATAATTTTGAAATTTATTATCATACATTGTGTTGAATCAGGAGAAGCAAAAAGGGGAGTGTACGGCTACTAAATCCTTCAATCTAATAACGTTTAATAATTTTTTAGATTTTCTTTCAACAAAAATTTCTTTGGACGGCTAACAAATCTTTCGATCTAATAAAGTCAAAAATTTTTTTTAAATTTTCTCTTAATAAAAATTTCGTTGCATGACCAATTTAGCTATTACAAACTCAACTCAAACTGATTAAGGGCCAATATCTAAAATACAATAAACACTTTATCTCAAAACAAATCTCAACAAAAAAAATTAAAGCAAATAAAAAAATAGAAAAATGATAAAGTTAAAATACAAAAAGCATAATTTAAAACAAATAATCTTACTAAATAAAAAAATTTAAGAGAATTGCAAAATTAACTCTTCACAAATGAAATTTTCACGGAAATTTTGTACGATATTTCTCAAAATATTTTTCAAAATATTAAAAAATACCATTTCAGTTAAATTGCCAATTTTTTTTATGCAAAAAAGTTTTTTAATACAAAAAAGTTTTTTTGTGGGTATTTCTACTTTTAAACGACATTTCTTCAAGCGTATACAAATTTTTTAAGTAATCAAGAATTGCTATTGAAGAAAAAAGTTTTGCGTTTCGTTTCATACACTTAAAATATAATATTTTTTTTGTTGTTAATTTGGGGGGAAAAATTTTCTATAAGTCAAGGTATTTACAACGTTTAAAATCGATTGTGTTATGCCCTTGAAAGTATTACAAAATAATTAACCCAAGCAAAAACTTTAATTAGTTGTGGTCTAAATATTTACATGCATTTTTTAATTAATTAAATAATGTTTAGTTAGTTTTATGTGTACATTTTATTAAATATTATCGAGAGATTTAGATCATTGTGGACATTTCAAACAGTAAACTCTTTTCTAAAGTTATATAGAAAAACAAAAAAGAAAAATATGTCAGAATTTTTTTTAAAATAATAAATAAATTTGCTTGGATTCTTAACAAACTATTTTATTGGAACAATCGAGATTGATGGTTTGATATTTAGAGTTGTTTTTTTTTCATTATCGTCATCAACACACGTAATCAACCTTTTTGCAATAATCGTTATTTTTTTGTCCTTTATTGATTTATTTAATTTAATAATTTCATAAACTTGCAAGAAGGCGAGGTCAAAAGTTCAAAGAATTTTAAAAAAATATGTTGTGCAAGAGATGCCATCAAATCGAGTTTTGTTAACACATTTATTTTTATTATATTTTATATTTTTTATGAATAAAATTTATTAACATACTTATTAAAGAAATTAATTTGCCATCACACAAAACTTATTAGCTGCTTATTATGATTGAAAGAACTTTTAATATGGGAATTTTTTAAATGTTTTTTTTTTAAAATGACTCCCTTTTGTTTTGTCTATATTGACACACTTTAAAACCTAAATGGGAAATTAGTTTGAGTATGAGTTTGAGAAGTTAGTTGCAACATTAGTCAATGGCTGTTAAAATGTGAATATTTAATGGAAAATATCATTTAGACTCATGGGTTTTTTTTCATTTTACTTTTTGTTTTTTATATTTCGTTTTAGTTTTTTTTGTCTTTTTTCCACTTTTTTTAATGCTTTTTTTCGTTTTTTCTGTTTTTTTTTGTTTTTCTCTTTTTTTGTTTTATACAAAGTTGCGCTTGGGGAAAATTATCATTGTAGGTAAACATGCACACATACACATATTTACACGCATAAACAATGTATAGCATATATATTTATGTGTATATAAAAATCATCTTTTCCGTTTGTTCTACTTTAATGGTAATATTATTGTAATTGTTGTTGTTCTTGCTATTATTATTATTATTATTATTATTATTATTTTTAATATAAAAATTTCATTTTTCGCTTATTATACATTTATATACAATGACATATATATATGTATATCTATAGTTTTTTTTCATTTTAATCGAAAATGTTAAGTTGTGCACGTTTTTTTTTTAATTTGCGTGTTAAGTTTGACAATAAATATTTTTTCTTTTTTTTTATATAGAAATATTTTTTCCACCTTGGTTCTGTTGTTTTGTTCTTTGCTTTTTAGAGTTTGACGTAGCTTCAGTATATCAATATTATTTATGAGGATTTTTTTCGCTTTTCAAATATTTTTTCCCATTTTTTTTTTCCTTTTTTGTTTGTGTTATTTTCTATTCCAATAAAAATTATTATAAACGCAATAATAACATAACTGTATACATATAAGTAACATTGTTTGTGTATAATTTTTAAATTGGTTTAGTTTGTATTTATATAAGGTAAACAATCAATAATATATTTGTTTAATTTTTTCATATGAATTGTAACATTAATTTAATTGAAAAATTGTTATTATTCATTTTATTTATTTACAGTTTCATTTCGCATTATTTAACATAATTGCAAATGTAGAAAATTCATCTACCAAGGATTATAACATTCATATTGAAAAGAATAATAATAAAACAAAAAAATCGAAAAGTACTAACGGCAAATGTTTGTGAAGAATAATAAATTGGGAGGATGGATGCTGCTGAAGTGGGTATTTCATCTATTAACCGGGATATTGCAATAATGTCAATAATTGGTGTAAACAATAAGCCAATATTGGCTGGTGGCTGCGGTGGTGCTGGTGCTGGTGCTGGAGGCGACGGTAGCGGTAGCGGTAACGTTGGCATTGCCATTAATGAGGGTGAAGTTAGAGGTGTTGGTAGCAATAGCAGCAGCAGCAGTAGTAGTAGTAGTAGTAGTAGCAGTAGTAGTAGTAGGAGCAGCAGCAGTGGTTATGGCAGTTCGACTACAACACCAACAAATAATAATTACGAATCAGCATCAGCTCAGTCATCAACATCAACAACACCGATTGCCGTCGCTGAACCAATGCCATTAACAACAATAGCTGCCATAACGCCTTATTATAATGAATCGATAAATACACAAAATTTGAATGTTCAACATTATCAGCAACTATCTACAGAGCAGCAGCTACAGACGCAACACCAACATCAACCTCAACAACAACCACAACAACAACAACAATATTACTATAAACAAAATTATTACCATTCGTATGATTATCCGCAAACAGCTTATGATGTTAACGTGAGGAATACTTATGATGTAACTAATACACCGAATTTTGAAGCCTTCGATATGAATCCATCAATTTCGGCGGGAAGCATACACAAATCATCCAATTATCATCATAATCCTTTAACTGAATCAAATAAATCAATTACAAATCTATCGGTTATGGATTATTCTAACCAATCTCAATCTCAAAATCATCATCATCATCTTCATCATCATCAGGACTATTATTTAAATAATAATAGTGCAAAATCTGTTGGTAGTAATCCATTGATCCAAAGAAGTAATCCTATTATGGTTAATAATGCCAATAAACCTCAAGCAGCTGCCACACCATTTTTTGCTCAACCATTCTCTCAACCATATGGAAGCTCATCAACATCATCATATTATGATGGTTATAATCGTTTAAAAAATTCAACTGATTATCATGATCCTTTTGGTGATAGTTTAAATGGTGCAGCTGTAGCAGCATATCAACAACATAAATATTATGCAACTGCCAAAACGCAAATAAAAGAGCCGTGTGCTATTATGCCAAATTATGCGCCATTGAGTGGTCCAACGAAACAATATGCCGAAACTCATGCGACAACTATAAGTCCCACACCCAATCAATTTGGCAATAATAATACGATAACTAATGGTTTCAGTCGTTACGATAAATATCTTTATCCAAGACTTTCCTGTTTAACAAATAATACAACCGGTAATCGTCCGACATATCGCACTAGCGACAATGTACACACATCACATTCGTCGACATGGCCTTGGCCTATAGAAAGTGCAGCAAATAATACAACCAGTATATCACCACCTACAGTGCAATCGATTGGACATATACCCACAGCTACTGTGGCTCCTACACAAGCTACTTATTTAAATCAAAATGCAATTAATACCCAAAGAAAGTCACCATTTCGTTTACATCACGAAAAACATAATGCAGATAAATATGGTATGCAGTTTCCCACGCCAGGAGCAGCTGGAATTGTCACCTCTATACCGCCACAGCAACAACTACCTTATCCACAGCAAGCGTATATTAGTTCGGGGTCATCTAATTGCAATTTATGGTCTGGTCCTTCAGCGAAAAATCTGCCAGCATATAACGAGCGTTTATCCCAATATGCTGGTCATAATGGACATCATCAAATGCCAAGTGGCCTGCCTTCGCATACAGGAGCTGTACATCATTCGTTAACATACTTTCCACCAAATGCAGTGCCAACGATATCAAATAATCGCCAAACATGCTGCGCGAAACCTTTTCAACCTCAACCCTGTTACTTTTCACCTCACTCACAAAACCCCATAAAACTTTAGAAAATGTTAACCCGCCGCCATCACATACAACATTAATTCCTCGCTTTGCACCATACCAAACGAATTGCAAATATTCCAGTGGATCTGATAATGAGAAAATGAATCCAAATAATCTAAATAATCTCTGTTTGGCTAATGCATCAAATGCTCTCGCTGCACTCTCTTATGACAATTTACAATCAAATCATGTGTCACATCATCATTCCAACTATAATTATCCGATGCATGGCAATTCAAATGCATTATATCATCAAGGTGCGAATAATTCTCAAGAGATTATTTGTACTCATAACAGCGGTCCAATAATGCCAAATAAAAGTGCGTCAGTAATGTCATCAACAACATCACCCTATACAAATGATCTCAATTTAATACCAAATGCTTATGTAGGCAATCCATCTAATCACAATAGTCTACTTAATATGCCACCACCATCGTCAAATATATATGGGTCCAATACAGCAAAACGTGCCTTAATGGATTATCGTAAACAAATATATCCAACATCAGCTACCGAACAATCATCAACTGCATATACAATAACTGAAGATTTTTGTCATATTAATCAATTTAGAGACCATGATCAGCAATTATACCACCACCAACAACAACAACAACAGCAACAACTTCAATTACATCAACGTCAATCGCAACAACAAGCACAACAACAACAGCAGCCGCATCAGCAACAGCAACAACAACAATCAATGAATGGATTATTAAACTCTGAGAATCTATTGAATACTTATGAAACGGCAACTCAAAATCATGCTATTAATGCAATATTTGATCAAACAACAAATGAATTAAACATAACGGCATCATGTCCAAAAGGTACCACAAAACATCTGAATGATGATAATCGAAAAAATTTAAGCTTACGCGATTTTATTGAAAATTGGAATGACGATGAAGATGATGTGAATGTCATCAATGAAGAGTTATCAAATAATATAACAAATGCATTAAGTGATGTATCATCAGTAGCATCAGTAGCATCAGTAACATCAGTAGCATCATCAATTAAGAGAATGCCACCGATTACTACTAATACAAATACAATATGTGAAGAAAAGCATTTTATGGGAGATGATCTCTTAACCGATAATATAACAGATGGAAGTGCTCAATATGTCAACTTACCAGACATTATAATTGATATTGAAAAAGCTGCTAATACAATAAATAATATAACAATGGCATCTGAGACCACTTCACAAAATAATGATTTACAATTTGCATTGAATAGTTTCGATGTTGAAAAAGAATTAGATCAATTACGTTTAAAGAAGTACAGCAACCATAATCAATACACTATCGATTTAAATGATAAACTAGATGCTAATGATAGAACAGCCAATTGCAACAAAGATAATGGACAATTAATTATAACTAATGATAATCACAAAATCTGTATGAATAATATTTATAATAATAATAATGCAAACAATAAAGGAGAATCAAAAACAATAGCAACATCAATCTCACCACTACAACCATTACCACCAGCAACAATAGTAGCAACAGCAGCAGCAGCTGCAACAGCAACCACAACAAAAACAGTAATAACAACAACAGCAACAGTAATTACACGTTTCACATGTAAAGAGTATGCTAACAATGATCAATGTGGGCAAAAATTACCAGAGAAAATCTTTAAAGAAAATGATTCCTCAAATAGTGGTCACAGTCATAACTCAAATGAATCCACCTTTGAACGTGAATATCAAACTTTTATACATAAAATTAGTAATAAGATCAAGGCAACACCAACAAGAGTTCATAAGGAGATCATCCCTCAGTTAAAATGTAGAAAGAATCTTCAAGAGTTTCATAAAATTAAATTGAAGAAGAGTAAAATGCATAAAACATTACAATTAAAATGGTTACAAAAAGTAAAAAAGAAATATATAAATTTATGCCTTAAAGCACATTCCCAGCGTACACAGAGTACGAAAATATCTCAAGAAAGTAGACATAATAAAAAATATAAAAAATTCCCATTATGTGAATTAAAACATATCTTTAAACGTTTCGCCACCAAATCAAATGTAAAATTATTACAGGGAAATAAATGTAAATCGATAAAAAGGGTTTCATCTCAAGAAAAAACATTACATTTAAAAAATCTTAGGCAACCCGATACACTAAAAGCTACATGCATTAATGTTATTAATACCAAAGATTTTCGTGAGCATGTTTTGCAAACGCCGAAAACAATTCAGAATTATTCCTCCATCACTGTGCCGGCTACTGCAAATCAAAATCAAATGAATCCAAATCAAATGAATCCAGCAAATGATAATGATTCTTTAAGTAATGAAAATGATCCACATATTTGTACAGATCCACAATGCGAGACGTGTGATGTGATTAAAAGTTTAATGGAATCGGACAAATATGATGATTTATTAACAGAAAATGATGGCAATATATCATCCACTCAACATTATAATGATATTGCAAATACTGTATTAGATAATGCTAAATTCGAAGGAGCAAATGAATTGAAAGATGACTATACAATTGGAAATTATATTAAAAATTCATCTGATACAGAAATATCAAATAAGATGCAACTAGAAAATATTGCCGAGACCGGTACCGATACCATTTGCTTTGAAGAAGTTGATTCAAATGTTCAATTAAGAGCGGCACATGAAAGTGGAAAAATAGTCGAAAATCTGAAAAATCAAGAACATGGGCATAGAAGTACAAAGTTATCAAATACTAAGGACGCTTTTTTCAATAAAACAGAAAACTGTGAGCTGTACAGCACACCAGATAATATAGATATCCATAAACAGTTAGAAGATGATCAAGGTAATTTTTGTAATTACAGTAAAAATTTAAATATATTTAATGTATTGTATGCTGTAGAGAACAATAAGGCGACAATAGACGAGCAAAACATTGATGAAATTCAACGAATGCAAATTCATCAACATGTGAATACGATTAAGGACAATAAAGTAGAGGACGCACAACTTCTGAATTTATCACTTACAGATAGTGAGGAAAAGTCTGCTGAATATGCTGAAGCATCACTAGAAATGAAACCAGAAGAAAATATTTCCAATCTTGATAATCAGACGCCTCTGCCAATGAAAATATCAATCCGAAGTTTGGCTACATCGTCTGAATGTACAGAAGTACCACTGGCAATGAATATAGACGAAAACATTTCCAATGTATCTGCTGAGCAGATGCCTTTGACTCCAGAAATACCAATCGAAAGTTCAACTATCTGTAAGAAATCTTCTGAATATGCCGAAGAATCATTAGTAATGAAATTGGAAGAAAATATTTCTAATATATCTGTTGAGCAAATCCCTTTACCTCCAGAAAGATCAATTGAATCTATATGTGAAAGATCTCCTGAATGTACCAAAGAATCACTAATAATGAAATTAAATGAGAATATTTGTTCAACTTATGGGCAAATTCCTTTGTCTCCAGAAATTCAAAATTCTAATATCTACAAAAAATCCCCCAATTGTACTGAAGATTCATTTGGAATGAAATCAGAAACCAATATTTCTGATACTGATGAGCAATGCCTTTTGTCTTTAGACAATAAAATTGAAACTAGTCTTTGCACTAAAGGAAATGATAGAACAAAATCGATTTTACAAAATGATTTTAATAATAGCGTTAAAGAATTTAAAGAACAAAATGATAACTATGTAGTAACGATCGAGCATTAGAGAGAGAAGATTCCTCTTCAAAATGTAAAGAAGACTTTCATTCTGAATGTAATAATGAAATGAGTCAGAGTAACGATACATCGTCATCTATTACTGAAGATTTTAAAGGTTTTAAAGAGCAATGTTCGGAGCGTAGTTTTGGCGGAGATTCTACCGAATCATTTAGGGGATTTTTTGAAAAGAATCCAAATGAAATTGTAAGAAAAAGTACTTTGAATGTGAATGATATCTCATCTTTCTGTGCATCATCATCGTCATCTTCGAATGGATCATGGTCCCCAATATCCACAAATATTCAAGTACCAATAAAAGTAAAACTAAGTACAGATAACTTCAACAATAAAATTGATAAAGTGATTGATCAAAAAGATGATAATGCTTTATGCGAATTAAATGAATTGGAGGCATTAAAAAATGAATTAAGCAAAACACATTCTGAGAATTTGGAACAATTGAGAATAAGTGCTAACGATGATGGAGACGATGACCCAGCCAAAGTATATCAATCTAATGAAAAAAAAATTTTACAATATTCATTGAATGAGGATAGTAAAATCGAATCGAAAATATCAAGCAGTGATATTAATCGTATTAAAGAAATATTGGAAGGCGCAGATAACGATGATGATGATGATAGTTTATTTGAAAAAAAATTATATGCAAATGATAGAAGTATTTCACTACCAATAAGAACTGTAAATGTACCAAAGTTAAGTGACCTTTGTAGGGCTGCCTTAAATAGTTCCCCACAATTAAATAATAGCTTTTCCAATAATAATCGCAATGCTATCACAACTATTGTTCCCATTATCAATCATTCGCAACATAATCCAAATATTAATAATAATCTTCGCGATATTGATTTAAATGTACAAAATACAGTTAATATCAATAATATCAATACTACATCAACTACAATAACTGTAACAACTATGGCAGAGACAAATATAAATACAACAGCTATGATAACAGGAACAACAGCAGTAGGAGTAACAGAAACAGTAGCGACAGAAACAATATTAACAGCGACAACAACAACAACATCACCATCATCAACAACAGAAATAGAAACATCAACAACAAATATAATAATAGATCGAGAATTATCGGTAGAAGAAGCATTAGCTGAAATGTATCGGCAGGCGGGTGTCATCATGTCCGATTCCGATGATAATCTTAACGATACAATTAGTATTAAAGATCACCATGCTAATGATGATGATGATAATGATATAAAAAACCATAATAATAATAAAAATATCGGCAACAATAAAGTTCATCATCATAATGATGTTGAAGAAGATGATGATGTTGTCCTTATTAATTTACAAGAAATTTTAAATAGTGATAATGACGTTTATATAGTGCAATGTGATATAAATGAAAATATAATGAATGTAACGGCTAATGATAACAACAGTAATAATGATACTGAAGAGAATTCCAATAGTGATAACAATAATAATACCAATAACGATAATAATAGTAATCATAATAATCAATATCGTCATCATCATATTCATAATCATCAACGTCGTCGTCATCATCATCATTACCATCATCATTGTGATAATAACGAAATATTAGCAGAGTCTAAAATTAATAATATAATACAATGGATCAATTTCTCTAATACAAATACAAATGACAAATGTCATAATTTCATTTCACATAATCACAAACAAATTAATGATCATGCAATTAATGAAAATGATAACAAAATAATTACTAAAACAATAACAACAACAACACCAACAGCATCAGCAGCATCAGCAGCAGCAGTGGTTGCAGCAACAACAACAATGGTAGCACAACAACAACAACAACAACAACAAAATCTATTAACATATTTAAATGAACCTGATCATGTATCATTGATACATCATGAAGAAATTGTACCTGATAATTATAAACAATTTTTACGTGAAGAATTTTTCAAGTACTTACATGAGAAATATATGCAAAAGAATATATCACGTTATTATCATGCTAACCGTATTTTAAAAAAATATAAAAGACGTCTCTACTTTATGGCCGCCATCAAAAAATATTAACATCTAAAAAAGAAAATAAAACCAAGCAAAACAACAAGAACAAAGCAAAACCAAAAACAAAAATTTAATAGAGAACAAAAGAAAATAAAGTAAACTTCATTTTGTTTTGTTTTTTTGATTGATTGATTGATTGGTACTGTTCAATTTTATTGTTATGTTAAACCAAAGATTATATAAAATTATTATTATAAAAATGCATAATAAAAGTGTTTAACTCTCATTCCATATAAATTTCAATTAAAATTGAAATTAAAATTGTACAACTCTAAAACTATTTTGTTAAAGAAAACAAACAAACATAGCGCAACAATATAATTCCCAAGATTTTCTTATTTACTTTTCTATCTAATTTTAAGCAAAAAAGTTTCGTTGTTTAAATGTCTTAGAAAATATTATGTGTAATGTAATGTTGTAGATAATAATAATAATAATAATAATAATAATAATAATAATAATAATAATAATAATAATAATAATAATAATAATAATGGTAATGGTATTTGTATTTTGCATTCGTAGCATATTAATTCAATTCAATTCAATTTACTTTTTTTCCTGCTTTTTATTGGTATATTTGTTTTGTTTTTCATATTTCATTTCAATATTAATATGAATCTAATTATTAGTAATAATAACAACAGTAAATAATAAATAATCATATTAAATGAAATGTAATTCTATTATACTATTTTCTTTTTTATATTTATCGTCTTTTATTTTTTGTAATGATATTTTTTAAAGCTTATTTTACAAATTCTGATTTAATATGAATTTTGTTGTTACGCCAAGTGCATTAATTATATAATTTATGTGTTTATATATATATATATATTATTCCATAATGAAATAGAAAATTTATTTTAAAAAAAATTTTTTAATTTAATTATTAATGCAATTTGCTTTTGTTTTTGTTAATTATTAATGTAAAATATCAACCAAATAATATGAACCAAAATTTCATTAACTTTAATATATTTTTCTTCATAGTTTATTATTGTTATTTCTTATTTACAAATTCCTAAAATACTTTTTTCAATGATATGCTTTCTCAATTCGTTTTTATATTACAAAAACAAATTAGTTAAATTGTAGCTAAAAAGAAAAAAGGAAAATCAAACAATTTAAACACCCAAAGTGCTTTAAATGTTGTTAAAAATAACAAATAAATAAAAATTTATATATTTACAATAGAAATATTATCGACGACAACAACAAAAACAATAACAATAATAATATAATAATAATAATAAAATAATTAGATAAATGAAACTTATAGCATGAATTAAGAAAAACAAGAAGAAGAAGAAGAAGAAAAAAACTTAAGTAAAAGAGATGGAGAAAAAAATTATTAGAAGATTGTTTTTTTACATATATTCAAATTATTGATATTTGTTTTAAGAGATACAGAGATCTTATGTATATTATCTACGTAACCATATATCTATGTATCTTTATATATCAATGTACACACATACCTTTATTCAATGTTATTTGTATTCAATAATATTTATATATATACTTTTAAAGCATTAAAGATGATACAATGAATGTTACGTACATTTATATAATTATATATATTTTTAGTGTTGTATGTTTAAATGGTTAAATGTTGTATTTGAAATATATACATATACATAAAATGAAATGATGAAGTTTTATGCTGAAAAAGAAACTATATACAACACATATATAAATAAATATATATGTATGTATACATATGTAAAAGAAATATAAATACAAATAATAAAATGTTTTTTTGTATTTTAATGGTTAAATATTAAATATATACATATAATTAAATGAATGTATTTTTTATGTGACAAAACAAATAACAATAAACAATTAATAAATAAATATTATTATGTATAATATTAAAAAAATAATAAATAAAATAAATAATAAGTTTTAATTTATGCTCAAAATTAATAATAATATTAATTTAATAATTGTATTTTTAATAAAAATAATAACAATAAACAGATTAATAAAAATAATAATAATAATAATAATAATAATAATAATAAGAAGAAAAAAAATAAAATGCCAACTCTTTTATTGGCCAATGTTATTTAAAATACAATTATATTAAGAAATGATTGAATGTGGAAGAAAATTATAATATTGGAGAGAATGGTTATCACATTATACTGCTTTTCATAGTTATCTCTTAGACATTTTGTTTTGTTCTTCTTATAAATTGAGTTACCGTGTAAGGGCTTAATATGGATCAAATTATTAAAGAAAAGGATATTCTGTATTAATTTATTTTTAATATAAAATTTGTTTTTAATATAAAATTTGTAATTCCTCTTGATTTCGCAAAATTCTTAAATTAAATTCTTAAAATAAAAAAGCAGCTTGTTCCTTATTTACTAAAGGTATATCAAAAAAAAAAGTTAATTTTTCTAAGAAATCTGTAAGGACGTCTGGAAAATTATCTAGAAAACATCACATTTAAGTGATAAATTTTATTGGACGGAGTAAGAAGAAAAATGTACGGATTACATTTTTCTTGATTTGCTTGCAAAACTAAATAATCATTCAGAATTTAGGAAATTATTCTCAATTATTATCGGTATTGTAAAGTGTGAATCAATGTAAATTAATATAATAATGATTCAAATGTTAAATTAGGGCGTGCCTAAAGTTTTTTTCATTTTGTTTCTTCTTTTGTTCGACAAAATCATCTGAAAATTTCGTAACTTTATAATTTAGATAATTTTTATTAATTCAAATTTAAGTTAAAGTGTTGTTAATAATTTTGTTGGCATATTTGACATAATTGAACTAATGCTGGCCCACATATAATTACAGAAGTAACATTTCTATTAAGTTTTATGCATATTTCACCAAATGGAATACGAAGAAATCAAGAGAAGAGAAATCGTTTTATATTATTTCAAAACAAGTTTTATTTTTTCGCCCAACAAATTACGATCACAATAGATTAATTATATAATTCCATTGACTTAATTTCATAACGTAACAAATTTAATCTTTTCCGAAAATGATTTTAGAAAGTAATTTTGAAAAAAGCAGTTTATTATTGTAAGATAACCTTCTTTTTTATAAATCTACTCTTAGATAAAACTTTTAGAAAGCATTATTCAAAACAGTATCCGACAAAAAAAATATATATATATACATTAATTTGTAATTAAAATATTGTAATTATATGTATTTTATTTATAACATATATAACTTAAAATTATAGATTTTATTTTAAAATAATTTTAAAGGAATACAAATTAGAAAAAATTTATGTCTCATTAATTTATAAAAATAAACTACGATAAATGAATGTAACATGAACATAAAATAATATAATAGAAATTTTACATTAATTAATTTACGTGAGACAATTGCGATTTTAATTTTAATTGAACAAATGAAAAAATGTATAACATTGCATGATCAAAATCAATTCAAAGGTTCTTAGTTTTAGATTCTTTACTTTTTTACATAAAATCTTCAAATGCATACTTAACCATAATAAAATGTGGTAAAGTTCCTTCCTTAAATTCGCTTATTCACCAATGTGAGGTCTTCTTTTCAAACCAACTACTCCAATCTTATTCGTATTCAATCAAAGACTAATAAAAACAAAAATAGTTCTACGAAAAATTTTTTATTCCGTTTTTAATAGGGCAATGTTTTTGCTTCTTATATCTAAACTTAAGAAAGATTGTTGGACGATAATCGATCGTTTAATTTTACATCGAAATTATTTCATATATTTGAATAGAAATTCTTATATTTCTTTACACACGTTTCTTTCTACACATTTACCCCTGATATTCTAAATGAGGCTTATGAATGGCCTTGGAATATTCTTTGTAATATCATATGGAATTAGTCACTTGTTCAACTTTAGGTTTATTGGTGTTTGCGAAACATTCAGAAATATTTGACAGAAAGCCTTGAAGCAAATAAATCAATGTAAACTTGATTTATTTGATTGACTTTACTTGAACATAATTTCGATTTTACTTATTCAAGATGTTCATTCTACAGATAAAAGTTTTGCACAACATATTTAGAAAAAGAGATATAATCACACAAATGGCACGAAGCAATTTATTAGATTTCTTTACGCAAATAGTACAAATGTTATTTTTATTCTTATACTTTAATTAAATTGTAATTATTTATGCAATTCTTAATTTTGCACGCTCAACAGTTATTTATTAGACCATACAATAAATTTATATGGTTAGTAACCAAAACAACGCAATTTAAATCCGCTTTTTGTTATATCGATTAATTCAGTGCCGCTTTCTAAATTGATGCAAACTTTTCTAATCATCCAATTGTTTCAATAAAATCTTGCAATTTTTGTTAGATTTTTACCAAATATAAAAAGTAGGAGTGTTTTGGACGCAACGGCTAAAACTATTAGTAGTACTCATTGTTTTGCAAAACGGCACTATTTTATAAGAAAAATTCAAATCTAAAAAATAAATTTGATAAAACTTTATACAAAGCAATTTTTCGTTTCGATTTTTCTTACACTAGATCCAATAAAAATATCTAAAATAAATATAGCAATTTGTAAAGCTTGGTGTTATTTATAAGTTATTTAAGGGCCAGACATCTTTGCACAATAAATAAAACAACAATCGATCAGTAAAACTTTGAAGAAAAAACTTGATCGCAGCAAATTTTATATTATTCATTGTAATATTTTTAATTTATTATTTTGTCGATTATGGAAAGTTGAAGGCCCATTTTCGATTATCATCGAAAATAAACTAAAAGAGACTGTTTGAAATCTAACTGCGATTTCGGGTGATAAATAATTAATTTTTCAAATCTTGAAGAGATTACATTTAAGAAATTTTAAGTTCTCTAGACATCGATATAAAAAATTATCTGCTTGTTATACCAAAAAAAAGAAAAGTTAATGATTTATCAAATGATTGATTATTTGTGCAAGTGTTTCAAGTTTCTTTTCATTTTCTTGTTTTTGTTAGCTGTTTTTTCTTGTTTTCTTTCTTTTACAGAAGGTAAAGGTAAGCAAATAGTTTTATAAAGTGAAGGTAAGTAAATAATTCTATTATTGGATGTAAATAAATTTATAACTTTACAGATCCAAGTGCTTTTATATGTTTTTCATTTTAATTGGTAAATGAAAGAATTCATTGAGAATAATTATTTGTTTTTATTCATGTCACCCATGTTCCATTCAATAAATTATTTTTCTTTTTAAATATATACTTAGCCAAAATCCAAGAAATTGTCATCCGGCATATATAACAAGTAAATAAATAAATAATTAATATAAAATGACACATAAAACAACTGTATAAATAAAATGCATTAAATTTAATTTATTTCATTTTATATAAAAAATTTTGCTTCAAGCTTGTTCCGCATTCTGCTTAATCGTGATTAGCGATATTTTTTTAATTAAACTTTTTCTCATAAAAATTTACATTGCAGAAAAATGTTGTACCTATTTTACATAAGAATAAATCAATGTTATATATTCTTTAAGAAAAAAATCATCATCGTAGAATTTAGAAGTACGAAAATTTCGTATCAATTTAGTTTAAAATTCAAATAAATGAATATAAATCGGCGAAATGAAAAATTGTAATATTTCAATTATTCTCAAATAATTCAAAGTGATTTGCTTTATTGGACCGTTACATGTTCGTTAAATGAATCGATTTGAACTAAATTTGGTACATATGTCAAAATACAAGAAAGAGCCATATTTTCTTAAAACATATTCAAAATTGTAACATTTGTCAATATAAAGACCTTCCGATAAAAGCTTTATTACGGAGAGGGGTCATTATTAAGCGATGGACCGCTGTAAGTCAAATTTGGTACAAATATTTGTTTTAATGTAAATTGAATTGTTTACCAATTTTCATTAAAATTTATTAGGAATTGTAATTTTTTTTCCAAATAAGGGTTTTTTTTTGTTAAAAAAAGGCGCTATATGGGAAATGATCTTAAAAATTATCCAATTCTAACAATTTTCAATAGAGCCAGTTTATGAAACAACACGTATATCATTACAATATCTTAAAAACTCCAAACTTGTAGCTTGATAACAAGTTTACATGGGCGTAAAGGCGAACAGACAGACTTAAATCGAATGAAGAAGTGATTTGTGGGAGGTGATCGGTATAATAAAGTGCGGGTCTATGTGCTCATAAGTGATTAGGGCATAAAGAGGAAAGCACTACTTTTTAAAATGAAAATACTTTATAAGCAATAAGCAATTTTTTACTGTAAAAAAGTTTTCACTCAGAAAAGTGTTTAACTGTCTGAAAGTTTTTAATATTCATTTGCTGGCCCAAGTATCAAATATTTAAAATACTCTAATCAGCGCAAATTTTTACAAATATTCCCGAAATAAAATGTTATTTATTTGAAGATAATAGGTACATGAAAAATAGATTTCTAGGCAGCAATCTTGTACGTTTTTCTTCAAAAATGCTTTGTCTTAATATTTCTCTAATTGTTAAAGATATTTCATACACGATTTTGTGTTGATTATAAAATTTTCAAAAGTTTTATTCATAATCAAACTGGGGCTTATTTAAGAATTTATAGTAGAGCTTGTATTCAGTTCCCAGAACTTCAATGATTTTCCATATTTAAAATATTAAAATTTTTCATTTGAACTTTAATAAACATTCGCATATTTAAATTATTGGATAATATGAATTTAAATAATCATAAATTAAATGTTTTGAAAATATGCATTTGAATAATGATAAAATCTCTCATTAGACGAAGTGAAAAAGAGAAGTACAAGGAGGGAATAATATTATAAAAACTCTTTAATTCATTCAAAGTAACGTTTCTTCAAATCTGGCGGATACGTTACATAAATGTAATGCTCATTTTGGCCAACCTCGTTTTGTATGGTTTCATTGTTCGAGGCGGATGTTCGTAATGATTGTTGGGAACCGCTAACATAACGTTGTCGTGCCTCTAATGGTCGGGGTATTGTATTATATTGTTTGCCACTTGTTGTACCACTGACATTAACACCGTGACTTTTACTACCATGTAGTAGCGGGGTAACAGAATGATTTGCAGCAGAAGGTGCTGCAATTGATCGAATACTTGTATCACTATCACCACTGACAGCACTTGTTGCAATTGGTCTATTTGTATAATCGTGTCGGTCTAAAATGTCCTGTTGGTATACCAGACCTGTTGTTGTCGACTGATGGCGCAGTGGTGTTTGTCCAACGCCTCCCAACATTGGCATTGTAATCGTTGGTGTACCCGGCGGACGCTGATCGCCTATGTATCGCCGCGGACTGTGGCGATAATCGTATAGCACTGGTTCGGGGTATATATCGTGAGATGTGTTGAGTGGATTGTTTGATTGTTGATGTTGATGTTGATGCGGATGCGGATGCGGATGTGGATACGGATGCTGATTTTTGTACTGTTGCTGCTGCTGTTGTTGCGTATAATAGAACTGGATATCCTCTGGTGCTTGCTCGCTGATCACTCCACGATGAATTCCGGTGGTGGGATATTCTTGATAGTGGTAATGCTCCTGAGGATGCAGCATAACTTCTCCTGTTCCCACTGATTGGTCGCTGTGGTGAATATTTTCGTAACCTTGGTGGTGATTGACATTGTTCACATTTGTCTCTTCGGATGAACTGTAACAGATAACTTAGTTTTGATTAAAATTTTCACTCTTAAATATTCTTTCCAGCCTCTAATTCCCATCCAATCATCCAAATAACTTACTCAAATAATATCCATATAATATAATAACAAAAGCATATTCCGGTTGAAAGTACAAAAGTTAGAATTAAAATGAGACCCCATGGAAAGGCACGTGGTTCTAAAGGGCCATCCTCCCAATAACGTTCGCACGTTAAATACCAACAAACAGCTTTATTTAATTCTTCTATTATTGATTTTCCAGTGAATTAAATAAATAGAAAGTGACAAAAATTAAGATAAGTAACATTATGATTCCTGTAAATTAGGTAATTTAAAATACCTTCCATTTCTTGAAAATTTTGATCAGTCATTTTTAAGATAAGACCACCAATGCAACTTCTTACCAAAAATTCACATTTCGCTTTCAGTTGGCTTAACTCTTCGATATTACAATTAGCTTTCACTTTTTGACTACCATTGTCATCATCATCATCGTATTCCTCTTTGGCAGTAGTATTATCATTCTTTCGCAAGGTTTTTGTGTTGTTGTTATTGCTTAAGCTTTTATTTCCCTCTTTAGTGTGCGTAGAATTATTATTTGATAATTCATTTTTAATTGAGGTTGTACTTGCTGGGGTTTTGTAATTGTAAGACGAAGCCGTAGAGGATGAACTGACTACAGTGCTACCCGTTGAATAAGTTTGAGGATATGATGAAGGTCTATAGCGCGCTTTATTATTATGTACAAATAAGTTATCATTAATATTTATTTTATCTACGAATAATGGACAATAACAAGAATTAATAATTTCTTTGTTTAAGTTGCCTCAATTCATTTCATATTTACCAGTCTGAGGATATAGGTTTCGACCTATTTGTTCTTGACGTATTTGACGACTTTGTACTTTACTAGTTCCAACTGATGAAGTTCTATAAAACAGAAGAAAGCAAAAAGCAATTTATCCATAAAATTTCTCAGAGAAAATATCATTAACATGCCTTATTGGTAGTAAGCTTAAATAGGCAACATTTGCTTTGGCCAATGCTGAACTTTGCCCAAATGGATCACCCCAAACCTCAATATCTGTACTAATTAATTGTTCACCAATTCTTAAACTGGACGATTCCTCCGTTTGGAATACTTCACAACGCATTATATCGCAAAAATCAGCCAAACATATCGCGTCTTCAGCCTAAAAGATTTCACAATAAAAAGAAGAAAAACATTTCTAGTTTTTCTCTATACAATTTTTAGAAATGAATGAATAATAAATACTATGTTAAGCAGAAACCTCATTTATAACAGATTTATGTCTACTCTCGAAATGTAAATCTAAAAATTTCTCTTGATAGAAACTTTTACCACACAAACGACATGTCCATTGAGTCGGTCGATCACGTTTCTTGGCATCTTGACGTGGTGCAAATGAGTCACGTATTGGATGTAAAGGACATTCCAATGGCAATTTCACCTATTCATTCATATCAATAGAAATTATCAAAATAAAATATATAAAATTAAAAATATTTAAATAATTGTAATTATCTACAAAATGGCATAAATTTCTTCTCACAAACCTGATATTTATCCAATATGGGAGTCCATTTGGAACGAACTATTTTACGTACCAAACGACTGCTATCTTTTGAACATAAATATTTTAATACTTGTGTGAAAGGGCATGGCGTTAACAATAAAAAATAAATGATTAAAATCTGTAAATGGCAAAGAACGCAACAAACAAAAATGCCTCACTTGAATTACATTTTTCATTTCATGATTTAATTAGAACTTTAATAGTATTAATTAATGCATTAATTTATGTTTAAAAATTATCTATATAATTACTCTAAACTTTATAAAAATTTTTTAAAGTAAATACTAATAAATTATACATTATAATTTTTATTTCTTAAATTATTATTATAAATAAATTTCAAATTATAAATGTAAATAAAGTTATAAATAATTAAACAAAAAATCTGCAGTGCGTATTAAATTCTTGAAAATGAATTTTTAATATATAAATTTTGCAAAAAAAGTAAACAAAACTAAAACGATTTAAACAAAAAGATTAATTAATTTTTCATATCTTTTTCTTGCTCCTCATTTATGAAGGCATTGCATTTCACGGGGGGTCATGTGAAAATCCAACGTAAATACATATATATATATATATATATACATATATAGATATATGTATATACGTGTTGTGTAGTGTAAGGCAATGAGAGAAATTATATTAAGAAAATATTATTTGGCTGGGACCAAATCTTAGATACCCACCAACCAGACACAATGATATTTTTATTCAAAGCCTCTTTCAGTTTTTTCAGTAATAAATATAATGAAAATTTGGTATTGTACAATTTCGCATTAGCTTATTTGATATGTATGATTTTTGGACAGACATCGTAGACAAAATTTCAGTTTTCTATCTTTTGCAATTTGCAAATGATGAGTTATGAAAAACTACCAAATTTTACTTTAAAAAAATGAGGTATGCTCAGTTTGTGTTGCACTATGGGCGTGTCCTCAAATCGATTTTGTCCATTCCAACCTGCGTGCAAAAACTTTCAATGATTCTGCCAAATTTTAGCTTGATATCTCAAATTGCACACCTACAAGGATATTTGCTGCAGATGGACAAGCGACAGACGGACGTACATATCAAAATCGATTCAGAATTTGATACTAATTAAGAATATATATACTTTATAGGATTTCCAACGATTCATTTTGGCCATTACAAATTTAGTGGCAAAATGAATATACCCCCAATCTCTGGGTGGTAGATAGTAAAAGCACGATTATTTCGCATGGAAAAAATCAATAATATTTAATAATTGTTGGCCAATGAAATTTTTGATTATCCTTTTGGTTTTTCTATTCTATTTTCTTTGCATATTTTACAATATTTCTATTATATATACATCGATTATTAATTGTTGAATTTTCTTTAGAGGTTTTTACATTTTTTTCTTTACTTTACCTCGAAATGAATAGTTTTAGAACCCATACATAATAATTGTTTGTTTGAATCTTTAAGATGAAACAACTTTTTAAGTTCTTTACATATATTTTTAACTCTTTTTGCTTTTATGTTCCCAAATAATAACGAATAAACCAAAACATAATTCTAACTTTTAAATAATACACTCAAAACATATAAGAATTATTTTTCAAATCTTTTGATTGATTGATCGATAGATCGATTAATTAACATTTATTGCCAAGTTTTTTACTAATACAAGAAATAAATAAGTAAATAACACACAACGGCCACTATGAAAGTGCTTTTAATATTTGATAGAATTTATGTTTTCTTTTTTTGTTACTGTTGTTGCAATTGTAAACGTAATATACTTAGCTATTTTTTGGTAGTGTACACAGCCATATAACAATAATGGCCCATTCCAAGTGGTTTAGATAACAGAGAAACTAAACCGTAGAATCTTTGCTCTCTAAAATGTTTATTCAAATTTTTCAATGAATGAACGAAGGAAGGATGGTAAAAAAAGTTTAATTACAAAATTAATTAAATAATAAATAAATAAACGTAAGACTAACTTGTATGTGAAATAATTGTGAATTGGAAATATTAACAAAGATTTGCACAAATAATTTCATTTGCCAATTCTCTATAAATTGCTTGTATTTTCTATACACTTTTACTTTTATATTGAAACAAATGGAATGAAATACTTTGCAAAAGGACTACTTGTGCTTTTAACTTCATTACATGAAATTAAAAGCGCATTTTGTATAACATTTGTATATCCTAACTTTTACATTTTATATTATAAATTGTAATAGATGGGCCTTAATTAAAATCAAGTAATGTTGCCAATGTTAAAAATGCATTATCTTACATTACGCTAAGCGCGCTAAATTTGAAAATGCGCTCACATTTTTCATATCAATTAAGAATCTTTCATATATAAAGCGATCAACAAAAAGCCTTTGGTTTTGACGTATATTTTCTTTTGAGTTTAATTTTTTGCTTTTTCAAATCAATCATCATCATTTATGAACATTTTCTACCAAAAGGATGACATTTCAGTCATTCCAAATACAAACCATATATTAATTAATTATTATTAATTAATTAATTATTAATTAATTAAATTTCGCACTGTCTTTGAATCGCTGATGTTATTAATTATCACTTATACTCCCGTCCATTACGTAAGATGATACATGTACAAAATCCTATATCGCGTCTCTTAAATTCTGGATATTTTTAATGTAAAACAAATGGAGTGAATTCGTTTTGCTGAAAGTACTATAAATATGCTGGAGGATTTTACCAAATATTTATGTAATAAAAGAAAATTAGATGTGTTAAATTATATGCGACATTTTAGAAGTCTTTTACAAATTGAAGATTTGCATATTTTAAATGAATACAAACAATTGGATCTAAATAATGTTGAATTAGCGGCATGTGGAATTGGTGATCATGAGAGTAATGATGTTTATAAAAATAGTGATGATAAGGTTAAATATGGTTAAATTATGTATGTGCTTTCGAAATAAATTCCAAAATAAACATTACAATGAGATCAGTAGAAACGTTTCAAGGTCAAGACAAATCGATTATTATTGTTTCATTCGTTAGATCGGGTAAAGCGACTTTAGGATTTCTAACGAATTCTCAATGTCCAAATGTAACTATATCTCGATTGAAATCTCTGCTTATTTTAATTGGTGATTGGTGATTGGTGATTGGTTGAATACCATAAATAAATGCTTTAACATTTATCAGATTTCCTCTAATATAAAAATTGGGGAAAACCCAAAAACACGGCGTCAAACTAATACTAATACATAAGCTTTTTTTTACGTATAAAAAGATAGATATTTGTTTGTATAAATAGCAAGATCACAAATTAGAGTGCTGAAGCAAATATCAGTATCAATAGTTATTCCATCCTGTGTAAGATAATAACTTGAAATTATATTTTAAAAAATTTGCGAGTAATTGAGAACTAAAAGTACTTGTCTTTCATTTATGTAATAAAAAAGAACAAAAATGCGTAAAAGATTTGCACCCAAGAAAAGACGTATGGAGAAGAAGAAACATGAGAAATGGGAATTCCATTTAATTGGTGATTTCCTTCTTCATCTCTATCATCGAAAAATTTTGGTTGAAAAAGGTTTAAAATTTAAATTGTTAAAAAAGCCTTTGGTGATTTCGGAATTTCAAAATAATTTTTTTAAGGCAGAAATATGGCAAAATGTAATAGAACCAATTACAGATGATGAAATTGGGAATTTACTAAAGAAAAGTGGCTTTTTAGAAAATGTATCAGAAATGTTTGAATTGTATTTAGTAAATCATTCAGTTCTGATGGATTATCGTGCACATAAACTTAATCAGTTAGATATTGCTCGAAAAGGAATGTCTTGTAAGCGGTCTAATTCTAATAATAATTCTGCAAGTGAAATCAATAATAAATTAGTAAACTATAAAATGCAGTATGAATGTAGTAAATGGCAAGTATACTCTTCTAATTTTATGTTATGTAATACGGGTTGTTACGTATGTCAAAAGAATTTTGAAAATGAGCAGGCTCTACATAAACATTTTCGTGAACACAATAAAGTTTTTATGGAGATATTGAATGAGAAACCAATGTTTATATTGAAGTACCACTGGTGTGACCATTCACAACAGTTCCGTTTTACCATAAGAACAGAAAATGTACGGCATACGTTGGTTATTGATAACGTTATTGGTATAATACCGAAAAAAATGATATTCTTAAAGTATACTCAACATCAAGTGTCAGAGGAAGCGGCAGAAGAAAAAAATATATGTGGAATTTTCTATTTGGATTCAAAACACTTAAATAATGAATTTCGTATAATTCTGGTTACTCTCTCTAAACACGTACAAAATGTTCGTTTTATCGAACAACATGTTTTACAGAAACGATTAACAGTTCAGCCACAATTTAAGAGCAACATTACTTTAGATGATTATTACCCTCCTGAGAATATTGTAGCTAATTTAAAAACGGGTTTTAGTCCGGAGACTATTAAGAACGTCTCGTATGTACTTGCCAATTACATAAATAATAATAAAAAATTAAATGAATCAATTTATGTGTCATGTTTAGAAATTCTATTACAAATTGAGGATGCGGACATTTTAAATAAGTACAAAAATTTAGATCAAGACAACGTTGAATTAAATTTTGAGAATAAGGAATATTTTTTCTTTGCAAAGGGGTGGCGTGCTCTTGAAAATGTTGTCTTGCCGAACGATTTTGTATACTTAATAAGAAAACCCGGAGATAAAAATAAAAGCGACCGTTCCAACCGGGAACGGCAATATATGGGCCGTATTAAACGCATAAATGGTAATTGCGTTGTATTTGGAGATGAAAGTGAACGTATAAAAATTTCCGATGAAAGTGACTGTAAAATTCAATATAAAGTTACATTTTCACCGTTACGTTATGAAATACGTTATCAATATAGAGCATTGAAATTATTGGAACACTGCATGCCCAAGCTTAAGAAATTTTTATTTCCGAATAATATACAACGAGAAGCACCTGCTCAGTTGGATTTACAATTATACAATGAAAGTATTTATAATAACAGTGAACAAATGCAAGCTGTATCTAACATTGTACAAGGGCCACGTAATGATGCGACATATATAATATATGGTCCACCAGGCACTGGTAAAACAACTACAATTGTTGAAGCAATATTACAAATTTTGAAAAAAAATAGTGCAACTAAAGTTTTAGTTACAGCCTTCACAAATGCAGCATGTGACGAGATAGCATTACGTTTATGCAAAAACTTTAATCCTGTAAAAGAGAAACATAAAATTATGCGATTATACTCTCATAACAAGGCACACAATATTCTTGAAATAGATCCCCTTCTATTGAACTTCTCTAATATGTGCAATGGTTACTCTCTACCAAGTGTTAATGATATACATGTATATCGCATTATTATTTGTACTTTAAGTATGGTTGGTAAATTAGCAACTGGCGGTTTTGGTCAAGTATTTAGTCATGTTTTTATTGACGAAGCAGCTTCTTGCACAGAAACGTATGCTTTACTTGGTATTGTTGGCATATTGAATGAAAAAAGTAGTTTAATAATTGCTGGAGATCATAAGCAATTGGGACCAATCCTAAAATCCGCACATGCCGAAAAATTGGGCTTCGACAAATCTCTGATGGAACGTTTAATGGAGTTTGATTGCTACCGTGTAGATTCCGAAACAGGAAATTACGACCGTTCGATCCAAACGCGTTTATGTTTGAATTTCCGATCACATCCCAAAATAGTTAAACTTTTTAACAAGTTGTTTTATGATGAATCGTTAGAGGCTTGTGGCAAGATTGCGGATCATGATTTGGTCAATAAATGGTATAAATTTCCTAATAATAATTATCCCATAATATTCCATTCAGTAAAAGGAAATTGCATACGTGATATGTATACAAGAAGTTTATACAATTTAACCGAAGTAGACATTCTAATGAATTATTTAAAAGAGATCATGTATTTTGGAATTGATGGTGTCCCTGTTAAAGAATCTGATATTGGTATAATATCACCCTATAAACTACAATGTAAATATATACAAAAGGAGATAAATTGGCGCAAATGGTTTGGCATTACAGTGGGATCAGTAGAAACGTTTCAAGGTCAAGAAAAATTGATTATTATTGTTTCATACGTTAGATCGGGTACAGCATCTTTAGGATTTTTAACGAATCCTCGACGTCTAAATGTAAGTATATCCCGATCGACATCTCTGCTTATTTTAATTGGTGATGCTGGGATTTTATATAAAAATCCTTTGTACTACAATATTATCGAAACATGTCGAGCGAATCAAACATTAGTTGGCCCTGATATACCAATAAAAGATGCAGATGAAGATGAATATGAAGAAAATACGTGCTTAGTGAAAGCAATGGATAGCTTAAATATAAGCCACTGTAAATTACAAGAAAACACACCGACAATGTGTTCTTCTATCTTTTCATCTATTGGAAATTATCAGTTGTGTGTAAATTATGTAAACGATCGATCATTTAGACGTTTAAAAGAGTTAAAGGATCTAGAATATGTAATTGCTTCTGAAATTTCAACCACATATAATATATAAAGAATTACATTTTTCTATTTTATTGAAAATTTTAATTGAATAGAATAAGAATAGATTCACATGAAATGAATAATAATGGAATGTAAAATGAATTTATTATAAATATATGTTTGCTTTGTCAATAATAAATTCATAAATTCATATGTTTATGTAAATTCATGGTGATTTGCAACCTTTTTCTCTCCAAGTATTCCTTTTTTTTTGCATATGCATGTGTATGTAAATGAAATAAGTGAGTTAAAGTTAAAGTTATCGTATTTCATATTTACAAAATTTCTTAGAATCTTGTACAGATTTGCTTTGCTTTTAATTAAGAGTTTTGCAACAAGTTTGAAGTTATTTTAAAATGTGAAATAATTAAAATTATATAAAGCATTATCATAAATCCAAGTGTTGCTTTCATATATATAAATCATTGTGTATAATCATTCATGTGTTTTTTTTCTTTATAATTATACCATAATTATCAGACATTTCACGTTTGAAGAATATGGTTTCAATTGAATTAAATTTCATGTTATATTTGGAATTCATTTTGTTATGTGTATTTTATTTATTTGTGTGTTGGATTTTGTAGTACTAAGCAATATTCTAAAATTATATTTGCTGCTTTGGCTTTGGAAGCAAGCGATAATGATATGCAAGAAAATTCCTTTTAAAATAAGAAAAAGCATTCTAAGAAGTAAACATAAACAAAAATCCCTATTGTCATCTATATGGCCGAATTAATTCAATGTACTAAGGAATGACATGAAAATTAATGTTTGTGTTTTATATTAATTACATTAAAAATTTAAATACTACCTTTGCATTGATATTTGGAAATGCTTCAATATGTATCCATATTTTTTTATAATCCATAGCTTTATTGTTGAAAGGGCAACGCTTGCTGCGTGTTAAAATAATTTTAATCTTGAGGAATGGACTACTTTCATTACTTAGAAATCTTAAGGATAAATCAGAAAAACATTTTCTACTATTCTCCAGTTTTTCAGACGCCTAAATCAATTTTCAATTCTTTTTTCAATTTAATTTTCCCAAGTGTCTATGAATATATTTTTACAATGTTAAGCTACGGGTACAATTTTTTTTTATTATTTTATTAATACTTGGGTAATTTTCGTTCTCTATTAAAAAACATTTCAAGCAGTTGTTGAACATATTTCAATTTTACTTTTTAACGCTACCTTTTTTTATAAAAATTGATGGATGTATTATGATTTATAAAATTGCCTAGATTTTGTATCAAAAATCGGGTCAAAATTTTTAATATTTTTAAAGCAAAACAGTGTTAATATTTTTTGTTGTTGTATAAATTGTGCTTAGCATTACTGTTTTTACATAGACTTGCCATATTTTCAAGAATTATAAGAAACATTTTTATCAGCTGTAATGGGGAACTTTTCAGTACTCATCTCTTTAAATAGACTGATAGTAATGTAAACAATTATTAAATGTTTTTAATAGAGACCATTTAATTTGACAAAAATATATTTTGGTACAATCGTGAATTTTACAGCTATTAAATTAAAATATATATATAAATATATATTCAGTATAGTAGTTTGGTACTATTAAGTACATTAATAACTGCAGGTTGTAATGTGAAATAGTTGTCAAATGTACGATTTGTGTTAATTGTTTACAGTGCATGTTAAATAACAGTAAAAAGTAGAATTGAGCCAATCAACATTAAACACGATTAAAATATCACATTTATATTGATATCAATTTTAAAAATTTTAGTGGTTGATAAATTGGAGACGGAATTAGAAAACCTAAACTTTATAATCGAAAACACTTGCAACTCCTCCCAGTTAAATAAATTAATTGATTAAGATACTCTTGTGATACATCTGTTTTGAAATATGCGGATATCTCATGTGATTGTTTGTATTCAAATTATTACATGTTGTTGTTTGGAATCGGTATTGGCCGGCAGGGATTTTTATAAAATTCTTAAAATACACAAAACAGCCACAGTGAAAGAAATTAAAAAAGCTTACAGGACATTAGCTAAAGAATTGCATCCAGATAAAAATAAACATGATCCAGATGCACAAATAAAATTTCAAGATTTGGGCGCTGCATATGAAGTACTTGTGGACGAACAGAAACGTAAAACGTATGACAGATGTGGTGAGGAGTGTTTAAAAAAAGATGGCATGATGGATCATGGCAGTGATCCATTTGCTAGTTTCTTTGGCGATTTCGGTTTTCATTTTGGTGGTGGTGGTGATTCAAGTCAACACGATACTCCCAAAGGTTCTAATATTGTTATGAATATGTATGTAACTTTAGAGGAATTGTATTCTGGGGAATTTGTGGAAATTAATAGAAATAAGCCAGTATTAAAACCGGCATCGGGTGTACGTAAATGTAATTGTCGTCAAGAAATGGTAACACGTAATTTGGGACCAGGACGATTCCAAATGATACAACAGACGGTATGTGATGAGTGTCCCAATGTTAAATTAGTAAATGAACAACGGACTTTAGAAGTTGAAATTGAGGCGGGCATGAGAGATGGCCAAGAGACACGCTTTGTAGCTGAAGGTGAACCTCACATTGATGGTGATCCAGGTGATTTAATTGTAAAAGTTTTACAAATGCCTTCATACACGCTTTCATAGAAAAGGCGATGATCTTTACACAAATGTCACCATTAGTTTGCAGGATGCTTTAATAGGTTTCAATATGGATATATTGCATTTAGACGGTCATAAAGTGTCAGTATCTAGAGAAAAAATTACATGGCCTGGTGCGCGCATTTTGAAAAAAGGTGAAGGCATGCCCAATTATGAGAATAATAATTTACATGGAAATTTATATATAACATTCGATGTAGAATTTCCTAAAAGAGCCTTAAACGATGATGAGAGAGAAGCTGTAAAAAATATTCTAAATCAAGAATCTATTAATCGCTCTTATAATGGACTCTGAGTTAAAGACTTTCTAAGTAAATGTTTTCTATATTTTTAAATGCTCATAGCAGGTGTTTCATCATTGTCAACATTCATTAGATATTTATCAACAAGACAAAATTAAACAAAAAAGGAAATTAAGAAAAAGAGAACAAAATCAAGCGTATGAGGTACGATTTGTGGGAATAAATATACGTTTTAATTAAAAACGTTCCTATGTCATTTAAAAGTTGCTAAAAGCAATTGTCCAATACATGGTCAAGTGCATTCCCCACTCGATACACATATGTTCTTTCTTCTTTTGTGATCTTTATTTAAAGAGAATTGCCAGATAGTTATACATATACATGATATATAATTAAAAGTATAAATGAATTAATTCCTAATTTAGAATTAATATATAAATATACAGATTAACGATTTCGTATATGTAATAAAAATTGCTTTAAAACCAAATAGGATTCAATGGAATGACAATTATACAATCACAAACATGGTTTTAAAAGGATAATGAAGTTGTCATTTATATAAAAAAAAAATATTTGGTATTTCAACATTTGGCAAAAAGAAGTTCCAAATAGCGATTTTCTTAGTAAGTCATGTTTAATATAATTTAAACTAGTAAGATAAATTAAGATATTGTATGATGTCTAATTCAAAGAATATCCGTTAAAAACTAACAACAAAATGTAATGCCATTATGGAATTGGTCTCTTTGCAGAGAAAAATATCAGATTTCAGTAAAAATGATCATATAAGATAACAATAGACAAGATATTTGAATTTAATGTTGTGTTTGTTTTTTCTTGAGATCAAAACAAGCAAAAATTCTATAGTTTGTCGGGGCCGAAAAATTTAATAAAAATAAAATAGATGTGTCGTGAAAAATAAATATTACAAATTTTAAGTTACTTTGAAAAATTTCTTATATGCAATTCAAAAATAGACCAAATGCTTTTTAAAAAAAGAAGGCCTTTAAATAATTAGTGATCGTTTAAATGCTTCCATTCAAAGCAGTAAAGTTTATCTTGGGGTTAAATAACTTCTGTACCAAAAATTAATGAAAATCAAATATGATGAATGGATGAATAGACAAATCGAATCTGAAAATAATTTGAACTGATTGGATTTATCTTTAATGGATATATGGATTTTAAAAGTTATAATATGCGGTATTATAAGTGATTTTGACTCAACTCGATGTATAATTGAAATGTTATACCAACTTCTAAAACTAAAACGATAATTCAATTGCATAGTTTCATCAGACCAGTCGTCGGGTATATAATTTTTAACAATTGATTTAATAATGTCAATGCAACTCTGTATAATGCTGTAATTTTTTTTATATTTCGCACAATGAGTTTTTTTATTTGATTAATATGATCAGCTGTTTGCTGTTTGTGCTTTATTTGCGCATTTTCTGATTAATGGCAAATTTATGATCCTGTTGTACTAGTAATGAAGTGTTTTTGTTAAAAAATTGTTATTTATTTATAATATAAACAAAAAAATGTCATGTTAAAAGTTTTTGTCTATTTTGTTAGTATTAAAATTGAATTTGCAATCATGTTTTATATGTTGTTAAGTTATAACATATATAACATATATATATATATGTTATATATATATGTTATATATATATATATATACATATATATATATATATGTAACATAATATATATATATATATATATATATGTATGGATATTGTGAAGGAAGAATATTATGGCGGGACTATTAAATGAATAAAAAAATTTAAAAGAAATATGATTTGTGCAGCCAATTAGAATACATAACAAGTTCGTAGAATTGAAGGCGATCATTTGAAAAAAGAAATAAATAAAGAATTTTAATATAATCTCATATTGTACGGCTATTTCAAATAACATGTTAATGTTATTTATTGGGATATGATTAAAGCGATTATTTTGTGATGACTCATAAAATTTGGTGATTTTATTTGAATTATTATTACTGATGCTTAATGTATTTTAATGTTATCACTATTCCTTTGATTAATAGATTAATTTGAAATTGCTGCAATTTATTTAGTACATTTGTCGCTTGTTAAACATTGTTGTAAAATAATTTATTTTTAAAATCTTTATCTTTTGCTAAGAAACATACACATTCGAAACGAATGTGTTTACAGCCAGTACACACTGCAACGGCCCAGAATAGATGAGTGCTTCATCTTCAATCAATAAGTTGATTTGTTAAATTGTCCATGAAAATAAAAAACTTCAGTATCGCCATGTTTCTCTTTTAAATGCTAGGTACCTTTCCCTTCCAACCAGAATTGAAACTGTTGATCTACGTATTGCATACTGTAAATTGTGCAACGTAATACAAGTTCTATAAAGCCAATACGCCTTATGTTATAATATGTAAATGGTTAATAATCATAATTATACGTTGTAACCTTAAAATTAAATTTTAGCCAAATAATTGTTATGATATTCTTTTTATTACTTACATATTTAGTATTTAATATTTCCATTATAATTATTTGACTTGAGTTTCTTTTTTTATTGCTTGCCCTTCAACCTTTTTATGTGTTTATTTGTATGCTGGGTTTGTAAAGTTACTGGCTCCTAATGTGCTGTAGTGACGTAATATATTATAGTTAGCATTTTAATTGCTTAATATATTCAAAGATCGAGTTTATTTATGTGAAATCTTATAAAGCCAAATTACACCACTTGATAATACTCATACAGGTAAAATATTATAATTACTTTAATTTATTTTAATTAGTATTTTCATTGAAAGTTATTAATTATGTGTTTTTTTCCTATAGCTACTGCCAAAAGTTTAATGGTATATTTATTTTGTCAAAATGTATGCACCATTCAATTGAAAGGACCAGAGACTATAAAAATGAAAATCGAATTATGAATTGATGCAGTTAAGCGTTTCCGTTTGTTTGCTTCTTATTCTGTGGTAGTCAAATTTAATTGAAATTTTGCTTTTATAGGTAAAACTTTAGGCCATATTAGTATTGTCTGCACTATTTGTGGAGAATGTAAAATTTTTCACATTTACTCTGAATTTGGTTTTACGATTTCATGAAGTGGACAAGTACGAATGAAAATGATACGCCTATTCAAATTCGTAATACACTGAATTTTAACTTGGAGCTATTTTGATTTTGCGTGACTTGTACATACTTATATTATGGTTATTATGAATGCGAATTTTGCAATCTCTGTCCTTGTTTGTCAATCATTGGCCATAGTAGCATAGCAAAATAACAAAATACGCTTTTTTTCTATTTATTTGCATTTTTTATACATGTCCAGTTTAATTTATTTTCAATTAAAGAAGGTATGAATTCATTAATAACATTTAAGGTACAGCGCCGCTTATGTATCGATCAATATATCTCAATAAAAATAACAAAATTCCGCTAATGACCTCGAATCAAAAATACGGAGATAATTTTTACAATGTTAAATAATTCCCTAGAATTTTATGACCTTAAAGAAAATTTTAATTAAATGGGCCCATTCTATAAAAAGAAGTTTTATAGAAATAATGGATTCATCATTTATTGTTGTTGCAATTTGTTAAGATTTTATATTTAGATTATTATACATAACATTGTTCCTTTTATATAATTGGCCGTTTTTGACGGTTTTATCAAATTTTGAATGGATTCTTGTATTAAACTCTAAATTTGGAAAAAGTGTGTGATGTAAGCTGCTTAAGAGTTTGCTGCGTTCGACTATATTACATTGCATGTTTATGCATATCCTCTTATTTTAAAAAAAGGTCCTAAACTTTTCCAAATTACTACATTGTTGTTTTTAAATGATATGAAAAGTAAGTTATATTTGGGGTGATACAAAAAATTCACCCAGTCGGAATAAAATAACGTATATAAAAATAGCACGCCAACTTCCGTTAAAATATATTTGAAATGATAACTTTCTTCCGTATAACATTTTTTTTTTGATAAGAAGTTGATCGATCCATACAATAAAAGATATATCTCTCCCATAATCTTCTCGGTATTACCAATCTTTTCACAAATTTACAATTTCCTATAGAAGTTGATCGATTTAAAACCACTTCCTTATTCGATTTAACTTTCCTTAGGTCCTTGTGCCCCTCTGATGTCTATCTATTTATAAATTTATTATCAAACTACCGGTCGCGATATTTGAGATATTTTAATACAACGTGGTACATAGGTGGTGGGTTCGGCCAGAGAAAATTGAAATCTATTGAAAGTGGTTAGTAGTTTACGAATATGCCTCATGTGACCCCGTTTCAGAATACCTTGCAACTTTGAGTAGAATTTAAAGAAAATTGTCATGTTGTTCTATTTTGACACAAAAAACATGTTTAGCCCATTCCCTTCCAAACGATGATTTTTTCCTAAAAAAGGCATTTTATAGAAAAACCTTACAATTTTGAATATATTTTTTACTAAAAACTGGCGCTGCTTTGTATATTGCTTTAAAAAATATGTGTACCAAATTTGATGTAGATTTTTTGACTCTTCTACCGTATAACTATCTTAAAATAATTCAAAAATTATAATTTTTTACTACGCTGACTTGTTAAACACATTAAGCAAAGTGGTGTAGCATATTTAAGAGTCTGTATGACTGATGTGGCACTTATTCATTGTAATAAATAATAAAATTTTGTTTATCATAAGAAAAGATGTTTGAAAAATTCTCTCTTTCATTTGGCTCATATTTATTTATATGTAACAAGTAACAAAATTATATTTGGCTGAGGTCAAATTTTGGATACCAATCATTCAGACACATTATTTGGTGATTTATGATACACACAGATATTTTGAAGTTGTATGATTTTGGAAATTAGAAATGGAAATAGGCAATAAATTTTTGCTTAAAACGCAGAGGTTAGCTTAGTTTGTTGGCGTACCCTATGACCGATTTTTAATTCAAATTTATGTACATGAACTTCTAATGTTTCTGATAAATTTGAAATCAGTATCTACATTTTGGCGTTCTTGAGAATGTTGACACACAGATGGACAAATATTTCTAAATCGATTCAGAATTTGATGTTGATCACGAATATATATATTTTCTAAGGTCTCTAGAGCTTTCTTTACAAACAAACAATGACAAAATTGATATACCTTCAATCTTCGTGTGGTGAATATAAAAATGATGATAAATTCTATTTTCTCTCGGCGATGCAAACAAATTTCATGTTAATAAGATTTTGTAATTTGCTAATGCTTCCATTAAACGTTTTTGTATTTGAAATGTGGTCCAAGGCGTATTATAAATTTGCGAGCTTATCTCAAAGGTTCCAGTGTGTTTCTTATACCCATGTAAATTTAATAGGCTTTTTTGCCACATTTGGTGTAAAGTATAAAAAAGCAAAGATAACGTTTTTGCTTATTTTATTTGCTTTTTTATTATTTTATTTTTGGTGTTATCACAAAATGTAGCAAAATTTTTACTTATTCACTTTACGCTATATATAACGGTATGTACATCACAATATTGCGTCATATTATTCTCCCTTCTGCAAGGCACGGTTCATATTTATCGATTTGCTTGAAATGGCAAAACTTTGCTTTATTCGGGTTTCTTAAGACAAGCTTTTTTAGCTTTTCAGTTTAAAATGTGCCAATTTGAACGTTTTGTCTAGACGTCTTTGTGATGAAGTTTTTAGATATGAAGTGTATTAAAATGGGAATCAGATTATCATTTTGTAATATTCGTAAAATTTTTATTCTTTAGAAAAATTAATGTTGGCTATAACTTTCTATAGTTAACTTTGCCTATTTATAGGATGGAAAAGTCGCGTCATTAGATATTCGACTTTATAAAAAATATTCTGTGTAGGTGTTTGGTGAGTTTACTTACGCACATAAAATTCAAAAATTCTTATATTTATATATTAAAAACAAGTTACATTATTTTTGTAATCATTTTACTAAGGAAATGAAAGTTAAAATCTTATAGTAGTATAATTTAGTCGATTTAATGTCACGGTTCGAGCATTATAAGCGATATAAAAATTTCATTTTACTAAAAAGAAAACAAAACCAAACCGGTAAATAATGAGCCGTAAAGCCGAAGAGAGTAAATAGAATACTTGAAATTGTTGTACATTTCTAATGTCAGTAAACGATTCGAAAAAATTAAGGTAGATTTTTATACTCATCAGCCAGAGATTGGAAGTATATTAATTTTATCATTATGCTTGTAACATTCAAAAGGAAGCTTCGACGACTCTACAAAGTATATATATTCTTGATTAGCATTAAAATCGGAGTCGATTGAGATATGCTTGTCTGTCCGTCTGTCTCTCTGTCGTTCTCTCGATCTAGACAGAATCGTTTAAAAGATATGCTTACAGTGCATTGTAAATTGGGAATATCTCAGGTTTTTTTTAACCAAAAATTGATGTTTTTTGTTCAGTAGAGGCAAAAGGTAAGAGTTAGAAAGATGAAATTTTAAACATGTTTAAGTTTTCTAGCTGTTACTGAAAAATTTAAATGATCTCTGAATGGAGATATCATAGTTTTTGGGTGGTTGGTATTCAAGATTTGGCCGCAGCTAAATAAAATTTCCTTATTTATTTTGTAAATAAGCTTAAATTCTGATTATAATGCTGCTTTTATATCTACAAAGGTGGACTGAATACTTGAGATAGGTAGAGAGAGTGACAGAATAAGTGAAAGCGTTATACCCGGTCGAAATCAACTCTTTAATGTTTTGCACTACTCTGTTTAATGTGATTAGTGCGATTAAAAAAATAATACAAGAGGCAAATCCAGTTTTGATAATTATTGCTGAAAATAGTTAGGATAAGATCATATTTATGACCACTCCCCAAATTATGTTTTATCAATATATAAAAAAAAAATAACGTTTACAATGTTGAATATTTTGTAATTTGTAATGAATTTAATCCAGATCTATCATTTCTGGGCATTTCTTCCCATAAAACTTATTAGCATTTGAAAATTATTCGATTTTTTTTTTTAAATGTTCATCACTTGCAGTTTGTTTTCTTGCTTTTTTTAACTACAAAAAGTCGACACTTGTCGATTGTAATCTTTTTAATTGTTACTTACTTTAATTATTAATTTCAATTATTATTAATTGAAATTTCTAATTAATTAAAATTTTTTTTCAGAATTAGTTAATTTGATTGAACTGAATTGAACTGAAAAGTAAAAAATAAAGGGCAAAAGGACTTATGAATTATGGATTGCCAATGTTGCGGTATATCACAAAGAAAATATTGGATTTTCTCCATTGCCATTTTATTATGTATTGGTAGTATTATTATGGTTATAGTTTGGCCCATATGGTCAACACATCTCATGCAAAAGCATTTGGTGATTGAGAACGGCACAGAAAATTATAAATATTGGTTGCAAACGCCTGTACCAATTTATTTAAAATTTTATTTATTTAATTGGACGAATCCACATGAGCTCAGGTATCCACATATAAAACCACATTTCACTGAAATGGGTCCATATGTGTTTCTCGAGAAGCATTCTAAAGAGAATTTAACATTTTATCCGAATCATACAGTTTCATATTATCAAAGACGTACCTGGCATTACATGGCGAATGCATCAAACGGCACTTTAGATGATTTAGTTACAGCTCCACATATTATTACAGCGGTAAGATTCCACATAATCTCATTTTTTAAAGGGTGATAAATTATAATTATAATATATTTAGATGAAACTGTTAGAGAAAGAAACTGCTAATGATTAATCAGTATTTTATATTAAAAATATTGTATGAATCACATGATTGTTTTTATCATTATTTTTATGAATAGTGTAAAATTTGACTTTGAACCTTAAATATTTATTTAGTTATTTTCTTTGAGTTGTACTTCTTTGTTTTATTCTTTTTGTGATTGAATAGGCAGTAGTGGATAAATTGCGTCATGAAAATCGTGTTATAAAGAAAGTAATCAACTTACTTTTGAATCATGAAGGTGGCAAATTATTTGTTACAAAGTCGGCTAAACAATGGATATTTGATGGCTATCAGGATAAGTTAATCGATTTTTTACGTTTGTTTAATACAACAAAAATTGATATGCCCTATAAACGATTTGGTTGGATGGTAGATCGTAATAATTCATTAGAATATGATGGCATGTTTACCATACACACTGGCACAGATGAAATCAACAAATTGGGTATGATAAGCCATTGGAATGGTAGAAATGAGACTGGGTTTTATCCACGACCATGTGGTCTGGTAAATGGTACAGCTGGTGATATATTTCCACCAAATTTACAATCACAATCATATATAACTGTATTTACGAATGATGCATGTCGTTATTTGAATTTGCACACGAATGGTAGTCGAATGGAAATGTTAGATGTTGAAACTATCAAATGGCAGGGTACGGAAGAAACTTTAGATTCGGGTAAAAATATACCCGATCAAAGTTGTTTCTGTAATAGCACTTTAGATAAGTGCCCTAAAAGTGGTATATCAAATTGTCACAAATGCCGCCATGATGCTCCCATATATGCTTCATATCCACATTTCTTAATGGCAGATCCATTATATGGGAAAGCTGTAAGTGGTCTGAAACCGGATCCATTGAAGCATACATTTTTCTTAGCCATAGAACCGATAACTGGCATACCAGTAAAAGTTCGAGCACGCTTACAATTTAATATAATGCTCTCGCCAGATTCAGATTTTGATGTGTATCGTAATGTGCCGAATATTTTGATACCACTCTTTTGGTTTGAACAAAGTGTTACATTAAATGAAGAATTGGTTGCCGAAGCTAAGGTAAAAAGCAACTTTGAAAGCCTGGTCTTTTGTTGAGTTTTCTTTATTAATATCTACCTTCAATTTGGCGATAAATTATCTACATAAAACATTTTTTTTATTCGTTTGATATATTTCTGTATTATGTCGTTGCAGGCAGCAAGCAATCTTCGAAGTTATGGTGAATATGCCAGCATTTCTGCTTTATGCTTAGGTTTGGTGTTATTTAGTTTGGGTATTTACTTCATTCTCACAAAACAGTGGATTCATATGCAAGAAGATGATCAAACTATTTTAATAAACGATTCACAATCTGAAGATGTTACCACAAGTCCTAATCAACCAACAATTAGTTAAGATATATACAATGGAGTAAATGTTAAATATTAACGCTTTAACTAAATAATTTTTTTTGATCAATTCGAATGTATAAATAACTTTGATGATTATCAATGAGTTTAAGTTTTGTATAAGATATTATTGCTTAATTTTCGTTTCTTTCCTTTTCTATTTTGCGTATTGCATTGCTTTAGTGTAAAAGTTAAATACGATTTGTGATATATTCCAACGAATCTTAATTTATTTCTATATGTGTACATAAATATTATGAAAATTTTAATGTAGATATTGGCTTATAGTCTTAGTTAATTAAAATGGGTTCAATAAAATATGGCAATTTGATACATTCTTTATAAAATTATAATGATCATTCCCTTTGAGAAAAGTATTTTCACAAATGAAGCTTATATTCTTTGCTATGGGAAAATGTACTCTTTTTTTTTTTTAATAGAATAAAATATTTTGATAAGAATTTAGTTTGTATAGAAATAAAAATTAATTTACGTTCATGAAATTTAGTGTATCGTATTGAATAAGCAGAGCACAATAGATAAGAAAATTTTATTTCTCTTATCTCTCATGTGATACATGATTTATTAAGCTTAATGGGCATATCCAATTTTAAACAATTTTGAAAGACAACTTTTGTACCATACAAAATAAGTTCATGGAAACGATAAAAAGCTTATTTGACAACATATGCAACAAAGCACGGATTGCATTTTTTTTCGGATAATTATTGTAGAAGCCTAAATAAAAACAAATATCGGTTATCTTTTATTAGTTATTATCTTTATTAATAGTTATTATTTATATTTATTAGTTATTAGTAATAACTAAAAGAGCAACTTTTTCCGACCGGGAGAATCGTAACAACACATGAACTGATATACATTTTTAAATTGATTCCAAATTTAATGTTGATTAATATACTTTGTAGAGTCACCTTAGCATCCTTTTGAATGTTCTTATAAATATACTTTTAAATGGGCGTATCATCTTAAAGTGTATATTTTTTTGTAGGATCGTCATTAGAATTCATAAAAATATCAGACTTTAGTCTAAATGTAATTTTCGCATTATAAGTAAACAAATTGCAAATATGTGATTTGTAGTACAACAAATTTTAGTTAACGCTGAATTGTGATCGTGCCCCTTAGAACTTTCAATATTTCCACCGCATTTAAAAACGATAAAAGCAATTTTTTATAAACAAATGAATATCAAAATACAAGTGAATTGCAGATTTTATTCGAAAATTGCATGGATTAATATTACAGATTGACAGAGGTTTAAATCTTCTTAAGAGTGTAATTCTAAAACTTTAAAAAGGATTTTAAGCTTTAATTCTAAAACTTTTTGAAACTCTTAGAAATGTTAGATACATTTGTATAAAAGCATCATAAATTTTATCATTGTAGATCAAGTTATCAAAATTTTGGTTTTCAAAAGAAAAAAGAAAACCATTTTTAAAAAAACAGTTTATGTCAGTTTTATAAAAAAAAAGATTTAAAAAAAAATAGAAATGATTATTATTAAATCAAATCGCGTTTTATTATAAATTTGGCTACCAAAATTAGAATTGTGTAGTATTAAAACATAAAAATAAAAGTCATTATTATTATTATTACTTTTACCATTTGACATTTATTTAAACGAAAAATGCAGATACTAGTTTATGACATTGTCATTAGTTGTATGTGTAATAAAATAGTTGTTGTTTTTTTTTTGTTTTTTATTTTTCTTAAATCATGAAAACGAAAAACGAGAAGAATGTAAAAGAAAAAATGAATAAGAAAAAAGAAAAAAAAGAAGTTGATAAAGACTTTTCGTATACATAATTTGGGCTGTATTATTTTCTTTTTTTATTACAATGATGATGATGTTTATGATTTTCTTTTCACATTTATTTTACAAATAAAATGTGCCACGTTTGCATTACTTTCTTTTACATATTTTTGTTGATGTTCATTAATGCAATATTATTTTGAATTTAATATATAATAAAATATAATAATAAAATAGTATATGGCAAATAGATTCTTCTTTTCTTCTTCTTGTTGCTGTTTAATTTTTGTATAAAAATCCTTTTTAAAAAATTTTTTTTTTGCTTCTACATTCCTTTTTTTTTGTTATCTTCATACTTATTCTACATAAATAATAAAATATTTAAATAGAAAATGTTGCGTGTAAAGTTTTAGCACTCTCTTTAACAATTTAGCTATAGATTTTCATATATAAAATCTATACAAATTCAGTGCATTTTGTACATATGTATGAATATATTTGTGTATATGTATGTATGTATGTGTATATATGTATTCATTCATTATTCATTATTAGATATTTCTTCTGGTTTTTTATAAAATTTAAGCAATGATCTTATTATTTAATAAATTGACGGCATTCGTTTTTTCGAAGATAAATTTCTTAAGTTATTTAAATACTTTGCAAATATGGCAATTTTATTGTGTTGTACTATTATTATATCATATTATTCCAAAAAAACGTTGACTGTCACTTAAAAAGGAGTTTTCTTTATTTATTCCAGTTTTTTTCTGGATTTTTCAAAGAACTTACGCAACGATAAAAATTTGCAATTTGTTCTACGTAAATTGTGACATTTTCGTTGCACTCGAATTAATAAATTTTGCATATATATCTTTGAATATCAATTCAAATGAATTCCTTTTGCATTTCTATAAATGTTTGTGTAAAATTTTAACATAAATTTTGTTATTAAATTATTATTATCTGGCAAATTATTATTGCCCGAATTAAGGAATTTAATTTTCCTTGTTTTTATTACATTCCTCTCAAAAGAAATTTATGCGCTACGGATAGAAGTTATAGAAGGTTTCTTGTAAACCTTATCCACGAAATTTTCCCATTTAAAATTCTATTGCCTTTGAATTATTATGAATTTATGAATGTATTGTATGTATGTGTGTATATGTATGATATATATATATATATATTATATATATATATATATATATATATATATATATATATATATATATTATACGAAACAAGTTATTAGTCATTTTATCTAGGTGTAATTCTATTTTATTCTATTTTTATTTTATTTGCTTTTTTTGGACATTTATGAAAAGTATATTCGTTTTCTAGGTATTGAAAATAAACCAAAAAAAAATTAAATAAAATAAAATAATTTAATTCAAAAATCTAAGACAAATTCATAAGTTAAAAGCTTGCTCAAACAAGAAAAATAATATATATATGTATATATGTGTGTGTGTAACAATACGTGAGTGCATTTTATGATTTACAACAATCTATAAAGAACATAAAATTTTAAAATAGAATAAATAATTAGGTAAAACAAAAATGCTGATTATAAAAAAGTATTCTATAAAAAAAGTTTTATACAAGTATATATATATATATGTGTGTGTGTGTGTAAATAAATAAATTGAAAAAAAAAAATAAAATGAAAAGATTTAATTGCAATCACAGTTGTTTTGGGTGGAATTGTTAGATGTTTTTCCCCTTTCAATTTCACGTGTTCATTGCTTCACTTCTCATTTGTGTAAATGACAGATCGATAATCTGAATAAAAGTAATAAAGTTGAAAGAAAACCGAAAAAAAAACTGACAAAGTAAAATACCCATAAAAAAAATATTGAAAAAATTATGCCTATCTATTGTTGAATTCTTTGTTATTTTGTCCATTGGAATATAATTTTGTCAAAAATTGCTACAGTCTTATTAATTTTTTGTAACTTGGTGTCATTTTAATGGAATGATAGAAGTACTTTAAGCGGAACCAATTAGTCAACTATATCCCAAGACTGTAAGAAATAGATACAAGGTGAAGAAGAGAGTGAGTGAGAAAGAATGAGAAAAAAAATAAAGTAAATAATTAGAGAATTTCCTATAAACTTCTTATAAAAAGTTCATTTCTTTTGTATTGTAATTGAGTATTTTAATTAAATTGAGTTGTTGAGTTGTTGAGTTGTACTAGTTGTCAGATTTTCGTATTTAGTTTCATTTAAATTATTATTGTCCGGCGTCTTAGGCTACTTCCTTTATGGGTTTCACTTGTTTTGCGTTTTTTTTTTGTTTTTTTTGTCTTTTTAAATTAAGTTTCTGTTTGTTTGTTGTGTTTTTTATATTCTATTTATATTTCATTCGTATTTTATTTGTTTGTTAGTTTCCTAAAAAGTGACTAGAATTAGTTAAGTGTTCGGTTCAACTTGAGGTTAGTTATAAAAATTTCTTTTACATTTATATTTATTTTAATGTTATTATTACTTGGTTTTTTTCTTTTTTTTTTTGTAATATCTGTCTTGTCTTATCTTTCCTTTTTAGAAGTTTTTTGTGTTCTTTTTGTTAATTTTTGTAATTTTTGTTTGTTTTGTTTAAGTAAAAATTGTTAAACCAGCGAATAAACGATGAATTCATTGAATTTAGTTACTCTTTATTTTCGGCGATAATTTGGTTATGAAAACAATTTGCAATAAGCAAGTGAAAGTCAAGTTGTTTATTTTTGTCATTTTTGTTTTCATCAAATGTCACTTCAAAGTGGAAATTTTTTAGTGTCGGCGAAGAGGTCGTTTCATTTTATATTAATCGATATATTCTTCAATTGATCTTAGTCTTTTTCATTACATCCAGCGTCGAATTGTAAGACTTTTTTGTGTGTACTTGAACTTATTCTCGAAAGAACTTTTTGGTGTACGTCTAAGACAAAGACCATAAAGCAGTGGTAGGGGTATAGATAATGATAGCTCTGATGGAGAAACATCTCACCAATGGATCTGTTGAAGTTAAAGAGGGTTCCATTTTTATTGTGTTTCTGTAATTAAATTATATGATTTTTATTTTTGGTTCGTTCTGCCTCTTTTTAAAGAAACTATAAAATATAAATACATATATATATATATATTTTTTTTTGGATGAAACATCTGAACAATCACACCACAAAACTGTCTTGTTTTTGCTGCTTGTAAAATAGTTGGTAGAACGAATAAGGCAAAAAAAAAAAATAGAAAAAGAAAAAGAAAAAGCGAGAAAATAAATAACAGAGCAAAACTATGGGCAAAAAAGTGTTGTGATCGTTTGCACATGATTGGATTTGTTTTCGACACACTTTTATTACGCTTTGATGAATTCGATAATTTTTCTCTTTTCCCTTTTTAGCTTTTCAGCTTTTCACTTTCCTTTTTGTCTTGAATTTTTGAATTTGTACCTTTTTAACAAAAACGAATACCTTTCACGTCATAACAAAATATTATAAATATTTATATAGAAAGTGAACAACGCTGTTCAACTTTTTATGTTTTCATTTCCACTTTTTATGCCTTAATTACGTATGAGAATTATAGCTTTTATGATGTTTCAATATTGCTGGATCCATAACATAATTATTTGCTTCAGCCATTTGCATTGGTAATGGTGGTAACTTGTCATTCGGATGGCGATGACTTATACTTGCTTTATTGTTTTTATTACCATTATTATTAATATGGCTGCTTGGTGCTGATACAGTTGATAATTTATTATTACCATTATTATTAATCGTTGTCAATGTTGTTGTTCCTATAATATCTACTGCCGGTACAGTTGACGTTATTGTTGTTGCCATTGTTATTGTTGTTGCTGCTGTATTTGTTATATTTGCTGTTGTCCTTGCTATTGATGTATTCAACTCTTCACTAGATGTAACTGAATTGAGAGTAGTGATTGTCATATTACTGTCAGCATTAATATTCGCATTGTTGCCAATTTTCATGTGAATATTCGATTTATTTTCATTCTTTTTAATATCTTGTATACGATGGGATGGATTGACTAACATTTTTGTTTGTTTCAATAACAAACGATCATTGCACAACGCTGATATTAATGGCAAATCTAAATTTCTACTTTTCTCTCTCAACAATGCTATATCTAATTCATTGCGAGTTGACGTAGGCGACAAAGACATCAAACTACCATTATTTATATTTTTTATTTTATTGCGTGAAGTTGTTCCATTTAGATTGTGATTTTTTAATTGATTGTTGTCATTTTCAATATTATTTCTAATACCCGAATGGTGCCCTTTACTAGAAGGTTTTGAACTTATTGAATGACTATCGGATACTGTGTGTTTATTTAGTAATTGTGAAGATGCTGCTGATGATTTCGTTGCTAATATATATGAACGAAACTCCGGTATTGATGAATTAGTTGAGGTGTTTTGTATAGGCTTTGTGGGAACTAGAACAAGTGAAGTATAAAGAATGGGTTTTCACATTAGTCTCTTAGAATTTCATATTTCATACACTTTTTCACTTACTTGGTGGAGGTTTTTCTGTTGGTGTGGGAATTGGCGGTTTTTTAAGTCTTCTATTTATATAAGGTGGTGGTGGTGGGGGTGGTGGCAGACGTTTTACTTTTGGTAATAAGTCTATTGAATTTAAAATATTTTCGTCGGACATTGAGCGAATATACAATTGTGGATGTAATGGTGGCGGTGGCGGTGCATCATATGATGAACATAAACTACTAATAGATGGACTGTATATTGGTGAATAAGCATTCGGTAATTGAACGTACGTGTCGGATAAATTTTGCGTCGAAGCGTAACGGGAATGTGATGAGAGTGCTAAAGGTAGGTATGGTGTACTGCGGTATAATGCATGACCTTTCCACGTTTCCCAGGCTGCTGATGCGGCTGCTTGATGGTAAGCAGCTAAATAGGGATGTTGATGATGATGAGATGCTTGACTTTGTGCCATTGCAGCTAATATTGAACCTTGTTTAGCATCTAAATATTCTTGTTGACTAACTGCGGGATCTTGAAGTGGGTAAATGACGTAATCAACATCACTGCACAACTGCTGTTGGTATAATTCTAGCTGTTTACGAGATACATGACTGGGATATACACTAAAGTGAGCAGGTGGTGGTGGTGGCGGAGGTTGACGTGGAACGCTAGGAGGAGGCGGTGGTAAATATTGCCCCGGTTTAATTATCGGCAACAATACGCAAGTCTGTTGGGCTTTTAATTCGGTTTGTTGTTGATGCAACGAAGACATGCTGTTGTGAACGTTATGTAACGAATATGGTGATATCGGTATTCCAATGGAGTTTGATAAAATTCCCCCGGTTACTGCATTATGTGCATGTGCCAGAGGAGTAGCTGATATGGAGACCGGATGTTGACGAACTTTGGACGTTGTAATAAGGTGATGGTGTGGTTTAAAATTCAATGAAGTTTGTGATCCGCTGACATAATTAGAATTATTAACAGAATGCTGGGATAAGTTGCTTGATAAAGGATGTCTGCATAAAGATGCAATTGAAGAGTAATTGGTGGGAGCAGCAAAACTCGGTTTAGCACTGTCATTAACAATGGTGGTGTGCGCTTTAAGAATATTAATCTGAGGTCTAGTTGTTATAAATCTAGCAGTTATTTCTTCAGGTTTGGTAGAATGTGTTGCACGTTCTAAAATAGATGGAGTATTTAAGTTTTCTGCCTTATTAAGCATGGAATTTGATGTGTCAATATTTGTATATGGCGAATTAGTGATTTTTGTAGTTGTTAGTGAATACGGCGGTGGATCTTTGCGCTTGATTAGAGAAGGCAAAGCAGAGTACACAGAGTTTAATTTAAAACTTTCTATTTCTTCTACTGAAGATACGGGTTTCTCTTTTGACACTTTGTCAGCGGCAGTTACTTCACTACCAGGTAATGAACAATTTAGTAACCTTTTTGGAGAGGTAACAGGTGGCCCACAAAGTCCAGTTTTACGATGTCTAAAATTATATGGAGGAGGGGAACGCTCATGAATGTTTTGGCTATCAATTCTTTGTGGCAAAGCTGGAGGATTTGCCGATAAAAAATCACTTATTAAATGCACTCCGTGATCTTCTGTTGGAGCGGTATCTTGATGTCCTTTTAAATACGATTCACCCGCTATCGATAATGGTAGAGTTACATAATCACAATCGGAATCAAGCGTATTGGAAATAGTTTTGCGATTCGGATACGTTCCACGGCCTACAATTAAATCAGTTAATTCTTCCACTGATAACAAATTGTACTTGTTTTCTGTGGGATCACTGCCGTCTCCACGAAAGGACCCACTTGTACTAATGTTTGAATCTGAACGTAAGCGAAACTCGTTATTTGATTCAGTCCCCCGATGAAAATCTCCGCCACCATCTATTAAGTCTTCTAAATGATCTTGCTCGTCTGCAATATGCATATTGCTAGCAACGCTTTCCCTGGCATGAAGCACATCATAATTAGAATTTTTTTCAGATTCAGCAATTTCAGAAGATTGACCCGTTAACTCACTACTATTCATCGTGTACACTCCAGATGTCTCAGTGGGTGCTACTCCTCCTGCCATGGTGTACACCTCAATATTACATTCATTTTCACCTCCATGAATTTGCGTGAAATCATGACCGATACAAGTAGATTCAACTTCGCTTAACATCGAATTTTGAGCGGTGTGGCTGAAACCTAATTCCAAGCTGGATGATGTCGAATTACGCCTTTGATTATTACAATTATTCGCATTCGTTTCTTTTAAATTTGACCTCCCAGATAAAGTCGCCAATGAACTTAAATTATCCGAAGTAGAGGATGCAACAACTACTGTACTGCATGTGGAAGAACATTGAGAACCTATATTGTGCTGTGATGTGGGGGATTCCATGGATGTAGAAGACTCGTCCGCATTACGTTTAGAAGCGGCAGTATTTAAAGAACCACCACTGGTTGAAGAGGAATTGCCTGCCGATGATGTATTGCTTAAATGTGTTGGCGATTCGGACCCATTATGATGGGAATCAATTTGTGTTTTATTCTGTTCTATGGATAATGCTGCTAAATGTTCTTTCAAATCTTTAAGGGATATTTGACCAACTGAAGATGTTTGTCGACTAACACTGGGCTGATCAAGTAAATGAGCTAAAGCTAAACTTTCGGTGGATGGCGCTGCGACAGGAACTGGTGGGGAATTTATCATGATTTCTAATTCATCTTCAGAATGTACTCTATCACTAACTATACCCGACGTAGTATTTGAACTGGTGCTCGATATTACAGAAATCCTCTGATCACTTTTATTCTTATAAGGTGGTAAATGTAAACTGCGTGAGTATATGTAACTGGAATGTAAGCAATTATTTTCATCTTCTTCCCGTTTGATTACCTCTTTTAAACGAGATGCTATTTTCATACTAAATTGATGAGTATCTCTACAAAGAGTTAGAAGCATTTTATTCTTTTCATCACAAGAAGCAAACAAAGTAATTTTACTGTCACCAGAACGTATTTCAAATTTTTTTCGTTCAAATGATAATTTAGTTATGTTGGGCCAGAGAAATGTAATTTGTTGTTGTGAACTGTTAATTTCTGTGTTCGGGCCTCGTCTAGAGAATATTATTATACCTTTTGCGTAAACTATGAACCATGAATTACCAGGTCCGCTTTCATTTTTTGATAAGCGCATACGATACGTGTGGGCATTTATGCATTCTTGCATGATACATGCATGTTGAATATAATGCAATTCTGCGTCGCTAGAAGACATGCCACGATTCTCTCGATGGCAAGCTCTTAAAGTGCTAGCGGCTCGAGCTGTCCTCAGATATGATGGTAAATAATCTTCTAAACGAAAGTAATCAGTTCTTGAACTTGCATTTGTTGATGTGGAAGCATTGGTAGATGCACTACTGGGCCCTCGACTTATGGATGATGTTGAAGATGCTGGTGACAGTGGTACCGGTGAATATAGAGAGTGCTTTTGAAATTTATTGGTAACATTTCTATCACCTACGCTACCTCCTACTGTTGTCCCTCCTGTGGTAGCATTTTGATTTACATGTGGGATATACCTGGACAAACGCAATACTCTTTCATTAACTATATTCATACCCTTACAAATCTTTGGCAACGTGGTGGTTGTTGCATTTGTAACATTGTTTTCTGTAAGTTTAGTGTCAGAATTTACATTCATATGCGGTACCTGCTCAGCTCCATTCTGAACTTTTCCTTCACAGCTTACTTTTTCTGCTATTGAAGTTCGTTCTATATTCTTAGATCCTAACGGTATATCGCCTAAATCGGCTTGCAATGCTAGACCTGCTAGTATTATCATAGATTGTTCAGAATAATCGCAGGGTATATCCCGATGCAAGGCATTATATTTTAATTGTAAATAATAGTTATGTCTAGTGGTCTCATCTTTTAACAGTAACGGGCTTTCGATATAAAACTGTACACGAAAGTATAATTCTAACAGGGGTCTTCCATTGGCGTCTAAGCCCTAGAATTAAAATTAATATATTAACCATATAGAAATTTTATTTACTAGAATTAAGATTACATGTGTATGCGAGGAACGCCAACTTTTTGGGCCATATTTTGATAGTTTGCTTTCTGGATCTGCAAATAAATACTCGCCATCTGTAAAGAAAATAATTTACATATAATATTTAGTCTAAATAAAATAAATCTACAGGATTTTATTTATTTACATTCATTTGTTACATAATAACCTTAAACAACTAATACGAAGAAAAATACAAATAAAATACTTAAATTATAAAAATGACAACAATAGTAACAAACCTAAAAAAACAAAAACAAAAAAGCAACAACAACAACCAAAATAAAAAACAAAAATATACAAAAAATATATCAAAAAAAATCTATAAGTTATATATCCGGCAAATAATAGTACAAAATATGAACCTTCATGGGCCGACTAAGCTAATGAAAGCTTATGAAGTGCACGCACATTATTAAGAGTGTGATCGCAGAAATGAGAAACATGCTTTCAAAAATATGCATATTTACAAATGATATAACTTGGCAACTATTGATATAGCACAACATACTTGATATAATTTAAGGAATTAATAGACGAATCGAACAAATGAAAATAGTCATTGTATAACTTACACAATATATGGAAAGGATTATAAAGTTGGTAGTTTGCACGATATTGTGGCAGCTTTATAAGTACATAATGCCTAGAAAATCTTGCAGGGAAATGAATGATATGAAATAAAATGTCCTGTAGCAATGTCGGCGAAGAAATATCGCCTTGTATCAATATATAATATAAATTATTATATTATGATATAACCCTTAAGAGCACAAAATTTTCAAGTGCTAACATTTCGGAGAGATACGTGGCGCATAATTCAAACTTAAATATATAAATTGAATTTTTTTTTAAATTTAAATTTTTTACGAAGGTTTACCATAATCATAAATTACTTTAATAAATAATTTTTTGTCATACCGAACGATTTTTTTTTGTAATATTTAAAGCGAAGTATTTGGAATTTTCATGAAAACAGCAAAAATTTTAGTTCATTTTTAATATGAAGCACTGATGAAGAGTACTACATATGAAGAAATCATTTATAAATAATTAAGTGAGATCTCAAGTCTTTCGAAGTATTAATATTTTTGGACGTACTCTTTTCGCCCTCAAGTGGAGAGCGGTTTAAAAATAAGAAATATTTAATATTTATCTATATATCTTTCTGTATTTGATGCCTTTATCTATTGCCAAATAGTTTAGAAAACTTCGTAAGTTAGAATTATGAATTTTTTCTTGAATGTGAGAGTAAAATTTTTACAAAACTGATCAATAAATTGCATATGGCTTAATTTTACCATTTAAATTTCTTTGAGAGAGTGCAGTAAGCGAAATTCTTGCAAATGAGTAACAAAACATAAATAATAGAAATAGTGATAATAATAATAATGTAAAGAGAAAATAATAGTATAATTTTAAAAAACTTGACAATGTAGCAAAAGATGTTTTTAAGCTTCACAAAAATTTCATATCATAACAGAAAAATTTCTGCACTGTCCAAAATGCAGAAAAAAGGAAGTAAAATGAGATAAAAAAATGAAAGGAAAAAATAAAACTATAATCATTATGTATCATCATCAACATTTCATGTGGATATTCCAATAAAAATAAAAAACGAAGGAACACAATAAAATAGTTGAAACAACAATAATAATATAAGCAAATCTATATAAACAATATATACAATGCATATACACACAAACAGGCTTTTCATGTTTTGCATTAAGCATGCACATAAATGAAGAGAACAGAGCAGAACAGAACAGAGAACGGAGAAGAACCCATCAGAACAGAACAGAACCGAACAGAACAGAGCAGAGCAGAGCAGAGCAGAGAGCAAAGCATTGCAATGCCAAATATAATAGGAGAGTAAAGACTTGAGTATAGAATGAAAAAATTTTAAAAAGAGTTCGAAAAAAAAACTTCAACGCCGAGTGAAAAATCATAACCTGTCTGCTTGCTTAGTTACTTTTTAATGTGGGCAATATTCACGAAAGAATTTTTACTAGAAAGCATTGAGTTCAACAGACCTCAACTTAAAAAAGAAAAAAAAGAAAAAAAATATGAGAAAAAAAAGCTAAGGATGAAGGAAAAAAGGCAAGAAGAAAAACAAATTCAACAAAATTATCAAAACAAAAAACAACACAAAAAGAAAAATGGTTCGTGTTTTATCTTCTTCTTAGAGAAATCATAAAAAAAAGGAATGTTCCACTTAAAGAATTGAAATTTTTGGTTATTTTTTTTTCTTTATAACCACTAGTTAGTAGTTGGGAGTATGCCCATTTTGTCATTACATATGTGACACCTAAAAGGAAACATCGCAGGCCATATAAAGTATATATATATTCTTGATAAGCATCAGATTCTGAATCGGTCTATCTGAATCATGTCTATCCGTTCGTACATGTGTGTGTCAACATTCTCTTGATGGTAAAAAAAAGAAATATACTGTTTAAATTTGTCGGAAGAACTGAAAGTTTATGCAAATTGGGACTGAAAATGCGTTAAGTCGGTCAAGAGACACACCCAGAGTGCAATTTATACTGAGAACACCTCTGTGCTTTTATGCGAATATAATTCAAAAATTGTTTCAGATAGAAAAGCCGTTGAATTGACAAATTCGCAAATTGATCCTGCCTACCTGAAACAACTTACAACTTTAAATTATTCGTCTATGCCATAAATTACCAAATAGAGTATCTAGATGGTGGATTTCCAAGATTTCATCCCATCCAAAATGTAACTTTCGTAATTGTTTATGATCATAAAATTCCTTATGGGGATATATGTACATATAATAGTGTACATGGAGCTAAGTAGATCATGTAACACAAATTTATATTAAAAATCTACAATTTTAAAATTTATTATTAAGGTATAGATTTTTAAATTATATGATCAATGAATGTAAAATTTAGATTATACTGAAAAAGGTTATCTCTCTTTTGTAATAGCAAATTAGAAACCACAATTCTTGTTTGGAGCGATTATTTCAAGCTTAGGCCGTAAGATAATTGTAGCCCTCTAATATAAACCAAGTTGAAATATATTGAAATTTATTACTCTCAATTGCTAATTCATTTTTTCACAGTAAATAGAAAACGTAAACATAAAAAAGTGAAAATTCGATATTGTGTAATTTCCATGGGCGTGCCGGATTTATATGATTTTTGGACAGGTGTTGTAGACAAATAGCCTTTGTATTTTTACGCTTTGGAAATACTTTATTAGGAAAACCTGTGGTTTTCTCAATTTACATTGCATTGTGGGCACATCTTTTCATCGACTGTCCATTTTCAATATCAACCTGTCCCCAAGAACTTCCGTTATTTTATTTATTTCCCAAATTTGTGTTCGTTACCTCTTTCTTTGCGATGGAAAGAATTTGGTACGGAGCCAAAACGTACAAACATTGTAGAATTTTTCGTTGTAAAGCTTCTTTTTAAATGTTAATCAATGAAAACTTTTCATTACAAAATACTAAGTGGAATTATTAAGGAAAAAAAAAAAAGAAATTAATAAATAAATAAAATAGTATAAAATAAAAGTACGCAAAATAATTGTTCTTAATCCCTCTCTTATACTTGAAAAGTTACAAATAAAACCAAACAGTTGGTACATTCTTAACAAAATGTAGCTTAAAATATTAAGCTCAAAATAGTGATGTAAAAATAAAGTGGGAAAAAATAAAAGAAAAATTTTAGCATCTGCTGCGTGTAGTTCAAGAAACAACACAACTATAAACATCGTATGTGTGCGTGCGTGTGTGTGTGTGTGTGTGTGTGTGTGTATGTACATTGCACCGTATGCAGCTTTATTTTGTCTTTTATGGCAGCTTTTTTTTATATTTACTTTTGAAGTAATCTTGTAGAGCAGTTATTTACAGTGGAATGTGTGTATAGAGGTTGCTTTAAATTGCTGTACTTGTTATTGTTATTATTATTATTTTTATTTTCTTTTATTTTCGTTTTCCTTTTATATATATAATTTTTTATTTCATATTTTACGTTCATATAGATAAACGTTTTGGTTGGATGTATGGACGTGATGTACATGGACACGCTAGCAACAAACAGCAACATTATTGACAATATTCCTTTTTATAATAAAATAAAATTTATGCGTATGTGTGCTTGCGTAAAGGAAAATAAAAAATATATATATATACAGAGATATATACATATTGTACCATCGATTTAACAAACATGCCTACCACCATCACCATCACCATCACCATCATCATCATCATCACCAATCATTACAATTATCCCACCACTACCATCATTTATTGGTTGGTTATTTGGTTGAAGAAATTAACCTCAACTATCAGGCCACTAAAATCACTAAACACTGTAGCATCATCAATATTGTTGTAATCAAGCGCACAAGTAACACAGTGGCAAATATTTATATATATAATTTTATTGTTACTTTTTCTTATTTAAACAATTTTATGCTTTTCATTTTCTTGTCGCCAATAGATATTTAAAAAGGGAAGAATTATGTACTAACCATACAAAATTTATATATAAATTGTAATGTTTGTCATGTAAACACTGCGCACTTACTCCAAGTACACTTATTCTATTTTTAAGTTATCTAAAACTTTAAAAACTTTAAAATCATTTGTATGACTGAAAATTTATGTATCATATTATTTTGCAATCGAATAACAAATAAAAGTTCAGACCTTTAATCTTGTTTCCGAGAAAGTGATTTATAAATATGAACTCTGCAAAAAATATGAACCCTTCTGCATTGATTTATGCCACTCTTAGACTCTTTTAAAAAACCAACTGTTGTTGGTAAAGTAATTTTTGAGTGTAGCAAATATCGGGCAAGTAAATATCGCTTCGATATAACAAACGAGGTATGAAGGTTATGTCCAACCAATTTTGTACAGTTCGGTGTAATAAATAATAAAGATGATTTGAACTCAACTCTTTCAGTACGCCAAGCTCGGTCATAAAAATTAAATATATATATGTATATCTTTCATGAAATAGTAGGTATAAGAGTACCATAATTACCCTGCCTATCCTGTAAGCTATGACTACTATAAAAAAATGTAGACACTGGAATTTGTTTAAAAGGTTTTTCTCTTTTTTTTTTTGCTTATTTTTTCTTTTGTTTTTTAAGAAATTCATATTAAAGAGCAACATTTTTCGATTACTTTCTACCATATTTTATTTTGAATAAAAATCTACGTTGAATACAATCTGCATCAAAAGATTTCCAATAACAAAAAAACAAAAAAAAATATGAAAAAACAAGAAAAAAAATCAAGAGAAAAAGATACTAAAGACTATAAAAAAACTTTAAATTTTATCGCTGCAGCATAAGTTTGTTTTCTTTCCTTCTTTCTTTCCTCTTCCATCAGTTCATAGTAAAATACAAAAACAAAACATACAGAGAAGGCCACGCTACACAAAAAAAACACACAAAACAAAATAAAACAGAACAGAACAGAACCGAACAGTACCGAACCGAACTGAACCGAATTGCACTGAACTGAAAAACGACTTGATATCACTTTAGTAATGTGTATCACCAGTAGCCAGCAAAGAATCCATTTAAAATCAAAAGAGCAAAAAACAGAAAAACAACAACAACAAAAAGGACAGCAAGGAGGAAAAAACATAATAATAACTTATTACATATATTAATCTTGTTATATATATAAATGTATATAAATGTATAGTGTATGTATGTATTTAGTACCATCATCATATGCATTATATCGCTAATAGGATCGAAAAGGAAGAGAGAGAGAGGGATTTAAGCATAATATTTATTTAACAAATAGGTCAATAAATTTCCGTTCTAACTGGAGACTTATTGTTAATACATTGGTTGACAGACGCCATATGAATTATAAAGTAAAGAATTAGGTGACATCAACTTTTAAATGATTCATGCCAAAAGTTCATAATACCTTAACAATAAGTTTCTAGGTGTCAGCTGCCCATGTGACAAGCAGACATTAAAAGGATTTATATTTGTCTTCATAACTACTTTGGAAACTCAGTATCATTAAAATTAAGCAATGCATTTATAAACAACAATCAAGCTTTAAAATTCTGATTGCATTAAATCGACCATAGATTTGAATATCAATGAAAATGTTTTAACCGATTTTGCCACAAGTAGAAAATTATATTTGGTTAATGCCAAATTTTGTATACCCAAAATTACCAAAAAACCTATGACATTATGATACTGAGACTGTATCAATTCTTTGGTGGTAAATAGAAAACGTAAACATAAACATGAAAAAATTTGGTGTAGGCGTGGCCGATTGGCATCATAGAGATGTGGCGCGTGCATTAGGGTGCCATCATTATCAATTGTGACAAATGATATCGTTATCATTAACCAACAGAATAGATTTTTATGGTAAATGATTAATGGAATATTTTCATTTTCATATGGAAATAAATAATAACAAACAATTTTACTTTTACTAATTTCTTAAAATTTACTAATCTTTTAAATTATTACTATTACAATAAAAGAGAGTAAAAGAAGTAAAAGGAGTAAAAGGAGAAAAACACGCAAAGGAAAGGAGTAATAAAAATATTTATAAAATTATGGGTATTTATTTTTTTTTTTTTGCTTTTCCTTCAGGCTTTTTAGTTTTTGGATTTACGTTTTTTCTTTTTAGTTGTTTTATCCTTGAATTAAGAAATTCTTATGGTGAAGATGCCTTTTGCAATAAAAGCAAAAGGAGTATAAGCAAAAATACCTTGTAAAAATTATCCATTTAGTTTCATATAAAAAAAAATTTTTTTTGTTTTTTTTTTTTTATAAAACCGTGCGCTCATTAATACCCGCTTTGTATATACAAATATACAAAATATATATATATACATAAAATTGTTTTTTCTTTTAAAAATTTTCAGTGAACGTTTTCTTATTGTTAGTGATGCCTCTTCTTTGTCCTCTTGCTCTTTTTACCACAGCACAATCTTTTGCTTTTTCTTTTTTCGTTTTCTACTTTGAAATAAGAGCACAATCGCATTTTATAATGCAAGTATTATTACTATTATTGTTGTTGTTATTGTTGTTGTATCAAGGCTCACTCGTAAGTTGAGTCTTCTATCATGCATTCTCTGGGTGTGTGTATGCATTTTATATATATCTGTATATCTGTATATGTGTTTATGTGTTTATGTGTTTATGTGTTTATGTGTACACCTACATATAAGTAGAAGTATATCTAAAGGAAGAAAAAATGTAAAACAATAAATGAAGAAGCAACAGCAACATTCAAGAACATCAATAACAACAACAGCAATAATACAAAAGTAACAACAGCAAGAATAGCATTAAAGCATCAGAATCACATCAACATCAACATCAGCATTAGGCAATGCCAGCTAGCACGCTTACTTGCGGTTGTATTAAAGCAATGCATAGCAGCTACCTGAATTACTAAACACGCGTCATGTATCTTATGTCGGTCTATGCTACAATAACAATAATAATAATAGTAATAACAATAACAATTACAACAACAACAACAACAACAACAACATGCTAAATATGTAAAAAATTAAAATAAAAGCATGAGCACAACAACGAGCATACGAAAAGAAGATAAAGAATGTATGGAGTACAGGAAAAACAAAAACAAAATCAAAAACAGAGAAAAGTAAAGAAAACTAAAGAATTCCACCATTCAAATTGTCTTATTTATTTGCCTATCTATCTGTCCGTCTGTCTAGCTCTGTATTTGTCCATCTGTGTATTTGTCTGTTTACTTGTCCATCTATCTGTCTCCCTGTCAATAACTATCTCTCCCTATCGCTTTAACTTTTCTCCTTCTCTCCTTTTTCCTTCTCTCTGTCTCTCTCTCTCTCTCTCTCTTACTTACTCTCTCTTTCTTACTGTGCTGTGGATGCGCATGCGTGTATGGATATCTTGCTGTTTGTCCGTCCTGTCCAACCATCTGTTTGGACCTTTATTTACAGCCATTTAAAATATTGCTTTGGCATGATACACTCAGGCATGCATATATACATATAAATACATATATAAAAGCACATGTGTGTTGGGTTTATTTTCAAAAAAAATAAATGAATAAATAAAATAATAAAATAAAGATAAAATAAAATGGTATGCATGCATGCACATCGCACAATTCAAGTTTAGTATTCTTGTCTCTGTCTCTGTCGCTGTCGCTGTCGCAGTCGTTATCATTGTTGGTATCATTGCTGTTGTTATTGTTGTTAATTTTTTCCATTTTCTGTTGGTGTTTTTAAAACACATCAACATTTTTTTTCTTACTTAAATTTTTAACTTTTTTTCGTAATTCTTATTTTCATTCCATGGATATATTTTGCCTGTGCAATGGACAGTGCGATATAGGCATATATCAGTGCTTGTGACTCGATGTGTGTGTGTGTGGGGATGTTTGTAATGATGTGCCTGTGCTTGCATCTGTACTTGTGTCTATATGGATGTATTTTAACGAATTTTTACTTTAAATATGCAATTTTTGTTTTTTTTTTGCTCTGCAAATTTCTTGTTGCAATTTTTTATTTTTTTTCTCTGTTTTTATATCCACCATTAAGAGATTGCAGGTAAATTAATTTTTTCATAATATTTGCAACAATCAAAACGAAACCGATCAGAGACACTAAAAATATATATATTTTTCATCTAAATTAAATTCTAAATTTATACATGTCTGTTCGTCTGTCTATGTGTTGTCGGTATTTTCTTATTAGCAAAAATTTCATATATTAAGCTCAAATTTAGCATGAATATTGGAAGTTTTTACATGCCAGTTGGTATTGAAAATGAATTCAAATGGACAAGAGACACGCCCACAGTGCAATGTAATCTAAATGTGTTTCTATTTTTTTTAAAGCAAACATTTATAGTTCTTTGATCAGATAGATAGAAAGGTGAAAATTTACTCAAGAAATAAGGTCAATAATCTACAACATCGACTCAAGAAAAATGTTTCAATAGGACACGTCCACACGAAATTGTGAAAATCCTATTATTAAAAAAATTATAAGAGATAGAGAGATAAAATTTTCCAATAATATGCATGATAAATGCCCAAAAGTGGGCCACGCCTACCAAAAGTTTATGCAATGTCATATTTTTTTATTGGTTTCACTCATTTTTATACGCTACACCGCTTGCATGGTACATCGTATTAAAAGTTTGTAGAGATAGGTAGGCCTATCTTGTATTATACCAATCGACTCAGAATCACTTCCTGATTCGATTTAAGTCTGCCTGTCCGTTTGTGTCTGTCCATGTACAGTAATTTCTCTAAAAAAAAAGTCGTTGCATAAAAAACGTTGCAATTTTAAATATATTTTAACGTAAGTAGGCTGAGTTACATTTTAACATGGAAAATATATGTACCAAATTTAGTCCAAATAGATCTATTATTACAACCCCTTCTCATATAACACCTTTTTCGAAAAAAGTCATTACATGGACAAAAGTCACAATTTTTGAATATATTTTAGCCCAAATTGACAGTTTTGCATTTGGACATAAAACGTATCAAATTTGGTTCAGATAGATAAATTTTTTGATTCTCCCCTCACATAACGAATTCTCTAAATAATTATGAAATAAGAATTTTTCCAATATTATTGACCTGGAATTCTCTTAATTGACTTTTAATTACATTAAGCAAAGTGGTTCAGGGTATTTAAAAGTCGTCTACAACCGACTATAACTTTCTTACTTGTTTCATAAAACTTTATTTGATATTTATAGGAGAAGAATTACATTGCATATATAACAGAAAAAAATGGGATTAAAGTGTATATTTGTGGTGCGTGTCCAAGGTATGGCCAAAGCCAAATGTAATTTTATTTCTCATTCTTTTTATTTTTATTAATTTTTTTGTAAATTTACACACACACACCCATACATACATACGAACATTCATGCATTATTATATACACATAAATAGATGTACATATTAGCACCACCAGCATCAGCAATAATAATAACAATAACAACAACAACAACAAACAACAAAGACAATCGCATTATACTTACATTAACCAATCAAGTTTTTGTTTGAATTGAACGGTTTTTGAAAAGAAGGAGAGATAAAACTTCTCCCGAAACTAACCGGTCAACCATCTCAATCAAGAGAGTTTTTTGGATATAACTAAATGTATATATCTGGAAATTTCATACAATTTATTTATATATACATTTATGGAATGGAATGGCACTTTATATTGAAGAAAAAAAGGAAAAGAAAAAAAAACTGGTTTGTCTCTTTTGATACAAAATGTTCAGCTTTTTTTAACTGATTTTTTCTATTATTGTTTTGTTGTTGTTTGTGTTTATTGTTTGTGTTTTCTTTTTTCTTTTTGGTTTTCTATAGTTTTAAAAAGAAATTCTTGATGTTCTAGCTTACTAAGGCATTCAGGTTGCATGTGCTTTTATTTGGTTTGATTTGATTTTGCATTGGTATAACTATTTTATTATATTTAACGTCCCATAACAATATAAAATTATTACACACACATATATATATATATATATTATGTATGTATGTATGTATGTGTACATATGTATGAGCATTATGCTAATGTTAGTGTTTTGCGTTTTGTGCATGAAATATTCCTATTTTTCATTTTTTATTTTCTCCTTTTTGGCTTTTGCTTTGCTTTTTGCATGTTCCTTAATTTTTATTTTATTTCACATTTATTTATTTATGTATTGTAAAATGAGACAAAAAAAAGTTGGAATAGTAAGTCAAAGACAGAAACGTGCAATCAAATTAAAATTTTGAAAAAGCCAAGCAAAACAAAAAATAAAAATGAGAAAAAAAAAGAAAAAAGAAAAAAAGAGAAAAACAATGGAATTTTTAAAATTATTTTACTGTTTGTTTTTGCTATTGTTATTATTGTTATTCTCTTTATTATTATTCATATTATTATGTGGTTTTCTCTTTGTTTTTGTTTATTTATTTATTTATTTTTTTTTTTTTGGCTTATTTTCTTCTTCTAAATAAAATACCTATCGAATATTATTGTCTTGCTGTAAGTGTTGCTGAAAACTTTTAAAGTTATGGTATGTAAAGAAAGCAACAAAAAACAAAAACAAAAAACCTCAGGGCTATAGACAGCGTGAAACAAAAAGAGAGAAAGAGAGTTGAAATATGATGAGAGAGTTGTGGAGAGGGAAGGTGAAAGAGAAAGGTATCATTGGTATATTTGGTGCCCATTTAAGTTTCATTTATAATCAACATATACAAATATTTTAATCCATTGTTCTGGTCTCATTTCACATTCGACAAGCGACACTTGAAACTTTTTATACTTGACAAAGCAAAAACAAAAGAAACAAAAAAGAAAATAGAAAGGAAAAAAAAGCCGAATAGATATTTCATGGATAATGTCACATTTAGTAATGACGTAGAGATTAAAAATAATCTACACTTCATTGTGCGTTTTATGTTTTTTAAAGCTTGCCATAAAACTATCTATGATAGCAATCTTAGAATCTTGTGTCTATTTAGATAGATTGTAACGTTAACATCCAAGCGTTTCTCTGGGGCTTTCATTAAGCCCCGTTACAAAAAGAAAGTTATATCATTTCTCATTGAACTTTTAACGAAATAAACAAATCAATTTATATGAAAATCTTTACATATCTTTATCTTTGAGCTATTATTTTATAAATTAATTTGTCTAAAAAATCGCTTAGCATTACATGATAGAAAGGAATTTATTGTTTGAATAAGTCAAATTAGATACAATAAAATTTTTTAAATGGACACTGTAAAGCTGCAACATTTTTCAGTTTTTGTTTGCGTGGCATTGTTTACTATTTAATAACTCTGAATATTTTAATTATATGGAATTTGATTCATTTAAATTATTGGCCATACTCAAACATTCTATGATTTGAAATGCAAATTTATATTAAAAGTTTTTTAATTATAATTTATTCTTTAATTATAAAATTTTAATTTTTTTTCATTAAAAAATTTTTTTGATAAGTAACTTACTTAAATTTTGTTTCATCTATTAAAATTTATATATTTTAATAGATTTTTCTAAAATTTTTCTTTTATCTTAGTTTTATTAAAAACATTTTTACTCCTGATGGAATTTTTTATACTTGATTTTTCTTTCATTTTTACTTCTTTATTATTATTATTATTATTATTAGTATTATTATTATTTTTAAGGTATCTCTTGTTAAACTTTGACGAGTTAATGATTAATGTCAATTAAATTGTAATTGTTAATGATTTTATAAAACTTCTTTATGTATTTGTAATTATCAAGTTTTCTGAAAATTTTTAAGGAAAAATGAATTTATTTCATTTTATTATGTTGTATGTTGTATATTTTTATATATTTTATTAAAATAAGTACATGGCAAAAGGGGGGCTTAAAATAATGGAGATATCAAACAAAAAAAATTTTATTAATAGAAGGCAAGTAGGCAACATTTGTATTGAAGTTTATGGCTGAATATTATTTATAAAATCAATTACATGAGATATAAATCTTTTAGTTCTGCATTATGGACTGACAATTATTAGGCTAACACAATACAAATGAAACACAGATAAAACCACAAAGTAGAGAAAAGTTAGAGAAATATAAATTCTAACAAAGGCTTATTAGAATTTTATAATGTCAAATTATTGAAGGCCCCGATCTAGCATTACAATCCTACAGTATCATTAATTACACTGCATAATGCTAAGAGATTGCAAATTGCATGGCATGATTGCATACATGTATGAAAGGATAGAATATTGAAATATTGACGTTTATATAAAACATTCACATATAGAATGCATATTAGACTTTTTTCTTCTTTTTCTTATTCTTCTTGTTTTTTAACTTTATACAGAGAGTCGTGCATAACTTTGCAAAGACTTAAAAGAGAGTGCTTATGTTTATGTTTATGTTATATACGAAACATTGTAATAAATTTTTTTTTCGGGTTTGAGTTGATGACAAAAGACGACTTGTTGCTTTTGCTGCTAGCTGATGCCTCAGCTCCTATATTTTTGCCTCTGCTAGCTTTGCTATTTATTTGGCTGCTACAATTGCATTTGCTTTGTTTCTGTTGTTGCTTCTCTCTCTTTTTTTGTACTTTTCTTTGTCTTGTTGTCTTGTTTTTTTATTTTGCTGTTATGTTTTTTATATTTTTTAAGAATCGTTAAATTTTATTGTGGGTATATCTCAACAAGCAAGCAAAAAAATTCCTGCGCTCCTAGTGATTTTATATATGAAAAAAGAAGCAATAAAACAACACAAAAGGAAAAACGCAAATGATTGAACTGAAAGAGAACATATTTTCATTTATTTATTTATTTATTTTTTTTTTTGTTAATTTAAATGCATATCTTGATATTTATATGGTTGGTTGTACGTTCCAATCAAAACAAGTGAAAATATTGTAATTGACATATGCGATCTCTCAAGTTCCCTACATCATTTTATTTACAATGAGATTAAAAATGCAAGTTCATTTATTAAGAATTAAAAGAAAAAAAAATGAAAAATTATGATGAGAAGCTAGTTTGTACCGATCTGGATCATTTTATTAGTTTATCAAATAGTTATTCTTCATCGATTTTAATTTAAAAAGTATCAAAATTTCTAAATTTATTTAAGGCATCAAATTTTCTATTTGTTAAATTTATTTAAAATACTTTTGATTTGCGGCTCGTATTTTGATTACAAATATATTTATAAGTCGACTGGTGTGGTAAAAGTTGAATCTATCTAAAATCATTCTGAATATTAAACTTATCTCAATGAAGCCATTATAAGTTGGTCAACAATAATTATTGAAACGCTACGTTAGTTCATCTCATTTTCTTAAAAACTCAAGAGAGTATAATTTTTTTTTTTTACGAAAAACTCCATTATGCGGGAAATTAATAAAAAATAGATAAATTTGGTCAAAATTTAACACATGATTTTACTACATTTACAAAGAAACCGCTTCGTGGGACTTTCGCTAGAATTGTCATATTTGAAAATGTAAATTTCCGCACAGTCAATTTATAATTATGTTCGGTCATTAAGTCAAAATTGGCCATCGCCTTAAATATTCTTAAAAATAATGACATATACTGTTTGAAAATATAAATACATGGCCATAAATTTTCTAGAGAGATGGAGAAGTTTAAATCGATTTACAATTATTCGGAATTGATTGGTTTAATAAAAGTTGATTTTATCTCAAGGTCTATAATTAGTTTAGGATGCTACAAACAAGAAAAAAGATTCAAGTTACAAACTTGAGTATTAAATTAAGCAAAAAAAGAAAAAAAAATAAGAAGAAATACAAAAATAAATATATAAGTAAATAAATAAAAAGGACAAAAAAAAAACAAAGAAAAATATTTGCATAATTTTTAATTTTATATGCACATTCTTTCTTAATAGCTTTGCTTTAACAATATTTTTTAAATGTTGTGGGAGATGCATTGAAAGTGAACTTTATTAAAAAAAAATGTATATAAAATAAAATGCATTCAAACTTACCGATCAATACAGCTAAACCAAATAGTTCGGTATCGAGCATGCCTTGTGTAGAGAAGTGTAGACATGTTTGTGTATAAACTTCTCGCACTCGACTTTTGGCATCTACCAGAAAATATAATGCTCTCGGTTGTTGATTGCCTAAAAGTCTATTATATAAAATTTTAATTAGATGAAGCAAGTATATGTCAAATATTTGAAAGGTTTATTTTACAAATCGTACTTCGTTAGCACTTTGTTAGTTAACTCAAAATAACTGGAAAATGCCGACAAATTGTGATATTTATTTTTGATTAGTATTGTTGGAAATTTCTTTATATTGAATTATTTTCCTAAATTTTCTTAGAGTTTTAGAAATATTTAAAAAAAATTGTTCCCCCTTTCTTAGATACTGGGTTCGGATAATTTACTTATCAAATTTATTAATTTAATATACACAGTTCGCATGTAATTTAAATCATCTGAATCTATTTTCGAAAGAAAATTTCTGAATTTTTTAATTTATCTGTTGTTGTTGTACAGTACTTAATTGCCAATTTTAATTCTGTACTTTATTTGACTTAGTGCTAATTATGCTAATTTTTTTTTTTTTTGTTAGAATGGGTAAAAGAAAAATGAGGTAAAAGACGGTAATACCTTAATGTTAGGAAACGTGAACCTGGTGATAGTTGTTCCGCTGATGACGCGCAAACTTCTAAAGGTGCGCTGACAGTGCAAAAAGCTCGCATACTGCATCATCATTTAATTGCCACAAATCACTTTGAAATGTTGTAGATTCTGTAATAAAATTTGAAAAATAACAAATTTATATGAAATATTCACATTTGCAGAAATTTTTCAGATTTTGTAAGTAATTAATTTTTCTTCGAGTTTGCAATATTAATTATATCGATTTATATAAGTAAAACAAGTAAAAATTTTAGGGTCAATGGAGAGAACTCTTAAATACCCTTAAATATTTTACATCATTTTGCCTAATGTGATTAAAAAGTTGAACAAATAAATTGCAAATCCAATGAAGTAAAGGAATAATTCAAAAGTTTCAATATAAGAGAGGACGTACAAAAAGCAGACTTATGTAGACCAAATTTAATACATACATTTTTGATGTTAAAATATAAGGCAGAGCCAAATATCTTTAAAATGTATTCAAGCTTGTAACATTTATCCACCAAAGAACTTATTCTTGAAAAAAGAGGTTATATGGGGAGAGGTTTTAAAAATGGGTCGATATGAGCCAAATTTGGTATATATATTTTTCATGCTGAAATACACTAAAATGCCAATTTTTTGTTCAAATATATTAAAAACTGTAACTTTATTTCATGAACAGATCTTGTTTCGAAAAATTTGCTATATGGAAAGTGGTCGTAAAAAGGGTACGATTCTAACCATTTGTAATAAGATTCATCTTTGTGTCAAAAATACCGAAAGTACCAAAATTCAGTAAACTATCTCACAAATTGACAACAAATTTATTTGGCCCTATCGAACATAATAAATGGCGGACTTATGTCAACTCCTTCTGCGTGTTACAAACATTAGCACAAATTTATAATACCAATAAGTGGTGCAGAGTGGTGTGGTAAATATTACATGCGGTTTAGGCCGGCTCTGAAATATCCTGTAAATCCCTTTTTAATTTAAGTAAAATATCAAGAAAATTAAGTTACAAGTTCATTGTATGGCACGATCTGGATCAAATTTAGAATACGTATTTAAAATATCAAAGACTGAAATTTATTGAATATCGGTTTAAAAATATTCTAAAATTGTACATATTTTTCCTGTATTAACTTTTTGTAAGGATGGGCGTTTTATGGGTAATATAGTTCGACCAAACATAGTTCGACCTAAACCCAGTTTGATCCTACGATTTCTTCTTTTATTAAAATACCAAAAAAAACTTATATCTGTAGTTTGATAACAAATTTTTATGGATAGACAACACATGGATAGACTTGAAAGTAATTTTGATTCAGTCTGCATATTACAAAGTGGATCTAATCCAGTCTATATAGGCACAAACTTATAATATTCTTAACCACAAGGCTTTTAAATTGGATTCGGTAAACACTATGGAATTAAAAGTGCAATTTAATAATAATAAATAATAATAATAATAATAATAATAATAATAATAATAATAATAATGGTTAGTTTAGTTTAGTAATAAAAATTAATAAACTACACTAAACGTTATCTCCTCTTAAATCGTTCGTTATAATAATTATCACAGTAATATAAGTTTATGCTTAAACAATTGACTATAACTAAATACTATCGGTGGTTGGTTTTTGAAAAGCAAAATACATAAAAATATAAATAAATAAATGAAAATTGGAAGAAAAAAAAAACAAAACTAAAAGTAATTGTTTAACACCTCATTTCATAATAATTATCTTGAATTACAGAAAAAAAAGCAGGTAATAAAAATTATGGTCACAATAACATAACATAAATATCTACATTTGGAATGTTTTAAAAATGTGTAATGATATTTATTGACATTAGATTTAGCATTGACAATAGTTGTCTAGTTTTTTTTTTCTTTTAATTTATATTTTTACCCGAGACACACAGACTTTAGAGGTATACTAAGTAAGTCAAAAGGCAGGAAATTTCAAAGAATGAAGCTCTGAATGAATTTAATTGTGTGTGTGTGTGTGTGTGTGTGTGTGTGTGTACGCCAAGTAGTAGAATCGAAACTCCTGTAAATTTTATTTGATCCCATATAATTTCATTCATTCCAGGAGAGGCGATAGATAATTGAAGTTTGTCACGTTTATTCTAGATGAGAATATATGAAAAATTTGGAAAAATTAGGCAGCACTGCAACAAAATTTTCTAATTCGACTTTGTATTTAAAAGACGATCGGTCTGTTTTAACGTTTAATACTTTGCTTAAGCAATTGATGGTGAAAAAAAACAAAAAATAGGGCGGATACATTGAAAGGAACACATTGCTTGAGATAATTCATATCTGAAATGTATCAAGACAAGTTGTGTTCATATGAAATTTCTTTTAGACGTAAATAACTTTGCAAAGTGTAGGCAGAAGTTTGATTAAATTAATGCACCGTTTTAGCGATATAAAAATATATTATTTATATTATCATGTAAGAATAAAGGCATCTATGGATTTATTAATTCCAAGTTTAGTTTAGTAATAATTGACGAAAGTCGCCGAAAATAATTAAATTCATAGAAAATTATTTTTTGTAAGATAACTTCATAAGAAAACCTTAATGTTTTCGATACGAGAATATTTCTGTAGAAATTAAGATGAATAAAAATTGTCCAATTAGTATCGCAAAATTATTGACCCATATGTTATTGCACAATTTTATTAAAATAATAATAACTCACCTCACTTCACTTAAAGAGCACAAAATTAATATTCAGCACAAAAAGCTGGCATTTTGTTTCGCTTTTTTTTTGTAGTTTTAATTTTTTTTCGTTTTCTCTTTTACTTTTTACCTTTTTTTAGTTTTAGTTTACGTTTTTTTTTTTTTTTTGATAAATATTTCTCTATTGTTTTATTAGTGATATGATTAAATTGATTATAAGGAATTTTTATTGCTAAAAGCTTTAATTTTTATTTTTTATTTTTTGTTTTTAGTGATGTTTTTGTTGTTGTTCATTTGAAATACTTTCATGTTTTCAATCTCTGCCCGTTTTATTTTTTATATTTTTTCATTTTGTTCTGTTTATTACGTTATAAATAAATTTTGTTTTATAAATTCTTAACTTGCTAAAGTTAAAGATGACAAATTTAAATAACTTAATTAATATTCACCTAATAAAATCTCTCTGTGTGTGTGTGTGTGTGTGCGTGTATGTGTGCATGCCATAATATTTAACGATTTAAACATTATACATTGTTGTCAAATTGTTGTTTTCTTCTTCTGGTATGAAACGTTTTTTGTTTGGATTCGTCTCAAACTCAATTAATTAGAATTGGAAGCAACAAAAATGCATGCAAATAATTTTTGTTTAATGTTTCAAAGAATTTTACAATTTTATTCACATTTATAATTATTTAATTTTTTTTTGTTGTTGTTATTTATTTAGTATGATTTAGAGTTAGAGTTGCGAAAATAGCGATAAAGATAGAGAGAGACGTGAAAAAGGAAATCTTAATTAAATTCACACAAAACTGATTCGTTAAACATTAAAGTTAAGCGTTAAAATGTATGACCATAAAAATTCATGCAATACTGAACATTTTATTTTCTAAATAATACAACACTTTTATATTCACTTCACTTGGGTCACTCTTTCTTGCGCTCTCTATTACCCTCTTTCTTTCTCTGTCGCTCTTTTTCTTTTTCTACTTTTTTATCATATTAGTTTTGTTAATTTGTCATTGAAATAACTTGTTTAAATCGCATTTCAATGAAATTCTTTCAAACTAATATTCAAGTTGAAATTGTTTGAAAGCCGATAACAAAAATATAAATAAAAATGGTTTGAAAAAAAAACACTTAAATTCACATATGCGTACATGTATGCATCAAACATCTCATGTTTGATTCAAACTCAAACACATTTTCACATTGTCTTATTGATTGTTTGACGTATTAAAGCTTCAACTGACGGATAAATCGATCGACAGACCGACTTGTTAACTAAATGTTTATTTAAACAATTCATTAACAAATTCATTCATTTTTTTCTTCTCCTTTTTCTTCTTTCTCGCTTCAATAAATTTTTATTTAAAAAATTAGTGTTTTTTTGTTTTTGCCTTTTTTTTGGTTGAAAGAATGTCAGTGACGCATACTTGAGCTGAGTTCTGGCTTTTCTTAATATTTTTTATTATTATTAGAATTTTTGTTGTTGTCTTTTTTTCTCAAATAGTGTTGATCTTTTATTATTTACAAATTTGTAATTCGTGTTTTTCTGTGCGCATTAAAGTAGAATTTCAACTTTTTTTAAATTACTGTTATTGTTGTCGTTGTTTTACTTTTTTGTGTTTTGTTTTGTGTTTTTTGTGTATATTAATATTTTGTAGAGCGCGAGACGCAAGCGCAGGCGCTAGCACTGCCATTGGCATGGACTGGAACACCTTCCCCTTTTTACTGCGAACTTGAAGTAAATTCTTTAGAAATGTACACTCACTAACACATGCACACACACATGAACACACATATTATGCATACACACAATTAAATAGTCCGTAAACTAATGGAGAAATATTTATTATGTTGAATCCAACACAAACAACAACAACAACACCAACAACAATAATAATAAAAACATTGTAACACATATCATTGACTGATCACTTGTTGCTTGAATCGTTTATTATTCTTTCACTCCTTGAATGTACTTTTCATTCTGTTTCTTTCTTCCTCTACTTTCCGCACTCTATCCCTCTCTGTCTTTCACAAACACTATTTTTACTCTTTTTCACAATTTATAAACATATTTTTATTATTATTATTATTGTTATTCTTTTCTTCTTCTTCTTCTTCTTATAGTTGTTGTACTGTTTTATTTTATAATTATTACTGTTATTCTCTTGTACAGTTTTTCATGTATTTAGAATAAATAAATTAACAAACAAACAAACAAATAAATAAATAAATGAAAAATATATAAAATAAATGATAAATAGAAAAATAAATAGATGAATTCTTTCGCTCGTTTGTTTTGTATGTGCTTTTCTTTTTCTTCACCTTTTCTTTACTTTTGTTTTATTCTTCTTTATTCATGCTGCTTCTTATTTTTACTCTTCCTTTTTGTGTTTTTGTCTCAATTTTCTTTAGATATTCATTCAACGCTTATTTATAATAATTGTAATAATATTTATATAATAAATTTTTCTTCTTCTCATATAAATTTTTTATAATTTAATTTTTTTTTACTGTTAATGGGATTGTGTTTGGTTAATTTCTTTTTCTTGCCCATTCTTGCTCGTAAAATAAATTTTGTACCTGTCTCTTCTTTTTCTTCTTCTGCCTTCGTTTTACAATGTTTTTCTTACGTTAATTTTTCTTTTTTTTTGTTCTTAAATTTCAGTTAAACATTTGAAAGGATTATTTAGTAAGAATCAGTTTTATTATTTACTATTTTTAATATTTTTTTCCTATAATTTTCCATTACTTCTGTTTGGATCTTTCAACCGACCGACCGGACCGACCCAACCAATCAATCGATCTCGAATTGAATGTTCGCTAATTCGGCGTCAGCTTCATTTGGAGTGGTAACCAGTGACAAAAAAAAGAGGGACATACGGAGAAAAAGAAGAAGTGAGAGCCCAAGAAACTAGGAAATGAGAGAAATAACAATTAAGAGTCGGAGAGATAGAGAGAGTTAATTTTACGAAGCAAAAAAATATCATCAAAATATTTGAATTTTTTTCCTTTCCATATGAAAAAGATAATGTGAGTGAAAAAGAGCGAGAGATATGGAGATATGGAGTAAATTAGCGTGAGTGAGAGAATAATAGTCGTAATATTCGCTACAAAAATTGCACACAAAATCGTAAACACCAAAAAAAGAAAGAGAAAATCGAAGAAACTTTAAATGTTGAATTAAAGACTCTCTCAGAAATATTTTTAGAGTCTTCGGTGAAACTATTTGACATTTTCATTTATGAGCAATTTTCTACACTTTTTTCATGATTTATTTATTCATTTATTGCATTCTTTTTGATTTATTTTTCAATAATTTACTTTTATATATTTATAAATATGTTGAGTTAGTCGTTTGTGGCATTTTGATTACTAGAATTTACTTAAAAAATTACTTGCAACAATAACAATAGCAACAACAAACCGTAAAATACGATTGAAAAAACAAAGTTGAGACGCTGCTGCTAACATAGCACAAAAATATCAATAAAAACACCATACAAATACGTACACATCCATACATAAATACATACACGGCCACACATACTACCTCATTCTTCTTCTTATTCAGTTCATTTTATTTCTACCACGATTTCTTGTTAAAATTCTGCCCCGAAAAGTTTGAGTTGTCGATATGCGCTACTGCTGCTGCCACTGCCGCTGCCCATTTGGTCAACTTACTCGCTCATGCACTCACAACACAAAATTATTTTATTTGTAAATTGTAATTGTTATTGCTACGCTTATTGCTATTGTTGGAGGAAAGAATGTCATACATTTTATTTTCATTATTATTATGTTTGTTGATGTTGCTATTGCTGCCATTTTTGCTGTTGTTCTCTTACATACACAGTTGTTTTAATTGTTCTCTCCTCTCCATCGCATATTTTCGTTTAGCACATATACACAGGCACACACAACATGCCCGCTGATTTTTTGTACAATTTTTCATTTAATTTTATTTCATTGTTTTTCTGTGATCTTTTTTCGACACACAAGCACACACACATACATATCTGTACGTATACAAACACACTTACTATTTCATGACGTTTATCCGTAAATACTAGAAATAATAAAAATAAATAAAAAAACAAAACAACATTAAAATATACGTAGAATGAAATACAAGAAAATGAAATGCACAAAAAGGAAAACAAAAGCAAAAAAAAAAAATAAGAAAAGAAATTCTCACAAAATTATTAAGTAAAAATGATCATTTATATTTTTATTATCTTAATTAATTGTTAACAATTAATAATTTAAATAATTTCGTTTTTTTGCATTTAAGTTTAATTTATCACTGCTTTTGTTTTTTTCTTGATTTTTAAGTCCGAAATACGATAAGAATAGTAATAAATTTATCTTTTTCGTTGTCTTCTTCTTCTTTGTCTTCTACTTCTTTCTTGTTTGTTTATTTTTATATTGTTGTTGTTATTATTATATTTATTTATTATATTTATTTATTCATTTTAAATTCATTTGCCTTCTTTTTACTTCTTACTTTTTGCACATTTATTTATTAACGAAATTCTATTTTCATATTTCGTGTTCTGTTTTCTATTATTTTGCTTATTTTTGCTAGCTTTTACTTTTTCTCTTTCTTTTTTATATTATTTTGGTTAATATTTTCATTTGGACATGCAAACATAAAACTTTTGCTTTGAGAATATTCAATTTTACTTATTCTTTTTCTCTCCAGAGAAATCACAGCACTTTTTATCACCTTCTCTCTCCCTTTCACACTCACTCTCTTTCATTAAACCATTCCTTCTTTGCGATTTCTTTACTTGGTTTCAGCTCTCTTTGACATTTTTAAATCAAATTAAATCTTATCAAATATTTGTAACGTTATCTTCATCTTGTTGTTATTGTTTTATTTTATTTTAATTTTTGTTTGCATTAAGTATATACATGTGCACTCATTCACACACACACGCACACACATTTAGATAAAGGCAGAGAGATCAACGAGTGTAAAAAATGTTATAAAACAGAAATTGTGTAGTTTGAATTTTTCTATTTTCTGCATTAAATTTCTCTTGTCTTTGATTTTACTTTTGCATTTACTTTTGTTTTTGCTTTTGCTTAGCTCTTGCTTTTCCTACATTTTTTTGTTTTCGTATAAAGAAAAAAAATTTTCAAAACAAAAATAAAAACACTTCCACCGACTACTTGAACCGATCTAGCCAACGTCATACACTAAACTGAACTGAATTGAAGTGAACTAAAGTGAACTAAAAAAAAGCACAAAAAAAGATGAAAAAGGAACAAAAGGAAGAACTAAGCAGAACACACAGACTGACTGAATTGCATCGAACTGAACTGAATTGTATCGGTTTGAATTGGTCTGACTTGAATTGGATCCCATTTTTCTTCCTTTTTACTTTTTATTTTTTATTTTTCTTTTTGCTATTTCAATTGTGTTGAATTGAAACGCATTGCTTTTGCTGTTGATATTAAGCTCAGTCAACTTGAATTAAACGAGCGACGCCGTTTGCCGTTTGCCGTTTGCAATGCAACATGTTTCCTTTAGTTTTATTTTTTTTGATTTGTTTTGATTTCTTTTTGAATCTTCTAGGTTTTCCTTAAAAAAATTCCTCAGTTTCAAAGAGATTCAGTTTTACTATGTAATATAATTTTATGCCATTGAGCTTGAGCTTGAAAAAGAGAGAAAGAGAGATACAAAGAGAGAGAGAGAGAGAGAGAGAGAGAGAGAGAGAGTGATTTATTGAGATTAGTGCTTTTATTTTATTGTTTTATTTTTATTAGTCTCCCCATTTTAGAAAAGAGATGTTTGTTTGTATGTTTGTGTAAGGTTTGACATTCCATTAAGCACCTTTTGATCGCCAAGAATTTTTTTCAGTTGTTGCTATTGTTATTGTTGTTGATATTGTTGGTGCTTTTGCCTTTTATTTATTATTATTATTATTATTATTATTATTCGTTTGTTTTATTTCGCCATTTTAATATAATTTATAGATGTGTTCAATTTGTTTAGATTTTTGAAACGTTAACACAACATATATTTTTGAATCAATATCAAACAATCCAAAACGATTTCATCATTTAGTTCTATTTGTTGGTTAAATTTTGGAGAAGTAAGTTTACCATATTTCTAATAACTTTATATCTATGTTTGTAATTGTGAAAAAACCTAATTGAATAATTTTTGAAATCCTTCGCAGAGACTGAAACTATTTGAAATGATAATCTATGGGTCTTTGGATTAATTCCAGTTTGATTTCTTTGCTCAAGTAGTAGAATAAAGAGCCAAATTCATTTTTGCATTCAATTGGAACAATTACAATTAAGTAATTCCAGCTAGTTAAAGTTTCAACGTACGATTGTTTGACAATATGGATTATCGTCGATTTTGTGGGTGAAAGATCAGTGCAATTCTGACCTTGAATACTGGTATTGGCTACTATTACTATACTATCGAATACACTTTCCATCATCCAAAATAATTTACTTCAAAGGGGTCTACTATTTTTTCTACAGAAACGTTTTATTGATGGTACTTCAATCAAGCAAATCTGTATTCTAAAATTAGTTGTTATGGTATCCAAATATCGTAAACTGCTGTCTCTTAAAGCATTTTAAAGTTTACCGAGATTAAATGCTACCTTTAGGTAGCTTGCTTTTTGACATTGCTTCATCAAAGGCAACATTTTATCGGTTTTTTTTTAGTAATAGGCCGACTAGAATGGAAAGTATCAACATTTCTGTAACAAAATCCGCTTTTCACTCTTGCCGCACAAACTTTTCGGCATGTTTTTGTAACGGCTTTACTTTTTCTATTGTAAAGGGATTTCAGAGCACATTCTACAAAATTTCATAGCGTATTTTCTACTCTCCTTTAAAACAGTAACCGCGTCGAAATGTTACCCGAACTATAATTACGAGATTTATAAATTTGTACAATAAATTCTTTTAATATATTTCTAATATTTTTCCGAATATTTTCTGGACCTAAATCAAAGCAAACTTAGTTTTCTTAGGTGCATTTTTATTATTGGTTTTAGGCTTTTCTTCCACCTAAGTCCTGCTTAAAAAAGAGAAGCAGGAAAATTATTTAAAATTCTCATTTTATAATAAATTGGCACGCCTACAAAATAAATGTTTTAAGGATCTTCTTATTTCAAAGGCTAAATTTACAAGAAATGTTTTTATCTTTGCTTTTGAAGTTTATCCGATTGTTTCATGTTTAACACTATTGAAAAAGGAAAGAAGAAATATTGGAAGAAAAAGGCCTTTTAAAAATCGGTAGAGAATAAGAAATAACTGGGATTATGGATTAATGAAGCATCTACCACAACTATTCATCCATCGAATTCATTCATCAATGCTTTAGAGAATTTAAATGGAAAGAAGGGGATTCCTAAGGTTGACTTGAATTTCAAAATAATTTCGGGCTACATAAATTAAACCACATGTAATTTGCACTAAATTCCTCCTTATACAAAATATACGCCTATGCACACATAATACATATGTACGTATGTTACGCATGTGTGCGTATGTATGTATCAACAGATGCATATTTTATAAAAATCTTATGAAACATGAAAAGCCATAAAAGTAGAGTGGAAAGTGAAGTAAATAGAAGTGAAATGAAATGAAATGAAATGAAATGTAATGAAATGAAATAATGCGAAGTGAAGTGAAGTAAAGTGGTGGAATATTAAAGTGTTTGCTTGCTTATTATAAAGAGCCAAGGTTAGACTTAAAGGAATTTTAGTTTAGTGTTTTTGTTTTTGCTTTCGTTTTAGTTATTCTGTTTGTCTTCATTTTTTACTCTTTTTTTTCTTTGTTTTTATTATATTTGTGAAAAGTAAATCTTTGCTTTTAAGCAAAGCAATCTTTATGTATTTTGTTTCCTTACCTCACTCATAAAACTCAGTTTCCTTTTTTTTTTCTCTTCTTTTTACATCCATCACCCAGGAGGTTGGGGGTATATTCATCTTTGTAACGCTTGGAAGGAAGCCTTGTAGAGCCTATACATGTATATTTTCTTAGCATAAAATTTTGAATTAATTTAGACATGTCTGTCCGTCTATGTATCTGTTTGCTGTAAACATTCTTCTGGTCGAAAAATTTGAGATATCGAGCTCAAAATTTAAAAGAATTATTAAAAATTCTTGCACACAGGTTGATATTGAAAATAGATAAAGTCGGCTAAAGGGCACGCCCATGGTGCAACATAAACTAAGCACAACTCATTTTTTTAAAGAAAAATTTGGTAGTTTTTCAACAGCAACTCAATATCTACAAATTCCAGAAGGTAAAAAAACTGAAATTTTACACAAGTACAATATCTGTTCAAAAATCATGCAAATCGGCCACGCCTACATGAACTTGTATAATACCAAATTTTCATTTTTTTATGTTTACTAATTCTATTTGCTACTAAAAAAATTGAAACTGACTTTGTATAAAACTATCAGGGTGTTTGAGTGGGTGGGCATGCCAGATTAGCTACAGTCACTTCATTTCATTTCTTTTTCTAGTAAAATTCATAAACAAAGAAATCAGTGAGCTTACTGCCAAAAAGTATTCACCACTCTTAATTTTTATAATTCATCAGCTGTAGCTTTATCGTATAATCATTTCATAAAACCATTTGCAATATTTAGAAGAAAGTACTGCAACGCTCTATAAAATACTTCATTATTTTTTCATGATTATAATAATTTTGAATCCATTTAGCTGTAGCTGTAGCAATTCAACTGCGTTTTGGTGGCACTTTCCCCAGTCGCAAATATCACAATATTGAATTGAAATTTTATACATCGAAAGTAGTATCGTTGCCATTACGATATTTTTAGGGAAATGGAAATGGAAATGATAAAATCTTAAACGTTACAGTTTTAGCTGATAGAGAACTTTTTCCTTTTGGTAAGTAAATATTTGTACGATGGCAATAAATGTCTAATAGGCCCTTCATTGAAGATTTAAATACTCTACTTATATTCATCTATAAATCCAGCTAAATTATGCTTATTCTACATTGCAGTATCTAGGTGGTGGTTATTAAAAATTTGGTCCACGTAAGTATAATGTGTAAATAGATTCTTCTTTACTATTAAATGGATTTAAAAAAGCTTGCCTTCAGAACATAAAAATAAATTACTGATTGATGAGAGATAATCATGCTCATACTCATGTTCATGCTCATGCTTATGTTCATATTCATGTTCATGTTTATGAACATGTTCCTGTTCATTTCCAATCTTTCAATAGACATACAACGTATAAAATTTTCGTTTCTCTTATTTTCTTAATGATTACTGCTAATTCAAATATATGTTTGTATGTATGTTTGTATGTATGTTTGTATGTATGTATGTATTGTTGTTTATGTGTGTATGTGAGCACAAACATATAAAAAGTAATGAATATAAAATAAAAGCATAAAAACATATGTAAAAGTCACATTTTCGTTGAAATTCTTTCCAAGGACTTTTCAATATTATGCCTCTCATCTTGGAGGCCATCTTTATAATATAAAACAATAACAACAATAACAACAACAATTATAATAATAATAATAGTAAGAATAGCAATCATCCAAACATGGATTTAATTGTGGAAAATGTTACCAGGTCTTCAGTTTTGTACGATCGTTTGTAAAAAAAAAAACAAAAAGGAAAAGGAAAAAGAACAAAATGTGTATGGAAGTTATTTCATTTTGTAGGCATAATATTTCGTTATTGTTACATGATCTCTATTTTATACCTCAAACCTATTCGATCATGTCGATTTCAATTATATGAATGATTACTTTTGGGCGATCCCTTTTGAAGTTACAGTGAAATGTGGAAAAACGCATTCATTTAAATTATCAAATGTCATATACAATATAAAAATCATAACGCATTGATCTATTTAAAGTTGAATAAATAGCTTTAAGATCGTTCGTTTGGATTTTATAAGATTTGGCTTAGCCAAATTCCATTACGAATATATTACGAATCAGAGCTTATTTTATATAGGGAGACCCGATTTCCATCAACATGCCTACGAAAATGTCAAAAGTTTCATGCCAAATATTAACAACGTATGGACAGATGGACAGATAAACATAAATATCTAAATCAGAATTAATTCAGAACTTGATACTGACCAGGAATATAAATATTTTGTAGAGTCTCTGACTCTTCCTTTTGGATGTTACAAAACATTAAAGCAAATTGATCATACACCCAACCTGTGCGTGGTGGGTATAAAAAAAAGCACACGAAAAAATAAAAATAAAAGGCGCGCCAAATTTTAGCAAAATTTTTTACTTTGCAACTAAATTAAAAAATGGAACCATAATGCATGCCAGAAATATAGAAACACCAACACACTGCTGTTACCGTGGCCTTTTTAAATTAACAAATTTTGCCATGTTAAGAGAATGAAATTTGCATAGAATCAAATGTTCACTAATCAGGCTTATTTTAAATTAAGCTTACAATTTTTAATTGGACTTTTACAAGCGGGAATTTTTCAGCTAAGGTACATCTGAAATTAATTGATTTAATTTTTATACCCTACAGCATTTGTGTGGTACACATACAGAGTATTATAAATTTATGTAAATCCTTATAATGCTTAAAAAGGATTTTATTAAACCGATCAACTTAGAATCATTTTCCTGACTCGATTTAAGCTTGTCTGTCTGTCCGGCCCTCTGTTCATTTAAATTTATTATCAAGCCAGAGATCGCAACCGTTAAAATACTTCATATATCACATAAAAATTATATATCGAAAATTTACTATAAGAATCGATTTTAAGCAGTTAAAAAAAAAATACAAATTAAAATGCAAAAAAAAATATGTAAGAAAAAATTCACAATTTTCGAAATATATTTTAGGGGCAATAAGGTGTAAAATATGTCAATATATATCTGTATTTAGATGCTACATATTAATGGCACATAAAATTATACAAAACACTCCTCAAAGAATGAAAAACAAAAGAGAGTAAAGAATCAAAAACAAATAATGTACAACAACAAAGCAGCAGCAGCAGCAGAAGCAGCAGCAGCAAAAAGAAAAAAATAATATCAATAGATATAAACAGATGCATATAAATCACACAACACACACACACACACACACACACAATATATTATATATATATATATATATATATATATATATATATATATATATATAAATATGTACATATGTGTAGAAATAAAAAAGTCATTTGAAAGAAATTAAAAAAAAGAAAAAAGTAAAAATTTAACATTTTATTATGGTTTTGGTGTTTGGAATTCTTTTTGGCCAGCACACTGCATAGAATAAAAACAGAATACCACTCTGATTGCCTTAATTTGTATTATAACAGCAAAGCGAACAATAACAACAACAACAAGAACAAGAATCAAATGGTATTGTACGAAATGAAGGAGTTTTGTGAAGAAGAAGAAGAAGAGAGCGCATTTTTTCAATTCTTTCTTTTATGTATCTCTCTCTCTCTCTCTCTCTCTTTCTCTCTCTCTCTCTCTCTCTTCAACTCTCACTCAATCTTCTGCAAAGTTTAAAAGTAGAAAAGCAAAACGGAAGAAGAAAGAAGTAAATTCAAAGATGTGATGGACGAAAAACATACCAAACCTTGCCCGAATGCCTGCTGGATCTTTTGCTGGATTTGACTTGCCGGATCGTTCGCTTGCTTGCCATAGATAACAAAATATTAATCGTGGCGAAATATAACAAAATGAACAGCGGCAACAACCATTTTATTTACACACACACACACACACACACACACACACACACACACACACACACACACACACACACACACACACATCTGACTGTTGTAAATGAGAGATGACTTAAACTGAAAATTATTGAAGGTAACATCAACAATAATAAGGGCAACATAAAGAACAACAACAACACATGTTATATTCATTGAACCTGCAGATTGTTACTGTTGTTGCTATTCTTTATGCTCTTGCTGTTCTTGTTGCAGATACAAACGACACAAGCGAGCAAGGCAAACCGTAAGATAATAATTTAGAAAAGCAAAAACAGAAATAAAAAAATAAATAAAAATAAATAGCAAACAGTTTACACATATATATGAGAATTTATGTATGTATGTGTGTATGTGTATGTACACATACATATATAGATAAGAAGAAGAACCATGAATAGTTTTACGCGCGTTCTTGACAAAATTCTAAACTTGCCTTATAAACCAACACACAAAAGCATTAACAAAAAAAAAATGGTTTTTTTTGTTGTTGCTGCTTTTGTTGGTTTGTTGTCAAGTCATACATACATACATACATACATACATACATACATACATATATGCATACATACTTTACGTTTATATATTAAAAAGAACATTAAAATTTTTTTTCAACTTTTTTCTTTCTTTTCCAGCATTTTTTTTTTTTTTTGTTTTGTTGAAGCAAAGCGAAGGAGTGGAAAACCTCATTGCAGATTTTGTTGTTAAGCAGAATGTAATAATCAATTTCATTGTTAATATTAACAACAACAATAAAAATTTAAATGAAAAATATATTTTAAAACTAGCGAGAAAGAAAACAAATTGAAAGATCTTTAACGAAATTAAATTGAAAATTGATTTCGATTCATTCAGTAATCTGTGCTTTTTTTTAACAACAACATTAAATCGAAAAGATTTTTATAAAATGATCATATTTTAAGTATGTTTTGTTCTTCAAGTAAATTTGATGGCAAATTTGCATTGAAAGAGAAAAATTTCTTATTTCTCGCATATTTGAAATAAATTAATTTGAAATGAAATAATTTCTTTTATGCTAAAACACATTTGTATGAATTTTCCTCCTTTTTTGTGCTCTTTATGAATTTTTATATGATATTACAAAAACAAAAAAAACTTGATCATCGTAATTTACTATGATATGTTAACAAAAAAACGACAAAAACAAAACGAAAGAAGAAGGAAAACAAAATAAACAAACATTTGATCATCTTTTGGATTCTCTCTTCATATAATAATAATAATAACAACAACAACACCCATAATATTAATAAAAATAATAATAATAATAATAATAACAAAATATAATAAAAAAAACAGCAGCAAGAAAAACTTGCCCAAGAAAAAGCAAAGAGCAAGCAAGCTAAAATAAGAAGAAGCTTTAAACACACACATATAAATTATGCATATGTGTATGTATGTATGATAAAAATTCTTGCTCAAGCGCAAGGACAAGTAGATGGCCATCCACCATCCACCATCCACCATCCAACATTCAACGTCATCATTCGATTGCAGCATACTAAAAGCCCAAAAGCCAATAAAATGAAAATGAAAATGGTCAAAAAGGAAGATAGAGAGCTAAGGGTAATGTGGAATGCCATACACAAAGCACACTTTGCTCTTCTGCTAAAGCAATGTACTTTAAAGCAACAACAACAACAACAACAACAACAATAATAATAATAATAATAATAATAATAATAATAATAATAATAATAATAATAATAATAATAATAATAATAATTATAATAACAAAAACATTTATTAAGAATATTGATGGCAGTTAAATAGTACATACAAATATCTATACATATAAAGAATATAATTATGTATAAATGCCAATCACTTTGTGCAAAACAGAACACAAAAAAAAAAAAATTCCAACGTACGTTCTAATATGAAGCGGGAATTCTATACAAAATCTTTTACTACCATCAATGCAACGTGGCAAGTTAATAAAAGTTGCAAATTTTTTTTTTATTGAATTATAAGAATAATGATCAAGCATTTATTTTATTATAATAAACGCTATAACAATTATGGCAAACTTATTACATCTGAATGAAATGAAAGATGAATTTTTTCATTGTTTTATTACAATAACCGTTTTAAAAATTCCATTTTAAATGATTTTATGTGGTCGTATCAGTGATATGGCTACAATTTCAATTGAATTTTTTCACTCTTTATTAGATTGAGATTGATTGAGAAATTTCCTTTGAATCGCAAATGGTCTCAACTGAAAGTGGTCTATGGGTATGATTGATTTAATTGCTGTGCTTATTAGTTCTACAAGATCATATTAAAGATTTAATTTTATGCTTTTTTGGTGATATTAGAGTTGAATTTATGGTGGCTCTAGTGTACATATCGCGAGTATTGCTCGTCGTTTTTCGATATCTCCTAAATGAATGTTTAGCTGGTAACTGCAAAGCTTATACTAGGAACTTGATCTTAGGAGTTTTAGGAAAGCTTCCACTCTTTTACCAAAATGTACCCATTCCTTAATAAGGTGAAATACAAACTTTAGATTCTTAGCTAGCGGTGACTACCAAAATTAGCGCAAAATTTGTGCTACATTTAGAGTAGGGGGTTTAAACCACCATGGCTCTAGGTATGCTCTAGATATTTGCTTGTTATTTAGATGGAGATTAAGAATTATTGATCAAATTTTTATATTTCTACTAAATGACTTCCTATTGTGCAATCAAATGCAACTCTTTTCACGAAATATAAATCTTTCCAATTTATTAACAAAACCATCGATTTTGAAATAGTTTACTCTAAATGTTGATTAAAATATTGATTTACCGATTGATTGAAAGATCTAAATATGCAATTTATTTATGGACAGACATACAGACAGACTTGTTTGTCTGTATGTCTGTATGTCTGTCCATGTATTTTGCAATTTTCATATAGATCAATATTTTGATCTATATGAAAATTTAAAAAATCTATATAAAAATTAAATATTGAAGAGATATGATGAGTTTTTTAAAAGATTGTTTTCGTCTTTACAAAAACAATTTAATAGTTTGAATAGAATGGAATATTGTCCCAATAGATTTGTTTTTACTTCATATTTACTAAGCGGTATATTTTTTATAATTTTGCTCTTTAAAAATTAAACATCAATCTAGCTAAGATTCTTCATAATATTCTGATATTTCCTTTTTGTTTTACCATTATTATTGTTATTATTTTATTTTAATAAATTTGTTTTATTATTGTTTTTTTAACCAATGCAATAAATCTCAAACGAAATATTACAGATATAGATACAGATACAGATAAAGAAAGAAAGGCATATAAAGCAGAAAGCAGCTTGGAGTAGGCAAATACATATAAATAGATAGTCAGACAGACAGATAGACAAATGGACGGCCCTGGAGATAGAGAGGCATAGATACATGGAGATACCTCGAACGTGACCACATACATCTCAAAAAAAAAAAAACTGAGATATATGTGGCGACAAAACGGATACTTTATCACAATAATTTTATTAGCGTATATCAAAAATCCGACAAAAGAATCAAACAATCCTTTACATTTGTCAAATACCACAAACCGTATAACCAAACATCACACATACATATACATACATACATACATACATATATACATATACACATGCGTACATGCAATGCTTTGAAGATAGAAAAGTATTTAATGCCATACTACTGAATGCAGGAAAGATAAAAAATTTGGACAATTTTTATAGAACATCGAACTTTTTATTAAACTAGTTAAATCAATTATATATATGTATGAAAATTATGCAAATTATAATCTAAAAGAAAGAGGTGATATGGAAGGAGGTTCAAAAAATAAACCAATCTGAACTGAATTTGGCATATAGAGTTTTTATGTCAAAATAAAAGCATTGCCATTTTCTTTAAAATATATCTAAAATTGTAACTTTTGTCCATGTAATTTTTTTTTTTAAATATGCGCTATATACCAACTGGTCAGGACCAAATTTGGCACACCGATGTTTAATTAAAATATGTTCCAAATTTTAATTTTTTCCATACATTGACGTGAGTGTGATCCTTAAAATTTATCGATTTTAACTGTTTTCAATAGATTTTGCCTCTGGACCAAAACACACCTGTGCACTAAGTTTCTCTAATTTATGTTAAAAATTGAAATCTCTAGATTGATGTTTGGTCATGATAATAATTTCCCATAGACGGACAGACAGATACTCAGACGTATATTTAATCAAAAAACGATTCCGAATCTATCAATATCTGTAAAATAAAAGTTGGATCTATCTCAACTCTTTCTGGATGTTACAAACATCTGCATTAACTTATAATATCATAAGTGATGTAGGATATAAAAATTTTCTTTCAGATAGTTCATAAACAAGTAACGAAACTTTTATTTGGCCTTTTTCAAGGCACTTTATACATTTGTATTAACTGTAACTATGGTAACAATAAACGAAATACAGATGAAAAAATTCTTACACATGAATTCTAAAACAAATCAATAATGTATATGAATAATGAAGTAAAGAAAGTCAAGTCATATAATCGAAAGCAAAGAATCTCTAAATTAAGAACAAATTAATGAAATTCCATTCATAATTCAATATAAACCGGAATTACACTGCTAAATATTTTATGTAAATAAAAAGGAAAAAGTTGTACAACTACATGAATTATGAGTAAAAATCGCAAGTGTTCAAGTAAGAACAAAGTGGTTAAAGGACAAATTAAGGGATCTCAATATTCAAGTTAATCTTAAATCTGACAGCAGTTTTATAACTACGCCTTTAAAATTTTAATAGGGAGTCAATTGAAATTGCAACGAAATGACAGAATCTTTAAGAGAAACTCTTGATGGCATTAGTCATAATTCCAATAATCCTCCTCTTAATGATGCTAAAAATGTGTATGATACAACGATATGCGGCACAGAAAATAAGCATGGAAAATTGATAACAAATTTGTTAGCGACATTAGAACTTCAATATTTTAAAGCTGTTTCATTATATCACCGTAGGAATTATGAGAAATGTATTGAAATATGCACTCAAATATTACAAAAAGGCCATGAAAATAATGTACAAATATTTTCAACAACATCATCTGATAGCAATGAGGAAAATATCTATACACAAAGACGATCAAGGAGAACGAATAATGAAATTGAAAATGATTATTATTACATGGATGGTTTAATCAATAAAAGTAGCTTGTACACTGTTAATAATAATCGATACAGTAGCAATTACCAAAACATAGCTGCCGTTAGGCATAAATATCAAAAGCATCAAAAACAACAACAACAACAACAACAACAACACAGCAACAACAAAATTCTGAAAACATTTTTAGCAAGCGTCTTAATAATAATAATAATAATATAATAATATAATAATAATAATAATAATAACAATAACAATAATAACAATAATAATAGTTATGATAATAATGTTGCAGCTACTTCAACATTTAATATTCTGCCAGTATGGATGATGGAAGGTGTTTGGCAATTAAAAATGCGTGCACTTACTCAACGTGTTTTCCTTGATGACTTAGACACTAACATTACTGATAACATTGGTATGTTTTCATTCATTCATTCATTCCTTCATTCTATTAATATTATCGATCAACATACACAACAGAATATAAATAATTATTATATTTACACAATAATAGTTTTACCCATACATATACAACACACATCTCCATGCATAAGAATATTCTATTTGATTCTATTTTATAAATTAACGTCTCCATAGTCTCTTGTATTTTTTGCTTCATCCCAAAAAGTGACAGAGTAATTAATGTAGTTTCTTTGATTTACTTTTTTTCTTTAAATGGCAGAATAGAAAATTTGTTAAAGACCTTTGATATAATTTCAAAATTAATTTTTGAATTAATTATTAATTTTCAGTCGTGTTTTCCTTTATTTTTTTTTTACTCAGAAATAAACGTAAGATTTGTTAAAACTTGTAAATGCGATAGGGTTTTATGGAGCTTACTCCATAAAGCGTTTGAAACGAGACCTTTGCTTGTTGCATCATATAAAATAGCCAGTATTTTATATGCCGAAAATTCTGCAATATTTTCTATTTTCTAAAAGAGCTTTATAGTTCAGTTTTTGAAAAGAATCATTAATCATTAAGTACCAAGTAAAGATATTCCTTTAAGATACTCATATAAAAAATGGAAAGTAAAGTACAAATAAAATCGACTGTAACAATCTTTCGATGATATGTATTTGGTAAGAGCGCATATTTATGGAATCAAGAATCAATTTCAGAAATATTTATTTGACTTTAATCTTGAAAATTTATCTAATAACTTTGTACAATACTTTGAAGAATATTTAGCGACCGATAAAGACTTAATGTTCCCTGTCTCCGCTTCTAATATTTTATAAGATAAGATAAGATTATGGTCTTTTACTTTAAACATTAAACTCTTACATAGAATGTTCTCTAACATGTAAATAAGGAAGAACCTTTAACGAACACAAACTTATGATCATGACTTGTGTATTTGAAATAATTTACATGTTCGCATAATTTTATAGATTTGGATTTTGAGCGTATTGCTACACGAGCTAGACCTGAATCTTCAATTATAGCTGATTTTACATTACGTAACAATTTTAGTGGTATTAGTAGATGTTCCACAGTAAGTTGTGATGAGAAATATAAAATGAGACGAAACTTAAACTCAAGTATAAATGTTCGACCTACATCTGGCATTGTAAGAATACAATTTCATTATGGTTGCTTTGAATTCGATATACAAAAAAAAAAAGAAAATAAAGTACATACAAATTACAGACACGTCCCACAACGGGTGAACATTCTCGACCAATGTCTGCTTTGGATGGTAGACCCAATACCAGTTGTAGTAATGCCTCCTTAGTTAGAGCTACATCAGCAGCAGTTTTTGCTATTGATGATCCTTCAATTGCTTTATATCAAGCGTCTCGCTTAAATCCCACAATATATGCGGAGCGTAAAGTTATCGTTAAGGCCCTTTTTCAATTTCTCTATTATCACGAAGCTGATGTAGAGAAAGCATATTCATTATGTACAGCGGTATTAAATGCTTTTAAACATAAGCAAAATACATCTAGCGCATACCATTCGACGAATAGCAATTGCGATGAATGGTGGTGGCTACAACAAAGTGGTAGATGCTTACTGAATTTATGGTATCCACGAAAAGCTGAAATAAATTTACAAAATTCATTATTACAATTTTCCCATCCCGATACATACCTGTTATTATCACGTTTATATCAATGTATTAAGCAACCGCAAAGGGCTCTTGATTTAATGGAACGAGCCATTGAGAAATATCCTTTTAATGTTAATTTTCGTCTTGAGCAAAGTCGCCTATTGGACATTTTGGATAAAATGGATGAATCTGTACAAATGTATCGTCTAATAACACGTTTAAATCCAATTAATATAGAAGCATTAGCTTGCATAGCTTTAAACTATTTCTATGATAATAATCCTGAAATGGCTTTAATGTATTACAGGTATCGAAATTTTTCCCCAATTCTTTTAATTAATAAATTTTTTCTTTTAAAGCATTTTTAATTTATTTTTTTTAGACGTATCCTCTTTTTGGGATTTCATACAACTGAATTATATTGTAATATGGGTTTATGTTGCTTGTATGGCGGTCAAATCGATTTAGTTCTACCTTGTTTTCAAAGAGCTTTAGCTACTGCTCAAACTGCTAATCAAAAAGCTGATATATGGTATAATTTAAGTTTTGTTGCCATTGTGAGTACACGGGAAAAAATAAAAGAAATATTATAAAATCAATTGAACTTCCATGAATTTTATGTTGAATTTAATTCCATTATAGAATTCGGGAGATTTTAATTTAGCTAAACGTTGCTTGAATTTATCTTTAACAAATGATGCTCAAAATGGTTCAGCATTAAATAATTTAGGTGTACTAATGGCACAATCGGGTAATATTTTAAAAGCTAAATCATATATTAATGCAGCTAAAGAAATGTTACCAACATCATTGGAAATTGACAATAATTGTAAATTTATTGAATCTCATTATAAATTATAATTATTAATTTAAATAAAAAATATTACAGATAATTACAAACCACGATAAATGCCATTTATGAAATTTTATAACATTTAAAATTTTTCCATTACTGGAAAAATTTTAAATGCATTCTTCGCTAAGTAGTATACTTAAAAATGAGCCGCGATGTTACAACAGTAAAACTTTAACATTTGAGTTATTTCCAAATCAACCTGACCAACTCTCTCTCTATGCAATGTGTGATAGTTCAAATGTTCCTAGAATGTTTTTAAACAAATATTTTCACTTTGACGATCAAGTTTGTACAAATTATCATCCTACAGGACATTTTCTTAAATTATATTTTACGGAAAAACAGCGCTTCCTTTTTTAATTCTTTTAGGTTAAGTAAATTCTGGTGATTTTGGTAAGAAGTATGCTCTATTTTATTGAATGTCTGTCCCTTAAGCAATATTTTTTTTAGGTTAAGTAAATTCTGGTGATTTTGGTAAGAAGTATGCCCTTATGCCCTTTTATCGAATATTATAGATATAGCTTAGATTAGAAATTTAATTAAGTGTTTTTTACTGTTTTGATGGCGGTGTATTCTGTAAAGTATGCCATGGAACCCATTGAATATATTTATTATACGAATGGGCTATCCATAGTTTCGAAGTAAGTGTGAACCTTAAGACCGTTCTTCTTTTCATTGGCTGATTTCTGTATGTTAAGATTTTTGTATTAAACATTATATAGCATTCTATTAGGATGAAAAAGATATTTTTATATTCTCCGTCAATATTTCTGTTACATATCTATATATAAAATAATATAATAAAAATAAACTTATGGTATTCTTAACCAATCATAAATTTCGGGAAAGCCAATTTTTGTAATGGCACTTGCTTCCACAATTGTAATCACCTGCCTTATCTCCTTCTGTAATTTAGACATTTGAAGCATTAATAAAGCTTCATTACGCATCTGACGATAAGCATAATCCATTTTAGTTAATACTAATAAAATGCGTGTCTTCTGTAAACGTGGTTCCGTTAAAATTGAATACAATAGAACACCTGCTGCCGATATTTGACATAAATTGGATGTATCCACAACGTATATTAATTTATTAACATTATCATAATATTGACGCCATATGGGTGCCATGCTACCACCAATTTCCAATATATTTATACAATTTAATAATTTCATCATTTTATACCTCTTTTCATTTCCTCCTTTCATTTCTAATGATTCATTTTTATTTATATTATTCTCATACTGTGCATTATTTCCTTTCAAATTGTCACTTGGTGGTGGCAACAATATCTTATATATACTGGTGCCAATTGTAGATGTAGAATATGAAGTTTCATCTATAGAATTTTCATCTTGCAAAGCTTTTAATAAATGCGTTTTCCCAGAACCTTTAGGGCCCAAACAAATACAAGACATTATTACCGTGAATAAAAATTATCAGACGTCAGCTGACGAACGAAAAATTTCTAAAATAATAAATAATGAAAAATTTGTGCTCGGTTGCCATGTTACGTTATCGTTAAAACTATTTTAACGTTTTTTACTTTTACAAAATGATTAGCACAATGCATATTCATAAGATATACTCTTTATTTACTTATCACATATAAAAAGTGTAATTAAGATAAAATTTAAAACTAAATATAATGCAATTTATTTGGCAATTATTTGGCATTCTCTCTTATTTAGAATAATAATCTTTTGCAATATACTTTTTATTAAAAGTAAACAAAGCAACACAAAGCTACACTAAGTTACATAAAGCATTACACTATAATAATTCTGTTGGTGTTGGCCTTTGAACGAAGAAAACACGATCAATAATTTTGAAACCTAATTTTTCAAACATTTTTCGTGATGCTACATTATTATGAATAATTGGTGCTGTTACCTCGAGACCTTTGTTAGCTATTAAACGTGACATATAACGTACAACTAATTGACCCAAACCTTGGCGGCGATATTCTTCGACAACTTGTAAAACGCCCAAAGAACCTAAAGGTGTTATTAAGCACCACGCAACTAATTGTCCAGCTGCATTGAATACACCAATATTATCATTATAATTGATTAAGTTTTGTATAAAATTGATAGTGTTTGGTCCACGATGAGGCCAAACATTATTTATTTGCTCGGCATTTTGCACAGTTAAATTTTTCAATTGTAATCCTTTTGGTGGTTCAATATTAAAATGTAAAGCAATCTCGCGTTCTACGGTAACCCATACTGTACAATCCGGTTTATATTGTTCAGGTTTTAGATTACAATTTAGAAAATATTCTCGTACAGTTTCTTCAATGCGTTCTTGATAGCCAGATATTAAAATCAATTGCGTTTTATCCAGACAATTTAATGCTTTTAATAAATGTTCACCACTATCACTTAACGTATTACAGATAATGTACTGCGAGTCCATCTAAAAAAAAGAAAAAAAGAAGAAAAAAAAAACAAAATCATTCAAACATTAATCGATTATCTGACGTTTACGATAATGCAATAGCATAGAAAATTATTTGTGTACCTTTGCTATAAATGTACCATTATTTCGCCATTCGCCATTTAACGCATACATTACAATGTTTGCATTAGGATCTTTGGTAATCCATTCTATAATATTTTGTAGAAAATTGTAAGCAGATGCATATGATTTATAATTAATATAAAGATTTCTTAATTCAATCCATTCGTGTGATGGAATTTCAATTAAGCGTTTTGCCATTGTGTTCTGCCAATGCAAACTCTCTTTCTTAAATGAATCACTTAATTACAGTTAACTAATTATTCTTCTGTCTTTGCTCACTACTTACACATTTAACTTTCACAAAACAAAAACATTACATTGCTTTAACGGTGGCCATACTCAGTCATTTTGCACTAATGTTTACATTATTTATATTAAAGTATTGAAGAGTGAGAGAGAGAGACAGAGAGAGAGAGAGTGGCAAATAAATAAGAAAAATGAAAAAAAAGTTGAAATGGAAATTCAGAGAGTGAAAGTTTCATAGAATTATGTTGAGCATGATGAGCGTTTTAAGCTAATACTTCATATAATTTATTACATCGAAAACAGTGTGCACTTTAAAATGATACATAATATAATTTGTAGCAACGAAGACGATCATGACGGTCAAGGGTATTTATTCATCTCATTTTATTTCAGCGAGAAGATTGATGTTTGTAATTCTCAGTAATAAATAAACATAATAATAATAAAATTTAATTTAATCAGCCTCACATTTTGTATGCAGTCTACAGTTTTTAATATTTTTGATACATATATTTTAAATAGTATATAAATAACAATTTTTTTATTAATTTTCTGTAACGCTTCTAAGAAAATTTATTTATTTTATTCTTTATTATGAATAAATTATTATTATTTCTTTTCATAATTATAACGAATAATAAATTTTGTTTGAATAATGAATGAGGTTGATGTGAACTAATTCAATTCTTCTGTTCTCTTTATGTGACGCATTTGTTCTCCATATATTGCAGTTCTTTCTTTCTTTCTCTTCATACGTTTCCTTTTTGTTTTCTTCACTATTTGAAAGTGTTTAATTCCTTATCATTATGTAGTCAGAGACTCTCAAGAAATTTAGAGAGATTCTCTAGTTATAAGTAGAAGTTCAAATTGCAAAAGTAATATTTAAGTATTGCATTTGTGAAGAACGCATTATAAATACAATTGCTTAAATGACGGCACATTTGATTGAAATTACAGATTTACAACAATTGGAAGAATTAAAAGATTTGTATCGTAAGATTAATTGGCCGATACATTGTGTTGGCTTTTATTGTTTAGATAATTATATACGATGGAGGAGAACTCAAAAATGTTCTATAGCTAATCTAAATATCTATACTCTGGACGATGCCAATGCCAAAGCCGAAGGTTTATTTTTAATAAAAGATCGCTATCAATTATTTATGGGCACATTGAATAAAGGCAGCTTAGAAAATTTGGAAAAAGCTTTAAGTCTTTTGGATTGGTCTGGTGGTTTCAAAATCAGTTCATTTTTAGAATGTTACCGCCCGGCCGTATTAAATGTCATTCAAACAAGGCAACTTCAAGTGGAATATGATAGTTTAACTTTGATGTATTTTATGTCCAGGGATCAGGCTTTAAAATTAAAAGTACAGTGAGTATTTCAAGCGCCCATTTATCTTATAATAATTATAAGCTATTTAAAAATTCTTGTTTTTGTTGGTTGTTGTTATTTTGGAAAAGTTGTCCGAAAGGTTATTATTTAACTCAACTAAAAGCCGATGAACATTCTGATATTATTAATAATCTATGGCCGAATCGTCATAAGGGTTCATTATTTTTTATACAACGATTAATTAATTGGAATATAAATGTAGGCGTCTGTGTTAAGGATACCAATGAATTGGTAGCCTGGTGTTTACGTTTACAAGGTGGTTTTTTAGGTGCCTTGCAAGTGAAAGATCAATATAAACGTTTGGGTTTAGGTAGCGTGGTTACATGCGCTATGGGACACTTATTAGCCGAACAAGACAATGATGTTATGGCATTGGTCAATAAAGATAATAAACCATCATGTGGTTTATTTAATCGTTTAGGATTTACAGTAACCGATCATTGTTATTGGTTAAGGACATATCCCACTATTGAAAATTACGAATGGCCTGATAACTGTAACAAATTTTATCTAAATGGCCCAGTTGAAAATTAATCGACCATGTATCCAATATAAATATTAATTAACGATGTGTGTAAATACTTATGCTGGTAATCGGTTTAAAAGAATAACAATAATGCCACTCTAAACCTAAACCATAAATAAACTGAAAAAATTAGCGATTTTTTACAACAAATAAACGTGGAAGCAAATTATTAATAAATGAAATAAAATGTTTATATTTTAATACTTTGAATAAGATGATTCACATAAACAATTATTTGATTTTTTTATGGCTTTCGTTTCTCTTTTATTGTACATTAATGATAAAAAGTTTAATCGTGTAAATGTTTATATATAATAAAATAAATTCTTTAATAGTTCGTTAGAAAATTATATACTTTTATTTCACTGTCAATTTCTCTTAAACGGTTGAATCTTGCTGCATCATCGGTTGAATGGTAATTGCAGTTGTTGTGATTGGCGTTATCTAAATTATTCAAATATTTTACATTATATTCAAAAATAAAAGCAAACGAAAAATAAAATAAATAAATAAAAAAAACCTACAACTAAACAAGGAATAAATAAAATTGATGAAAATGATGAGTGATAAGAAAAACAAAAATAAAAAAATTCCCATAATGTTGCATGCAATAATGGACAATAAACAATCTATATGAACATTAATTACGCTTAATAGTAACAACTAAGAAAATTATATATGGCCGGGTCCAAATCTGGAATACCCACCACTCAACAACTCAAACACTGTAATATTTATATTCAAAGTCTGTTTTAGTTTGTTTAGTAGTAAATAGAATGAAAATTGTTATTGCATAATTTCGCATTGGCTTACTTTGTTTGTACGATTTTCGGACAGTGCATTGTAGACCAAAAGCTTTCTTATTTGTGCAAAATTTTCTTGTGCTTTTCACCTTTTAATGAACAAAAAAAAAATTACTAAATTTTGCTTTAAGAAAATGAGGCGTACCAATTTAAGTTGCACCGTGGGTGTATCGTTCGACCAGCCCGTGTGAAAGAACTTCCAAAGATTCTGCCAAATTTAACCTCGATATCTCATATTTTACGACCACAAGAAAGTTTAAAACAGACAGATACATAGGCAGACAGACAGATAGACATATCTAAGTCGATTCAGAATTTGATTTGTATATACTTTATAGAATCTCCAATGCTTACTTCTAAGTTTTACAACTATAATGACATGAATGAAACGCCAACGTTTGAGTGGTGGGTATAAAAATACACAAATCTAATTTGATTAATGCTAAAATAATAGTAATATTACGTTTAGACGATTACACAATTCTTTAGTTGTACTATATTCCCTTTAATTATATTATGTTAATTTAAATTGAATTATAATTGACGCATAGCATAATTAACTAGACGTTGTTTGCTTATGCATTTTTGCTTTCTCTATAATTTATCATTTTTACAATTTTACCTGTTTTGGTTAGTAATGGGCATTTTTTCCTTTCGAATATCCTCCTTTTTTCTTTTTCTGTTTCTTTTTTTTTTGTTTTTTCTTTTAAATTTTGCCATAACTTTTAATCTTTACTTATACACTTACAAACATATACACATACATATATGCATGCTATTTAATCAATAGATGGGAAAAATATATATTTGTTTTGTTTTGTTTTTTTTTATGAAATCTTCGCTTGTTTGTCTCTTACTTTAAAGCATTTTATATTGAAATGATCACACATTTCACGAACCTTAAATACCAAAAAAAAATAATTTAAAAGAAATTTTTGTTTTTTTTTTGTGATATTCATGTAAAATACGAATGCATTGATCGTACATACCAAACCTTGACCGTAATGTATATGAGCAATGGTTACAAATATTGTTAATGCTTGAACCATCCAACGTTCTGTATTTGCAGCAATTTCTACGCCCGCTAATTGTTGATACCATGGAAAGCATGTGATGCCAACAGTGGCTGCTAAAGGCCACATAAGAATATTGAAGTTATTGCAGCGTGTATCGGACATTTGGGCCACAATTAAACGGGTCTTAGACGGGTAGACAGAAGTGAAGAAAGAAATTACAACCAAAAAAAAAGTATTATTGTTATTCGGAGTTAATGGTCAAATACTCGATACCACTTTGATTAGTGTGCTTGATTAAAAAAGTTCAGAAAGTGACTAAGAAATCAAAAAAGTCAGAATTACACATATGGAATAATGGGAAAGTTTGTTATATGTTAGAGGATTCAAAATAATCTGGTTTAATCTGGTCCAAAACGTACGTAAAAGCAATCACTTTACAATGACTTTCCATACAAAGGTGTAACTTTAGTTGACGAACAGGCTGTTTTAAGAATAAGGCGTTTTTTTAGAATCTCATCCATATTCATCCCCATTTTTCAAGTAAGTCAAAACATTTCCAAAAGTTTACCATGAAGGTTAACAAAAAAAAGGAAACTCTCTAAAATTTCGACATGAACTTTGATAACAAATTTAGCAAATTTGGACAAACTTCAGACAAATATACAGTTTTAAATTAATACCGAAATGGCATCGGAATAACTTGATCATCGTAAAAAAAAAGAGAATATATTTCAAATTATTCTACGTGTTATATGCATCTGTGCAGAAGTGGTATAGAGTATAAAAGGCAAGGAAAATCTGATTATGACATTCATAACTTACCGTTATATTGGAAAATATTGTGCCATATAATAAAAATAAGATGCGCGGCTCTAAGTTGATAATATCATTACGGGAATATAATGACCAAATTAAAGTTAAAACAAATAACGATAAAAAAGCGAACAGAGGTCGAATTGCCTCCACTGGTGATCGCATTTTGCCTGTATTCTGCTTATACGATAAATAAATATTTTTTATGATAATTGGATGACTCGTGATGATACCAGATCCAATTAGTAATATCTCAAAAACATTTGCCATTGATAAATTAAATAAAGTGCGATAGCGCCATATACTAGGCCCCATAATTGTTGTTAAGAACATTATTAAACTAACACCCTGTAACATTAGAATTCAGAAATTATATATAATTTAGAAAAAAATTGAATCGCTAAGCTAAAAATAAAAGCATTAAATTCATTTTATTCAATCAAAGATTGCATTGTTAAGATATCACAATATTAATGAAAAGATTCGGATTAAGGGGATCTGAGTTTTTCTCAATTTTGGAGCTTCATATTAATGATAACTTAGCTTAGCCCTTCTGCCTCTCTGAGAGACATGTCTATTTGTATGCTTAGTTATAATAATTTCTCTTTATGGTTCTGGAATTTTAGCCTTAAAAACGCCATTAAAAAGATTTTATTACCTAAATTTGTAGAATTAATTTTCTATTATAACTTTCAAAATGAGACTCATAAGCTACACAGACTAGAATATCATGTGTCAATTATAGTAATTCTTTTCGCATTGAATCATAAAAATCTGTTACCTTTTAATTGTCACTTTCACAATTATAAAAATTTACAAAAATTTGATTTTCTTTTGTGAACTTACCCACATTGTAGCATCATATGCCCATGGTAAAAACATAACGCCAGTACTATATTTCTCGACATGTGTTAAATAGAAATTTAAGAAGACATTCCATAAAACGAAAAACATACGTATTGGTGGTAAATCATCGGTACCAAATAATGAAAACATATAAATTGGTATAAGACCAGCAGAATATGAGTCTAAGCCATGATCGAATAATTCACCCAAAGGTCCACTTGTTCCAGTACGTCTGGCCTGTTTACCATCCATGCCATCCAAATTATAATAAAGTAAAATATTTATAGCCGCCACTGACCATACCCAACGCGGTATGGGGTTCATTGGTCTATTAGCTGCCGTAAAATCCCAATCATAGTAAGCTATCAATGCAAAATTGATAACAGTAAGTAAAAAACCTAAAAATGTGATAACATTTGGCGCCAACCATTTAGGAAGAAGCTACAATAAAAAAAATAAACATATAAACATCTAAACGTCTAAGCATCTAAGCAAAGACTATGCACATTGCACAAATATATATTTGTTAGATTATTTATGATTATTTATGTGGCATTCATTTAAAGTGCCTTCTTCACGCATTTATTTATTCTCTTTAAATATTGATTTATCACATTATTCCATTTTACATTTACTATTACTTATTATCATATACAGAGATATGAATGACTTACTCTTACGCACTTATCCCATAATGGATGCATTATATAAACACTTAGATAACTCGTGTCAACGCTGTTATACTAAATAAATAAAATCGAAATAGAAATGGGAATGGGAATAGAATTCATTAAATTAATAATCTCTTAAGCGTTTATTAGTATTTAATAAGTAATTTATAAAGATAGAAAGCAAGAGAACAAGCATATAAAAATTCGAAACTGATCGCTTCAGGCAATTTCCTCAAATTTCTTTTCTTTTTAAAAGCTTTTATTATCGCATAACAATTTTTTTATGTTTCAGAAAATGTTTAAAATATGTATAAAATATAATCCGATTCTATCTCTCTAACTGTCCATCAACAAATGTCATTAATAGCAATCAATCATATTTCAAAAACTATCACCTTACATAAAGTCTTAGAAAGTCATTGAATGAATCGATCTATATAGTAGAAAAATATATCTATCAAAAGCTCTCTATTTGTAGAATGAGCGAATGTACGTAACATTCAAAAGGGCTTGAGATAGGTCAACGTTTTATTATATGAATCGTCCGAAATTCATTTTCTAAGTGTTTATGGTACAATTAAATCAATCAAGCATTTGATGCTGATCATGAATATAAATACTTTATAGGATCTTTGACGATTCTTTCTTTTCTAGTCGTTACAAACAAATTTATAAAATAGTTAAGCAGTCAAACTCTGAGCGGTAGATATAAATATTGAGATTCGTGCCAGTCAAAAATTTATTGCAAATTTAGTCGACCCATTTACCATAAACTGTATAAATCGCATGCTTTTCACTATCTTCAACGACGACTTTGGGTTATGTAATTCCTTTATTATTCTATATCTAACGAATTTTGATTTTCATTCATTATTTTATGTAATCAATAACTTTTCAGGCAATCAAGCAAAGTGCGCTTCTTAATGCAATCAATTGAATATCTAACAACACGTTTCAGAACACAAGTTAATCAGTTACCCCACCTACAATTCTAACTTCTACAATTCATTAAAAGTTTACCTTAGATACCTTATAAGATCTAAGAATATCATGTTATACAATTAACTGTTTTAGCATGAATCGAATTGCCTAAAAACTAACAACTGATAACTAGTTACCCCATATTTTAGAATAAGAAATGTGAGCGGTCTGGCTGGAAAAAGCTCATTCTTAATGAATAAAATTGACAAATTTCACAAATCTAATCTGTTAATGTACAATTTATCAGAGAAAACGATGCAGAAACGTAAATTGCCATCAGTTATTAGATGTAAATGGATTATTGTACTATTCCCAAGTACAATAGTACCCATTTTTTTAAGTAAAGTATTTTATTAAAACAATGAACGTACGCTTAAATAATTAATTTACGATCTTATTTATAAATCAGGTTATTAAACTTGTTTTAATCAAAACAAAACCACAAAATGTGCGTCCAAGTAAAAGCTTTAGCAAGTCATTATCATCATCATGTTTAACGCAATATGTGAGCTTCTTGCTAATCACATGGATGATACAAAAACATTACTAAAATAATAAAATTAAAATTGTAATAATTTAAAAAATGTGCTGTGGCAAATCTAATAAACATTTGTTCCAGCTCCATCTATGGATTTCTCTATGATAACTTTTCTCTTAGATTTGAAAATTTTTGATGAAATTTACAAAATAGTTTTTATTGATATAGAAAAAAATATGGGCCAAGATTAAAGCGATAACATGTGTTATATTACAATGAATTTAAGAAAAAAAAAAAATTGATTCATTTAATTTTTCAACGTGCTGGATACTACCTTTCTGTATCTGCTTGAGAGCACAACAAAGTTGGTCTCATTTACTTAAAGCGTTCATTTTTTAAGGGTTGATACTCATGCATTTATTCTATTATTTATTATTGCTTACTTACCTTGTAACGTTCGAAACCCTTTAAGTGGGCTTCTGTTAAATATTTGATACCCAACATTGAAAAATGTGCTTTCCTACTTATTCTCTTTATGCTTCAATATATTACAAATCGATAATTTTTTAATTTCAAATTTATTTTTGTATACACAAAAGGCAAGAAAGAGAAAAAAAATAACTGAGGTACTCTCAGTGTTTTTATTAATCTATCCAATAATTTGTCCTTCATTTACTTCATTTACATTCCAATATAAAAAAGTACAAATGTTACAAATCGATTAAAACCGAAAATGAAGCACTCTACATCATAAACAGCACACACAAAACAAGAAAGACTTCGTAAAATACAGTTGTAATAAATTCGGTAGGATAAGAATTCTATTACAGAAATTTACGCAATCAATTTATGTGAAAGATTGGTCATCTGAATTGGTCTAATGTTTAAGAATTCTACTTACTCTTTATTAACTTTTTATTTATTTATTTATCTATTTAAGTCAGTTTTTTTGTTTACTAATGTAAAAACTCTCTAAACTTATATGAAATTCTTTTATCCAAATAATTTATAATACTCCAGGAGGATTATTCAAACAATCAGGCCCCATAAAAATATCTCTTAGCAATTTGTTAACAAATAATCGTTTGAATAGGAAAACAACTAAATCATCAGATTTTTTTTTCGTTAATTTCCAATTACAATCAGTTACAGTTATTTAATATTCACAATGCTGCAAAATGGCATAGAGTAATCATAACAAAAAAGGGAAAGAAAATAAAAAAAACATTACTCTTATCACAGATGCATCATCATCATTGTATCACCAATTATTTTGTAAAAATTTAGAAAATTTGATAATCGTTGTTGCATTATCTGGTAAAAAATTCGTTTTTCTAGTATTCATTTATTTGGAATATTTTTTTAAACTAATTTATTTTGCACTTTATTCAATTTTTTTTTCTTTGTTTCTCTATGAATCTTTTTGATTTTTCATATAATTGACTGTGACTAAATTAATCTAATATTTTCCATTGAACCGGCAAAAATATATCATTCACGAAATGGAGCTCTAAACCCGTAAAATATAAAACACTCCCCCAGCGTTCTATAGAATACTGATTAAAATTTACACTGTTTACAATGGAACAAAGAATAGAGAGAGAATAGAGAGTGGAAAACAGAGAGCATTGCGTATTTCAATATTTATTAATCTCAATTTTTCCAATTTTATTATGACATAAACTAAAATGAGAGAAAAATGGAGAAACAACAAGAAGAAAAAGAACTTCTGGAAAAATAAAAAACATGTTTCTCTACAAAGTATTTTAAAGAATCTCAGAAATTGTGTTTTACAAGTAAATTAATTTATTATGAATATTATACAAAAAGAAAATAAATAATAACAATGTGTTATTCGGCAGAAGCAGATGGAAGGATGAATAGAAATTGAATAAGTGAGAATGTTGCACTCTAAAAAGTCTCTCATTGCGATTACAACACAACACAGAGTAAATTTTATGCGACAGTTAACTCTTCATAAACCATTTTTATGAAGATAAGTAATAGCACTCATTAAGGGTACACAACGTTTTAAACATTTCATACTAATTTACGTCAAATATTGTACTAATTATTTGTGGGAATTTTCGTAATCGTAAGATCATTAAAATGATCAAGGCTTTAGAAACCTTTAGAAGGCTTTAGGGGTCACCAAGCCTTTTAAAGTGTTCTATATATTTTCATAAGTTTTAAGATTTCCGTTCAAATTGCTCCACGTAAGTTAATAATTTGATTGTAATAGTTTAATATTATAAAGTTTTTGCGAATATTTTTTATATTTTATTACTTGTATATTTTATTTCAGCTTTTTTTTACAGAGAATACGTATCTCAAATTAAAGTCTAAATAAATCTTTGTTTTAATGAATCCATTTAGAGGTCTCGATGGCAGTTAAACCTTCAGCACGCAGTCGCTGTAACATAGGTCGATATATATCCGGTGTAAAAGGCAGAACAACACCGCGTTCTTGAATTTCGCCATCTAAGATCATTTTGGTGGCAATAGCAGCTGGTTTGCCTACTGTAATGGCCATTGCTGAATGACCTTGAGGTTGACCATAGACTACAAAGTTTATGCCACGCTCTTCATGGCGACCATCAGGCCAACGTATACCTATTTCATGGCGTAGGATAATTAAATCTCGTTCATAGGGCTCGAATGCCAATCGTTTCGACAAGTAATGACTAAGAGTATCCAGAGGTGTATTCAATTTAACTACTGGTGTATCTTCAAGTAAACCTAAACTCTCAATGCACTCAACATCACCGATACGTTCAATCAACTTTTGTTTTAAATTCTCATAGAACATACTTGTGTCTGTTAAGCCCAATAAATTTATAATCAATTGTCGCCATGTCACTTCTGGTCCACTTGGATGTAACATAGGATGTGATTCAGTATCAATTAAACCCAATAGCTGCATGGGTTGTATAGCGGCTGAAAAGCCTTTATAACGTATAGTTCCACGCAATAATGTGTGAACATCTCGACCCAAGCCATATAATCGAGCGTATTTTGTAGAATCTCGATTAGGAAAACCTTCCAATGCGAAGCCCGGTAAAAAGTCAAGACTTTTTGGGTTCGACATTAACTCACCACCTCCAGATATTTCAACATTCTGCCCTTTACTTAGATATTTAGCAGCCGATAAAGTATTCAGTAGAACGCCACGTGGAGACCAAGAAAATTTATAACGCAATGCATTATTGGAATATTCTGGAGCTGGTAAGCCTCCACAATAACTAACAAAAGATTCTATTATGCCACCCTTTTCTTGGGCACCATGTATACACTCCAAGGCTAACAAATGATCTATACCAGGATCTAAACCAACTTCGTTAACAATTGTTACATTTTTACGTTGAGCTTCTTCATGTAATGCTTCAATTTCATTATTTACATAACTGGCTGTTACCATATGGGTTCCTTCATTTACACAGTATTGTGCTACCGTGCCATGTAAACTGTACGGGAGTAAAGATACTACAACGTCTGCTTTTCCACATAATTCTTGTAGATGATCTGTACTTTCCGTAACATTAAGGTAAACACTGTTTACGCCAGCATATTGATTAGCCAAACGATCTGCATCTTCTTTCACCTGCGAACAAACGGTTATGGAAACATCTTTTTCACGATGTAACCATTCAACTAATGGCGCGGATACCATGCCAGCACCTAAAACTAAAACTTTTTTTGTTGCCTCTGATGTTCCTTCTATTTTATGACGTGAACGATAACTATTAGATTCTCTTAACTCTTGGATGTACTCAAAGTTTGGAGTCAAGCGACCATTACTAGCAATAATCGCCGATTTAATGGGATATGAAAAATCTTCCTCATCCAATGGCCGTTTAGCATCACTTTTTATTATATCTTTCACAAAAGGTGCCAGTAATTCACCAAACATATCTGTAGCTTCACGAGGCAATTGTGTGGGCATATTATCAATTGAACAAACTAGAACACCCGATCCTTTAAAACTCTTCGTATCTTTATTGCGATCAGCATCATATAAACAAAATGGCGTGTCTATTGTCGTACATTCATTCATAAATTCAATGGATCCGCCAGGATCAGCAGATATATCACATATGGCCAACATGCGATGAGGTAAAGCGGGACTACCTTTACTAGTTTGTAGCCAGGGCGTATTAGCAGGTCTTAATAGATTTTTAGCATCGGGAATACTGATCAGTTTAGGACTACCAACAGCCCAGTAAATACCATTAATAATCACAGAAGCATATGGAGCAATTTTACGGCTAAATATCGATATGTAACGTTCCGGGAACTCATCATATTCTTTGGCATCGAAGCCACCACCTTCACGTCGCATTAAATGATCAGCGCGGCTCACTTCACAACCATACAATTTATTTTGACCTTAAAAAATTATATAGAAAAATACTTTTCTCAAAATCGATTTTTATACCAATACAAATATACATAGAAAAGTAATTTCAATGAATAATTTTACTTACTACCATGTTCAGCTACCTTGCGTAACATTTCTGGTGGCACGTATTCAACAGGGAATTCCTGAAAGACTTCTTGAGCACCTTGCGATACATTACCAGACCCAGTAAATACAAATGTAAGTGGTCCTATAGATTTTGGCATCATACCTAATGCAATCTCATAACCGCAATCTCTAATAGCTTGACGGGCCATTGAAGAATTACGGTAATTATGAGCTGGCCCGATGTGCATAAATGGTGTATGATGTCCCAATGCCAATAATCTCAAACCGATGCCATGTAATATATTTACCATACCAGCAACACCGGCATATTTGCCAAATGCTACCAAACGTGAACCATTTTCATCGATAATACGCTCATAATCAATTAGGCGGATATTTTTTTCCAAAATAGCATCCAATAATGGCATATTAGATTCTTGAGCTTTTATTGTATGAGAAAAGAAACAATACGTTTTACCCGGTATTAAAGAATCGATTGGTACTTGCTTTACACCAAATATAACGGAAGCTTCACTAATATCTTCTTGTATAACAGCTCCAGCCTGAAGGTATGCCTATTAAATTTAAAAATATTAATTCAATAATAAATAAATAAATGCATTAAAAAATTGGAATTATAAAAATTGGAAGATGGCTATTTTTTTAATTGCTATACATAACGGAAATTGTTCATCTAAGAGACATACATTGTTTACATATTTGTAAATTTTTAAAGGATATGGCACTTTCTAAAAACCTAAGACTTTAAGTACATATTTTAGCTGCATGTGCTCGAACTATATATTGGGATGTACCACGTGCAAGTCAAAATAGTATTTCTCGCAATGTTTCTCATTTGTAGAATATTTAACACACCTTATCATTCATTATAATATTATTAATTTTTTTTTCTTATTTCTTAGTTCAAGTGCTTTACTATTTAATTTAATCGTTTGTTATCATTAGCGTTATCTTTTTTTCCTTATTGTGTAATAAGTTGCACATCAAGATATTCTTATTAATTAGGTGGTAAAAATAAAATACTAAAAAAAAAATAAATGAAAAGAAAAACGAAAGCAAATACAGCTCAACACTTATACAATTCTTTCCATTACATTACACTGGATGTGAATATTTCCGCATAATTATCAGTAGTTTCATTATAAGTTAATAAAATACTTTATCAGTATTCTCTCACATCTGAAATGTAAAAAAATCTAAATATATATATATATTTATGTATATATAATATATATATATATATATAAGCTGAATTCCATTTAAGCAAAGTACTACTTTCGAATATTTAATCTAAATTAAAATCAAAGTAATTAAAGTATAGCTCTTCCACGCAATTTCTCCTTTCTTTTAACACTCCATTACTTAATTTTTCTCATCATAAAGCTTGACAAAATCTATCAAAGCCCGTTGAGTTTTTAGACAACAAAAATTATACTAAAGTATTCGTCCATGGGCAAAGTATTCATGAGAAAGAGACTACTTGGAAAGGAGCACCAAGTTATTGGACTTTTTTTTTTAATATTAAAATTTTATTAATATATTTATATATCACAATTCCCTTTCAGAGTATAAGCAGTAGTAGTAGTAGAAATATTCCAATACTTATTCTAATTTCTTTTTCAATATACTTTTTTAACTACTCCGTACCTGCATCGGATATGCACGACGATTTGATGGCTGTACAATTACTTTAATACCTTGTTTAACTAATTTTTGTACATGTGAAGGACCAAAAGCTGCCCTCCTTTCCCATACCGATTGATCTTCACGTCGTATTGCAATTACAGTGCCATTCTAATTATAATTAAAAACAAAATTCTTTTTTAAACATTTAAAAGAAATTTCTTCTTTAACTCTTAAGGGTTTTTATTTTTTTATTTTTTTTAATTTGATATTAAGTTGATCTTTTAAGTAAAAAAAAAAACAGAAAACACCTATTCCTTTCTCTCTTTCTCTCGCTCTCTCTCTCTCTCTCTCTCTCTGTCTATCGCTCTTACATGACGTGTTCTATAAACAATTTTGAAAATTGTTTCTCTGGTTGAAGCTAAAGCACGAGAATTTAATATTCCCATCATTTTGTTTTGATTTCTTTATTTTTTATTATTTCCGTTTAATTTATGCACTTTTTATTTTATATTTGAAAACATTAAATTTCTTTAATTTACATATGTAAACTTAAACTCAAAGTTAACTAACTTTAAATAATTAAAGCTCGCAATAAATAAAATTTAAATAAAAAATTATTCGTAAATTTTATAAAACATCCGTTTCCTTCAAATACTGAATCACTTCTATTTAATACTATGAAACTGTTATATACGACGAGCCCCTATCAAACAACTCGTTTATTATTTTGTTGATATACAGTTTGAATGACAATCACATATTTTTTTTCTCGTTAATTGTAATTTAGACATTTTAAAACTTCTCAAAAACAGGACATGGGAATTTTTTTTGAAAAAAAATAAATTCATTCAGTTCTTATATTTCCACCGAGTACAAAGTTCATAATTAATATTAAAAAATAATTAATAAAACACACAATATAAGTAAAAATCAAACCATGTAAACGGAATTTAAACAGCGTCTTACAATACGTATTTGAATAAACTTTACCAAAGAATGTAGAGAAATATTTTCCCTATTTAACCGGAATTTTTATATTAACAAAATTTAGAAATTTCTAGAGGTTATTTTTCACTTTGCAAAAGTGCTTTCAAAATACCGTACTTAATCAATGGTTTTTCAATGATTAGAATTGAAACGAAATTTATAACTCAAAAGTACATTTTACGATCGATTATAGTTCATGGTATTGATAATAACTTTTTCTAACGTTCTTCTATCTATACGGAAAATATGAATATACGAATTAATTAAACTCTGTAATTTAATGGAAATTTCGCTATTTATACGATTTTTACAAAATCGTAAAAATACACTTACTTCACTTCAACACTTAATTTTTTGCAAGTCTGACGGAAATTTCACTAAATCAACTATTTGCGAATTCAGTTGTTTTATGTGAAAGTTTTGGACCAACAACTTACATAGAATTAAAATAGCTATTATTGGGCAAACACTTATGGCCCACTGGGCTCGACAAAAAAGAAAATAAGTAAATATTAAAATAAGCACGTAATAATTAATCAAACGTTACGTGGTTCATTAAATTAAACAAAAAAGAATTCAATATTACATGGAAGTCTTTTATTGAATTGCTTATTAAATGCATTGATAATTTCGATTTGTTTTAAATGTTTTTATAAAATCCATTCAAAAACTTTGTTTTGTATGATTCATATAATAACGATTTATATAAGAAGTTTCACATTTTACTAATCAAACCGATTTCTTCTTCATTTATGATAACAATCTTCTAATGGAAAGTATAACAATTAACAATTAGTTCTCCAGAGAGAAAAACCATTTTACATAATTACGTGGAGAGATATGTGCACTGAGATTATAATGTACATCTTTTTTAAAAGACTACTCCTGTACTCGTCATTTAATCTTGAAGATCAAAAAGTTTTAATTTGTACCCAGATGTCTGCAATTAGGATTATCTAATTAAATAAATTCAGTTCATAGATATTTTATATGCCATAAAGAGTGTTATAATGTATTAGGTTGTTTGGAAAGTCATTTTTTTAAATGGCAATGCTAAAATAAACCTTCATTTCTTTTCCGAGGAATAATGCACATATAATTTATATATATATATATATATATATATATCGATTTATTGGAAGTTTTCGTAGCTCTGATTTCCGTTCACTCTTAATGAATTTATATTCAGCCAGAAAAAAGCGCCAACTTAATAGGACATGTGGTTTTGGGGATGTACCAATAAGTTAAAGAATTTATGAATCCTATTCCTCGTACACACATTACGTAGAAGACAAATGTCGGAGTAAATTCTAAAATGATGAAGCTTTTTGGATTAAGATAATAGTTTTCTTTTTTATGTTCAATTGAATCAAGTCAAGTGCTATTTTTGGCGCACTTATTTAATTTTATCGTTCTATAAAAGAACTATTTTATTTATACATACATATACAAAGCCACATACATTTATATATATGTAGATAATTTGTTCCATTTATATGAGGTCTTGATAACATACTACATTCATACGTAGGAAACACTTTATAGCATCGATTGTCTGGTTATCAAACTTAGTAAAGAAATGAAACTAAAATGCGATAATTGGAAAAAAAATTGTCAATTTATATATACATAAAGTTGTATATACATCAATACAGTTAAATTTTTGTATTAGCTAACTATTTTCTTTTAGCTTAATCCAGTTGCATTAGAAAAATTCTGAGCAAGAATATTTATATAAGAGTAACATAAAAGGATTTTGCTTATTTATGAAACTTTCTTACACAAAAAAGAAATGTGAATAAAAGAATAAAGTGATTTGAAATTAATAAAATATCAAGAAAAAGTAAGAAAACCAATTGGAGTAAACAAAAATTTTTCAAAATTTTGAGTTCTACAAATTGTTGTTCTTATATTTATCTTTCTATAAATGTCGAAGATAAAATAAGTATAACAACCACAAATATCGTCACAAGGCTTAAATTAAAGAGATGATGTTATGCAGAACCTTATTCTGGGCATGTAATTTTGAAATGGTTCTACCGATTTTAATGGTCATAAGTTTTGGACAATTATAATCCAGCTGTTAATTAGCTATATCTTGATTAGATTCGTATGTTTCTAATAGAAATTGTGATCCACTTACAATTTAATTTTATGTAAAAATTTAATTTTACGAAATAAATGGAACAAAAGTCACATTCACCTTAATTAATTAATTGATTAATAATTAATTATCAGTTATTGTTAATAATTTTTTAACAATTTGTAATTAGTTAATTATTGATAAATTAATAAATTATGTGCAATTGAAGAAAATTAATTACTATTAATTCTATTTCCATTAATTTGTTGAAAATGTAATGAAATAAAAATGGAAATGAAATTTTGTTTGTGGTTTTTTTAAAATTTATTTTTAAACCTCTTTGATTTAATTTTATACATTGGTAATTTTTATTTATACGTGAAAAACAACTTAGGATGGAAGAAAAACTATTCTAATAAAAATTATATACGAAAAAAATTTTTCGTGAAATAATCCATATAAATTACAGAAAAATACATTTAATAATGACGTACGTAAAGTTAGTTAATGTTCTAATGAGTAAAATTATTAAAAGAAGAAAAAAAACAATAAGACAAACAAACAATTTGTTTATAAAGCAGTACAAGAAATTCTATAAAAAAGTGCCATGACAATTTTGTTTGTTTTCCTTTTTTTTTTTTTTTTGGTTATTTAAAGGGCTGGTGTTTCGGGAAATAATGATGTGAAAAAAGTAACAATAAATGTCTGCATAAATGCTAGAGCTGATGTCATGGAATTATTGTTGTTTGAATCGGCTTGGTTAGAAGTAGCAGAAGTAGTGGCTGAAGTGGTAGCAGTAGTGATGGTAGAAGCAATTAAATTATCGTTACTATTACGTCGAATATCCGAACCTAATACCGTTTGCTGATTATCTGAATCAATAGATGGTTGCTCATCTTGTTGGCTTTGTTGTTGAATATCAACACTAGCGGTGGGCAATGTAATGTTGGGTGGTGTAGCTGGTGCAACTGGTATACCACGATCTTCATTATTATTACGATTTAAATTATTATTGTTACGCTCATGACGTCGACGAAATAGTCCAACGTGGTAACAATACATAATAGCTGCGATAATAAAGACAACCAAACACCTTTGTGTAGATGAATTAATGTATAGTAGTGTTAAGAAGAACATAAGACGTACAAGAGTGAATAAACCATCTAACCAATCATGATTATCTGGTTCATCTTGTATTATATTGGGATATTGAGCACCTGGTGTCATACCAGTAGCAGGTTGTACAGGTGTTTGTACAGGAATCTGTTGTTGTGATGTTGATGGTGCTGGTTGTTCGATAACGGGTGTTCTTCCTTGGGCAGGTATTTGTCCATTCACTGCATTTCTCGTTGCATGATAATTATTATTAGAATGTATGCCAATTGAATTTGGAAATCCTATCACAGATGATGCATCAGCACTATTATCATAAAGATATGGCCTCAACAATGGTTGAATCATAAGTGGCATTATATTTAGTGGTGTATAATTTGGCCATCCAATATTACGAATATAACTCGTGTCGGTATTCACATTATCCGCTTCACTATTCCTGTTACCCGTTTCCCCATTCATATTTGACGCAACATTTGATAATCGTATACAATGCTCCATATATTGCGTATAGACTTGTTGTAACCAATTATTCATGGCAGCTTGTTGATGCAGTAATGATTGCCAATTATTTGGATTGAAATTTAAATTTGTAACTTGTGTAGATTTTGATTTCATTCGTGGCAATGCCTGTCCTTCTGAATGTTGATATGGCGGTTGCCGAAATTGCTGGTATCCTTGTTGCCTCTGACCATTATTAGATGGCAATTCTGATGAATTGTACTGTGATGACACTCTACGATTTTCAGAATTCATTTGATGTTGCCCTTGTCCTTGTCTTATAATATTCTCAAGAGTTATTCTTTGCCGTCCACCATTACTATTACCATTACCATTACCATTGCCACTACCATTACCGTTACCATTGCTGTTTTCATTGGTGGTTGAGTTTCCATTGAATTTTCCATTCAGTCGATTATTTTTTGGTAACGATGATGTTGGCATATTTTTATTTGAGCACACTAAATGTATGATATGATTTTGAGTGTAAACATCCTTATAACTTCGTATAACTTCTTTCAATAGCAATTTATCATTCAATAATTGACCCGAGTAGATTAATTTTTGTTCATGTACCAACTACAAATAAATTCAAATAAATCGATTTCACATGTAACTTATAATGCGGGCTAATCATATCAAACCTAACCACAAATATTTCATTATGCCATTATCTAAACAAGGATCACTAAGGATGATTAATGTGAGATAAGAAAAATATTGGTTGGATAAGTGAGAAAAACATTTTCCATTAAATGAATTTAGTTGTGATTCTTATAGAAATGAACTTATTATTACTCCTAAATTTTGCATTAAATTACAATTTAATGTACATTAGTTGACTGTTATGTTTGCGATTGTTATTTGCCTTCAATTTGTGCATATTATCCAATGCAAAACGAAACTGAAATTATTATTTTAGTTAAAGTGCCATATTTTCTTATTGTTTTTTTTTTTATATTATTGATGGAGTTTAATAATATTTTGCAGTATTTACCGGTTTACTGGGGTGAACAGATGACAAATAGATTTTTAAACGTTTCACTGACCACAATAAATCACTATCAATAGCCAAATCGTCATGTTGTTGATTGGAAGCTTTAATTAACAATCGAACACTTGTTGAAGATGCATTCATTGCGATTTGTGGTTGATTATGGGATTCTGTCATAGATTTTGTTGGTGCAACCGCATTGGCACCATCAGCTACAGCAGCAGCTGTAGATGTTGTAGGGCCTTTACTATCATCCATAACTTTTATATATATTGTTAACTTTATTTACTTTCTTGTACAATTTTTGTTTTTCACTATTAAATGTCCCTTTAATTCAATTGTGGTGTTAAATTCAAAAAAAACTCTATTCTATCTTGAAATACGTGTCTGCCAATGTAACTTACGATTATTTATATATATATATATATATATATATATATATATATAAAAGACGGTTAAAACGCAATGTAAATTTACTTAAGTTTTTTTGTTATTTGACCCTTAATTTGAGAAATTCCTTTAAAGCACACATATACAAATTATTTTTAAGTATGTGTTATTTTTTAACGAAATTTATTTGCCTTCTGTTTTTTTTTGCGCAGCAATAATTTACCATGCAACGTCTCCGAATTTCTTTCTTCTTTTCTTTTAGAGATGAAATATTTAAACTGTTGTTTTTATTTTTCTTTTCTAAAGAAAATTTAAGTTTTTCGTTACATTGATTATCTTATTTTCCCCTCTAATTACCTAAGACACTAATTTATCAAAATAAATGTTTCCTTACAAAGAGACAATTGAAAATTTCATCATTTTTCTCCCTTTTCATTTCATTCCACATTAAAAAAAAAAGAATAGAGTTACCATCATACCTTTTACTATTAAACTTAGCACAAATTACAGGTGTAACTTTTACATATATATACATGGGATCGTCAGGGATAAAAAACGGTTCCACTATTAAAAATAATGAGACTAAAATAAAGTAATTCAATTGTAAATTTTACCAAATCTTTGAAATAATAAACATAAATATACTTGTTAACTACCATTTTTTAGTGATGAAGTATATATAAGTATGAATGTGTTAAATGAGAAATACAAAGGAGTGCAAACTAATTTGTTCAATTATTATTGGTTGAATGCACATATGACGTGCTTTTTTATTCCTCTTCATAATTTTTACATTACAAAAAAAAAAGAAAATTACGAATAAACAAAAGAGAGAACAACTAATACAATCGATTACTATATAAATGAAAATGACGATAAATAACGGTGCAACAATTTAAAAATTGTAAATTGTGCAAATGAAAATTCTATTGACTTACAAAAAGGAAACATGAAATTCCAATTATTTACTTTCTCCAGATTTTTCTCAATTTCTAATGCAAATGTTTCGGTTTTTTAGTTAAAATTTAATCACAATTGTTTGTTCTGTTCTTAAGATATGATTTTAATTTTGTTTCATCGAATTATTTAAACAAATTTTAGTGTGGTATAATTCATTATTTTATAATTTATATTTTCAAATTATTTTTGATGGTAAAAGTCGAGAATATATTTTATATGGATACACAGTAATATTGTTTCTCTACTTTTCTTTATAAAAAAAAAATAATAAACCAAATATTATAAAACGATTTACGTAGGATTTGTATTTGAAAAAAAACGTGTTGCCATTTGTCATTTAATTACTTTAGAGTAAAAATATCAAATTAAGGAAAATATATTTTTTACGGCATTTAACTTATAAATACTTTTAAATACACTATTTTAAATTATTATACTTTCTATTGTTTCTGCTTTTTTTTTTCTTCTTAATTAATAATCTCTCTAATTTACGTATGAATCGTTTTCGAAGCCACGCTACAATTTACCTAGTGCAAATGTCTAATTTAATTGCTTTACGTTTAATTTAATTGTAGCTTATAAAATTAAACACTACTTTTTTCTTATGTCATACTAAAGTAGTAAACAGAATAAACATAGAGCTTATATAGATTTTGGCAACTTTGGCAAAACACAACTAATGCTTTGTTCGTTTTTTCGTTTCATTTCATGTCACTACGTTACTGCACCATATGTACTATACAATTATTGTAATAGTAATAATAATAATAGTAAAAAGCTATGTGCGTATATAAATTATATGGACATTATTACCACATTTGATAAATAAATAGAATAGATCAATGAAACAAAAATGTATCTAAATGAGAAAGTGCAAAAGTAAGAAAAATCACGATAGTATTGCTACGCTACGCCTAGGTCCGCCACCACCACCTTGACTAATATTATCCATAGATGACCATTTCTTCATGCCATTTTTTAATGCTTCTGCCGTAACTTTATCTTGCATAACACGAGACATTGCTTCTAATTTTTGGGCACGTTCTTTTGATAGCGGTTCCGTGGGAAAGGACAAATCATTCGCTTCAGCCAATGTGCGTAAATCGAAATAATTATTTCGCATACACAGATGATGGTACATTTATATTGAATTGTAATAATTCAAGAAATTGTCGCTCTAATTCATTCATATCTTCAACGGTAATATCTTTTAAGATTTGACAATAATCAACGTTCCAAACAGCTTGATCATCCCATACTTTCGAAGCCAATAGTATAGCACCTAATACCATACGTTTCCAATTGCATGGCGCCACATCCAATTCTGCATAAGTTAATAAACGTTCCAAATAGACTAGTGTTATAATGGCACATTCAGCAGTCAATTGTGCAGCATTAAATAGAGTACGCACAAATTTATATATTTGCCTATGTTCAGGATTATGCGTATCATAATCATCGGGTATCGGATCGTGTGTTAATGGATGTAATTTTTCATCGAATATATCTAAACGGCGATCTGATTGACGATTCTTTATGTGATAGTATATAGCTAATGAAACACATTTTACAGTATTTTTTAAATTTGGTTGCGATACAGTGCTATCATCTAAATAAATGGTAGAACATGATGAACTCTTTTTGAGGCCACAGCTTGAATTTTGTTGTTGGGCAATTTGATATTGTGACCGTTTACGTGTAATACCACCATTTTCAATTTTGGAACGCTCTAAGAACATGGTGGCAGCCGTTGGATCAAGGGATGGATCTTCTTCACCTTCCAATGCCTCTCGCTCGGATATGTGTTGTAAAGTTTGTGTGGCATTATCAAAATTTTCGGCACTATGATGTATGGCGGCTGTGGAAGATGTCATTACATGATGACTTTCTAATTGGCGTTGCGCAACTGCAACTGAGGTAATATTCTGATGTTGATTTAAATGCTGATGTTGATGTTGATGATGAACAAGATGCCGCTCCTCGTAAACCGGTAATATTTCTTTCGGTTTACAATCAGATGGTGGGCTGGCGTAGGCACAACAAGAATTTTTGTTACCCATTTTGCAATTATTACAATTATTGCGCTTATTTTCGTTGTTATTTCTCTTTTTATTCTTCTGTCTCTGCCCCTGTTTCTGTTGTGTACTCCTTCAGTTACTGCAACAATTGTTAGAAACGATTCGACTTTTCCAACTTTTCCCACTTTTCACTTGACTAGTTAATATTATTTGTTAAAAGTGTAATGCCGCTCGCCAGGCCATTACTTTGCTTTTTAAGTAACGCCACTGTTTTATTGTAACAATTACAAGTTATGCGGCAGGGTGGAATTGTTTAAATCTTAAATGTTACGCCCGTTTAATTCCAACGAATATGTTGGCTGTTGGAATGTTGTCATATATAGAATGAATTGCTAAGTGCTGAGGCAAAATTTGCCGACACGTTAATTATTATAATTTCTTATTTTAGCCGCTACAGCTATTTTCCATACACATATTAACTCCTTTTTATTCTCGAATATTTTATTTAGATAAACTTATTGTACGCATTATTTTTATAAATTGATTAACATAATATATTTAGTTTTCATTATTATTTTCATTATTTTATGCATACATGTAGAAAAAAAAAAGTGTCTTAAATATATAAAAATTCCTACATTACTTTGATGAGCTGTGTTCGATACAATCATTTACTGATGTTTCATTATTTTCTTCTTTTTTTTCTTTATTAATATGTATGGGTATGTAGGTATGTACAATTTTGTAAAAAGAGTGCGTAGGATAATTGGAAAAAGTCAAAAATCTTAGTGTGTAAAGTTATCAAGAGCATGCATTAAAATTCTAAAATTTAAGAGAGTAAAGAGAGTAAGGTAGTTTCACTTGTAATATTTTTCTTGTCTTTCTTAATGTTATTTATTAAGACAAATCTAAGATGATAATGAAAATATATTTTCAAATATATATATAAATATTAATGTAATACATTATAACAAATAAGAAATGTGAATTATTACACAAATATATGATATGATCCACACTTAAAAATACTGCATTCAATTTATCTAAATTATCTGTTAAACCGGCCAATTAATCCAATTCAGTATTGGAAATTTATAATTAATATTTAAATTGTGCTAATGGCTGATTACATTCAGCGTATTGAACGTTGGCTTATTACCAGATGCTGATACAAGCCAATATTCAGACATTTTGACGATCCTTGAAATAAAATGCTCTTAATTAATACAGATATTTACTTTACATATTTATATATTTATTCATATAATTTATTCTACGAAATCCTATAATTGCATTAGAAAATTTAATTAATTCCTCCATGAAATATGAAGAATTATGCGAATATATAATTTAATTAAGTAAGTTGCTGGCCATAAAATTCATTCATTCTACATTCATCAAATACAATAAGCTGTTACATCTTAATTTATTGCCATTTTATTTAATTTACATAACATAAAACTTGCATCATGACGGATGGATTGAAAATATACACTTTAAAGATTTGATTTGGAAAACTTATGCATTAAAGTTTTAGAGTTTTTATAATGCCCTTAAGTATTTTTTATTGTTATAAAATTCTCATGGCAATAATTCATTCATTCATGAACATAGGACTGTTCTGCTTATGCAAAGTTAAATCAAATCGAATCTTCTTAACAAGTGAAAAACAGTGTTGACTGCCCACCGATAGATTGAATCACATCATATAAAGAACTCAAATTGGAAAATGTATCCAGATTATAAACATCCTGGTGAAAAGTTGTTCGGTGATCAATCTAATTTTTATTTCTCAATTTATTAAGTAGATTGAAGACCCATAAGATTCCGATTAATATAATTAAAAAGTCAAGAATGCGGAATAAAAAGACAACAGAGTGAAATGCAATAAAGTTTATTGAAAATTTTATTAGTAAAGAGTATACTTGAATAATGAAATGATTTTGTCCAATTACCACAAAACGTTACCCCAACATTACTTGTTAAAACATCATCTAAAATTGTAAATTCTTTACAAGGCATTACAAAAAGTTTGACTGCAGAAAAGTTTCATTATCGTTATGGAACATGTTTGAATTAAATCTCATTGAAATTGAAACTTATTCAACAAAGGGAGAATTATTCAATTACATGGGAAAATACATGGAAGTACATGCAGATTTAAATCGTTTGTTTCGGGAATAAGTAAAGAATGATCGCAAAAATCTTCCAATTCTAATCATTTTCAATATAAGCTGTCGATAGGAATATCTGACATAAAATTAGCCGTTGTATCAAATTTTATAAACTCATGTTTAAAAGGTCGCTCTATTTCAAAGATTTTTGAATGTTACAAATTTTCACACAGAAATTTCATCTCTATCCATTATTCTCTCTTTAATTTAATTTAATAAATTTTTTATGTTACGATAATAATTTTTATTTATTTATTTTAAATTTTAAAGGAAAATTTTTCTGTTTTATTCTGTTACTCCATTAAATTAAATACAAGTACATAAAAGTACTCAGTTGGTGTTTCTTTTTTTTTTCAATTAATTTTTTTTCTTTTGTTTTTTTTTCTAGTGAAAGTTGTTGTTGCCTTGCTGTTGTTGTTGTTTTTGTTGTTGTTGTTCATCATTGTTTGTATCTACTACATAAATTTAAACAGTTTTGCTTGTAAATTACTACAATTTAATTTTTTTAAAAATATGTGCCACAGTCATAATTAATGATTGCATTCGCCTTTTTTTGCTGCTCCATATTCAATATACGTACATATGTATGTATGTGCTTATGTGGGTAATATGGGCAATATATTGAAGTTTAATATATCAATATGCTTTTATATTTTATTGTACTTCAATTTAAATCTAAATTATTTTTTTTTAATTTCTTAATTTTTTTTTTTAAATTCTTTATTTTGAATTGATTTCTTTTAGTTTTACATTTACAAGAGACTCTATTAATCATCGTTGCTTATTTAATTTTGTTCTTTTGTTGTTGTTGCTGCTGCTATTGGTGCTGCTGTATCAATATCTTTTCCAACATCTTCTAATGCTTCCTGAGTATTAGTCGTTACTGCCACTCTCGCTTCTGCATCTTTAATTGCCTGTTCTTTCCATATTTTTTTATTTTCAATAAGACATAAAATCCATGGTTTATGTATGGTGAATTTTTGCTTTGTTAATGTTCCCATGGATGATGTTGTATCACTGGAAATTTGTGATTTTATTGATAATTTACTTTTGCCATTAATTTCGGTCACCTCTTTTTGATCATCATTTATTTTATTTTCATTATCTTCTTCAATAACGGAATATGTACTTCGAATGCCAGGGCCGCTTAAAGATGTTGACGTTTTGTTGATGCTACTACCACTGAAACTGCTTAGTGGTGCAGTTTCATCGCCAGCATCTATACTGGCATTTACATTTTTACACATTGGTGCAATAGGAGTCAGAGCATGTTCTAACATATCAGCCATTACTGACATGCTGGGCTCTACAATGAAATCGATAAAACCGATTTGAGATTCGGCTACTAAAGTATTATTACGATCACATAATGGACTGAATGGTAAACCCAATTCACGTTCGAGATCACCTTGCCGGAAAAATTCTTCTAATAATAACATGGTCCAACGATGATGAATATTCCAACGTTTTGCTGGATGTGATATATCACAACAATGTAATACCAATGCCAATGCTTTCGATTTATCTACTGTGGCCTCATTTAATGTTAACAAGCTACGCATATTTTTCAATTGTTGAAAATGGAAAGACATGTCTGTTGATAAGACCATATCAATAATTAGTGTACGTAATTCACGATATTCTTCACGCGATAAATTCGCTAAAATATTGCAGTCGTCATCTTTGAGTAGGCAAAATGCTGCACTAACATGATGATTCTCTAATACAGCACGATCATTATATAATAAAGCAGTCTCTGAACCCGACATTACGTGAAAATTATTTGTAGTGCCGGTATGTTCATAATCGTGTATAAGAGCTGCCAGCAATGTAGCGTAGATTTCTAGATCGGTTAACCAATTCATAAGACCTGTTTGACACAACATGTGATGTACAGTTTGGGTAACATCGGCTGCATGCAAATTGTTATGATACGGATTTCGAAAGCGGCAATAACCTTCTTCAATACGATTTAAAAATGTCTCCAATGTAACTGGAGATATTTTAAATTTATGTATGATGCCATAACGATTGAGCAAATCATAACCAAGATACTTAACAAGTTGACCATTGGCAGCCTCAGCTAAAGCAAACACATCGAAGCACCAATCATCTAGAGTCTAGAATAAAGAAAAGTACGTTCAAGAATAACTTTCACAATTGCATGAAAATTTTCTTTTTGGTAAGTCTTAAAGACTTCTCAGCTTTTTTTATCTCAATAGTTATGCTTATATCCTGTCCGTGCCTTTGGGTTTTACTTTTGAAAATTTTATTTTTAAATAAGGGATCACGCAATTCCAGAGGCATACAAATTAAAGGTACGGCGGGCTTATTATATTCTAAACTCCATTTTGTATTTAAAATTTTCGTTTTTTTCAGTTAATTATTTACCTTTAAAACTTTTACCACTTCTGGTGGAAATTGCATTAAAGCCGAACTAGATACACGCCTATAAATGCGATCTACGAATATACCGGCACGTATAGCATGGGCCACTGAACGAAATTTTGGTTTTTCATCAGTTTTTCGACGTGTTGTAGCCAGTTGACGTGTAAATGTTGATGCCAACCATTCACGCACCTCGGGCGGTACAGCGTCTGGTTGCACTTCAGATAATTCATCATCATCATCGGCAAGACGTCTACATAAAAATTTTTATGATTTTGTGAGTTTTTTCTTTTAAAAATTATTAGATAGAGGAGGAAGAACGTGTTACATGAATTAATAAATGTTTATACATATAAATTGAATTTATAATTCCATTAAAACGTGTTAAAACGTTGAAAATGATGAAAAAAAGAATAAACATGGAATATGGAAAATTTCCATAAAAATTATTGAATATTCACCACCATTAATTTTGAAAAATATGTACAATTTAATGTTCAATTGAGTATGACCATTGTGGTCTTTTCGTACAATGTGGCAATTAATTTCACTTCCTTTAAATTTTGGCATATTTTGTACATAAAATTTAAGTGCAATTTTCTGTACCAAAACTTTTGCAAATCTGGATATTGAAATGTGGTCATTTAGTACAAACAGATAAAAGTAGTAACGAGTCTTCATTAAGTTGGCAATTTCATTTTGATTTGTTAATAATTTAGAAGTGTCTTAAAGCGATACATTGAACGGAATATGAATTGTTTCATGGATCAAGTTCTTGTAATTTACAAGAGATCCAGATTAAGCAGAATGTTATCTATTTAAATAATTGGACAACTACAATACGATTTACCGCAATGTTAGAATACTTTAATTCCTGAAGTGCATATTTTTCAATGTATGGTGATGACGATGGGTAAATAAATTGTGGAAGAAATAGATTTATACAGAAAAAGATCAGTTTTCGTATTTTACAATTTGCTGAACATAAAGTTTAGAAACAGAATGGTAGAGATAGTGAAGGTGATAAAAATGTGACAGTGAAATTAACTTAAGCATAGTAGATTTGGAGAGAGTAGAATGAAATAAAGTAGAATAGAGGGAAATATTATAATAATAAATCGTTATGAATGAAATTTTGCAATTTACAACTCTATTAACTTTGAGAGCTACTTTATTTTGCCAATAGATCGTTCGATTCGAAATTTGTATTGTTATGAAGTCTGAGTTCTTGCGTTGAATTACGACATGGCATAGCACGCTTAATGTAATGTCACTAAAATGTTTCTAACTTTATAAATGATTTTAAAATAATCATCGTTGAATTTGATCCACTTCAAAATGCTTAGAAATTATTACCCAAGTTTTGATTACTATTAATAATTAATTTATTTAGTTTAAATTAAAAAAAACTAATATAGGAAAATGAATCAGTCCTCGATGAATTGTAAACTACAAGTTTCATTCTTGACAATTCAATGATAGCAGTACAAAATGGTGGATAATTTGGTTTATGATGAATCGACAAATAAATGTTAAAATGTCTTTAGTAATGTTTGAAAGGTTAAGTGAGATTTCCTAGTCCTCAATGGTGAGTGCTGCATCAATGAATTAATAATTTTATTTGCAATCTCTACATTTTATAAATTATTTTATAAAAACTTACTAAAAGCAATAAATACAAAAATTTAAATATTGTTTTTTTTGCTTTGCTCTGTTGGGCTCTAGTTTTTTGGTCAAACAATTAATATGCCAAAAAAAAGAAATATATTTAATTAAAATGAATATATTTCTATTGTATTGTTGTTATTTGTATTGTTGTTTTTCCTTTTGCAATACTTCATATAAAAGTTAAATTAAAAAAAATTATGAAATATTGAAAAATCTATTTAAAATATTATACTACAAAAATTCTCTTCTAAAATTTAATTAGCGATAAATACTTATTGCTTACAATATAAATTAGCGTGCAAAATAAATTATGTAGAATCGATTTCTTTCCATTTCAAAATATTATATTGCAGTTCTCTTGTATGATAAAATGAAGCGTTTTCGTACTGAAATGTGAAGAAAGCCTAATTGTTATAATTTCGCTGAGGGATTTCACATAGTTAAAGGGAACCAACTTCAAAGATTAAGTATGAAATTTAAATGTAAAATATGTAATAAAAGTTTTTAGAGATTCCTCTTTTTTGAAATGAATTAAATTCTTAATTTTAATTGCTTGAAGATTTTCTAAGTGCAATTCGCTATTACAAGAAAATTCGAAAGGTATACTCCCTAAAATAGTCAATAAAAAAACATTGTATATATCTCATATTTGGGCTTTCAATTCATTCATTTCTGTTTTCCATGTATATTTTAGAGTTCTTAATTTCTATATAATAAATATATTTTTAATAAATACATTAAATTTATTTAACTACAATTAAAATTTAAACTTTAAATTATGGACATGCTTTGAAACATACATTCATTTAATTTCAAATCAAAAAAACCTACTTTACTCTTTAAGATCCAAAGAAAAAAGAAAACGAGGCAGAAAAAGAATTAACAAAAAGGAAAACTTTAATAAAACATAATTAAAATAAAAACGTCTAACAATTTATTTGAATAGAATAATGAATTTTTTTCACGAGATAAATTAACGATTGTACTGAAAGTTCTTTAAATTTTTACCACTTTTTAAAATGTTCAACAACACAATTTAGCAATTTAATTTAAAGTAAGTATAATTATTTTAAAAAACAAATCTCAATATGGAAAAAATATTTGCAGAAGAGTTTTCTTTTGACACTTTGTAATTAACTTATGACATTTTCACTCGAGAAATTTCAATTTTAATGGTTGCTGTTAAATTTTTTAACTTGCTGTTTAATCGTTTTTCAATTTGATCTATTTTTCTGTATTACTCAAAATTCTACAAAGTCTTAAAATTTATCTAAATTGAAGTCCACTTGTACCTTATTTTCCTATCAAATTATTACTCTCTATAGATTTTTCTTAAAAAAAATTTTTAAGTTCACTTCACAGAGTATTTTCTGTTAGTACTGCGAAAACTAGTTCAGTTGTCAAGTGGCTTTTAAGAATAATTCTTTACTGACTTCAAGTTCCTCTTTAACTTAATTATTTTAAATTACCTTCAAAATTATATTTCTGAAAGAAATAACACGTAAGCAAACAGACTTAAGTCCACTCAGTATATGATTTTAAGTACATAATTTTAAATAATACACGCTAAATAATTACGCTTAAGGGTAAAATCTTTGTTCTGTAAATCAGAAGGCAGTACATGAAAATATCTTTAGTGTATTGTTTAATCATTGTTTTTTCTTAATAGAGAAGATTGTGATCGTTTTATAAGGATTGTTATGACCCTGCATACAAATAAGGACTTTTTAAATACCAAATTAGGGCTAAACACTCAGGGCGTCGTCTATTGATTCAGAAGGTAGTCCTAGGGTGCTGCATGAACAATATTAAACTTGTATTTTGGAGCAGTGCAAGACAAAGGCCCAAAACTGAATCCATTAATTACTAAACGTTTGATTGACGAATGATTGACATCATTCAAAGTCAAAACCTGATATGTGAGTCTCTTTTTGGTACAGCAGTTTGTTCATAGACTATCTTTAGTAAAATTATCATTTGACAGAGTTTAGATTGAGCGTAGACATTAAAATAACTATCCAATCGCTCTTTTTTTTAATGGTGACTTTATTAATTCTTTTGAATACATAAAGTTGAATTACTCTTTTATCATAATTTGCTTTTAAATCATAATTTGATCATAAATTTAATATTATAAATACTTCAGGTTGCAACATAATGCGCCTTATTATAATAATACGTTAAAAATTTATACGATATAAAATTGTAATTGTAATATTAGGAATTACAAATCTCATTAAGTAAAAGAAAGGTGACTTGTTATTGTTATTATTAAGCTAGAAGAATGGACGATTGAACGACAAAATGTCACAATTTAAATTGTAACTATACAATATTTTACATACACGTTACAAAACAATATTAGAATTATTTTCTTTTTGTTAAAATTTCTGCAAATGTTTGAGACCCTAATAACAATATAAAACCTGATAGGATCTCTGACTTTTGGTAATGAAACCCCACAACTTGAGTTAGAAATTTCCACTAGAGCATTGAAATCAAGTTTAACATTGAAAATACTTACAATCAGTTAAATGACACGCCCATGATTTCTTTTTGCTCTTTTTCTTGCGTCTAAATTGCAATAAATGAAAAACTTAATTCAATTTAGAACATTATTTTAGAAATCAGTCACGCAGCATCCGAAATTTCATAATATAGACTTTGCATTTAGTTTCTTAGTATAAAATCTTTACAAATTATCTATTTTTACAACCTACTTTTTTCAAAATGAGTCAACTATGCCAACAATAAACATTTGAATGACATTAAAGATTTGTTCCCAACCATAAAACATTTCCTTACTTGTTTGTTTTAATTATAAAGCACAAAAGGACGAAAAAAAAAACGAATGAAGGAGACAAGAAAAGAAATCCTTTGTTGACACATCATTTAAAATAAGATTTCGTTCTTTTTAGCAAAAACATACATGGAGATGGAAGAACATCTCAAAAATGAGAATAAAAAATGGCCATAATACTGAGCGAATGTTTTAATGAAATTTAAATAAAAAGTCATCACGTTGCCACGAATGCAGCAATTTGTCATACATTACTATCAAAAACAACAAAAAAAAAAAAGAGAAAATGGAAAAAGAACATGATTTTTCTAATTTTTTTATAAATTTTCTTTTTTATTTACACTTACATTTATAATTACACAACGTTAAGGTTTATTCTAATTTATTTAAATATTATGAATGACACGATGACAACGATAAAGATGATGATGCTCTTGTTGATGACAATTATCAAATGTAATAATAAAAAGTCAAATAAAACAAAATTAAAATTGTAGGGAGACGAAAAAGTATCAATATATATATATATATATATATAAATGAAATGAAATGAGATGAAATTGAATCAAATCATTTCAGGTGTATAAACATCAGACAATTTGCGATTCCAACGCCATACAGTGGCATCATCACACACCCACACTAATATTGAAGCATCACGTGAAAATGTCGTTTGCCTAACAATCGATGTACAACGTATATTATTTAAGGTGCTGGCATGTGTATGCCTTGGATCAGTGGGATCTAATTCCCATACATAAACTTTACCATATTGATTACCTAAAGCAATAATCTTATGCCATGGATTAAAACCGAAACGTACAAACCACATTTCACATTCATCGTAATTAAATTCGCAAATTATAGTGCAAGAAGCATCATTCGGTTTCAATTGTGATAAATTCTGATGCAATTGTCCTGGCTTCCAGCAAACTATTGAATTTTCACATGATTTTGATAAAACAAAATCTCCAAGCCATTGTACACAATCAACATAATTCCGATGAATGTCACGTGTTGAAAAATCTGGAAAATGTTGCATTATAGTGGGGAAGGGCATTTGTGATTTGTTAGCATTAAATGTACGTGATAATTCAATTTTCTCTTGAAATTCATTGGTATTGAGACGCCATAATTTCAATGAATGATCCATACCACTTGACATGATACGTTCACCGCGTAAATCGAAATCAATTGATAAAACCTCATCACGATGACCTTCTACACCACCAAATATGGCGATACAGACATGCGTTTGTATATTCCATAAACGTATAGCGTGATCTTTACTGCCCGATAATAATAAATATGGTTGACGTGGATGAAATTTTAATTCATTTATGGCCTGACCATGACCAATATAATTGCCAACTGATTGATTACGTTGCACATCAATGACGCGTACAACACCACGATAACCGGCTGTTGCTAATAATGGTACAGATGTTTTTATATCGTATGACCAACAGCATGTGTAAAATACTTCATCCGGCTAAGTATATAAATAATTTAAAAAGGGGATTTTAATAAAAAGGAATTTTAATATTAAACGAAATTATATGAAAATTAACAATTGTTCTTAATTTTTATTCTATCTCTACTTCTCTCTGTGTCCGTATTACTTTATTTTTTACAGTGTTTGAGGCGAATAGTTTCCAATTAGATGAACCTTACGCTAACCATACAAAATGCCTCTTCAATTGCCATTAGTAGAGAGACTTGCGGTTACTTTGTATCATTCACAGAAACTTCTTTCACTTATAATTTATGAAAACTAATTTATTTGGAAAAGAATGCCAAGACAGTTTCATTTATGAATGTCATTTATTCAAATGATATTCTTTGGTTAATTATTTTACCATACATTTCTACTCTAATAAATTACATATTCAATCATGGCAAATTAAAAAACAAACAATTATTTCATTTCATGTTCATTATTTCTTGTCCTTACTCAGGGAGAATAGAAAATTATCGTTGAACGTACATAGTTAGATGGTTATATATTGAGTCTTCAAAAATGAAAGTTGCATTTTATAATTTTAATAATAATGGCATAAGAAAATCTTAGTAGAGTTTGCCTGCTGCCCAAGATGGCATCATTTAAATATGATGACGAAATTTGGCAGACGAATAATATTAAATCATTTAGCTCAAATCGGAAAATTGTGAAAATTAGAAACAACCAGCTAAGCTAAAGAAAAGCGTAACAACTCAAATAGAACTGTAAAAAAATAAAAGTAAAAATAAAAGATAGAAAAAAAAGCACAACCTACATCTGGATCAGCATATACCAACAATAATTTGAGGCCAGTTGTGGGTGGACATTCATAAACGCTGCAACGATTACTGCCAGCAGTGGCAAATATTAATGGTTGATTTTTACCCAATAAATAATTAAAGGCCACACCAAATATCGCTTGACCATGATCCTCTTTCAAATGGCAGCTAAATAATTTGTATGCAACAAGAATAAATCAATAACAATGAATACAGAAGAAAAAACCAATAATTCGTATATTTATACCAAAATATACGAAACCAAAAAATAAATCAATAAATAAATAAATTAATAAAAAAAAGCAAGAAAGAAAGCGATGAAAGGTAAACGAAAAACATACTCGTATTTATAGGAAGGACGATTCACTTTCGTTTTACTACTACGTGTACTACGACTGCGTCGATGTTTTCTAGATCCTGGTGATTTACTGCGTGACGTTGTTGTTGTACTTATACTAGCTGTCTCATCCTTACATACATCCATACATAGTAATCAAATAATATGAAAATAAAATCAAACAAAATGATAAGGGAAAGAAGTAGGGAATATATATAAATGTCTGTTTCATAAAGGATATGATGGCGATGATGATGATGATGAAAAACTTACTCCAATTGATTCATTTTCACTGTTATTGTTATCGCCACCTTTTACACTTTCTTTTGGTGAACTTTTATCCATTGTTGATTTACTTTTTAACATTACACAATTTTACGCAATTCACTGTCGTTTGCTTTTCTTTTGTTGTTTTGTTTTCCTTTTTTGTTTGTTTTTTGATTAATCGCTTTTAGTTTACTAAAATCCATGCTAATAAAACATGTTGAACACATTTACAACAGCACCATTCAAACAAAACATGCTCAATGGCGCTAAAAGTGATATAATATAACAGCTGATTAGCTATATATATACATAATGTGCATAAATATAATATATATATAATATATAATATAATATATATATATATATATATATATATATATAATATATCATATATATATATTATATATATATATATATATATAAATATATATATATATATATAATCAAATGTGTATAATATTTGGAAATGAAATTATTCATTTTAATTCCAATTTATTTGCAATTTCTCAGTGTTCTCAGTTTTTCTTAAAAAGTAACAGAATTTACAGCACTTTTGCCACTATATAGCGCTTTTACGTATTTATAAAATAAAAAAAAATTATTTCAATTGTTTATTTTCCTATTCTATCATATATTGCATTAATTTTTTAATTGTGAATTTTAATAATTCTCAATTCAACTTTTTTAATGATACAAAGTAGTGTTATCCTCTAAAAGTCAATATACACTGTAAAAATATTAAAACATAATTCGGCTATTATTTTTTTCTTACACAAAACAAAGCAACACTTTCGTCATAATCAGATTTTTGTCGTCTCTTTTATCCACTATTATACTCAATATTTCTAAGTAATGCCAAGTTATTGATTTGTTTCACTATTTTCACTATATTCACTATTTTTATGAATATTAATATTATTACTTTAATATTTTTAACATTTAAATAAATTTAAGTTAAAATAGCATGCTTTCTAACAGATAATTATATATTTAATGTATTTCTTCTTTTAATATAATAATTATTGCTCCTTTGAATTGCTTGCTCCTTTAAAATTTCACAAGCATTTGACGTGATGTCGTGTGAGTTTGAAAGTAACGTATTGGCATTGTATTAACCGGTATAAATAATGTTATTTAAAATTTGAAATAATAAATAAAAAATACAACGATATATTGTAGCCATTTTCAATAGAGCTTGCGGTGTATAGCTTGAAAATAAAATTACATGGACAGGCCAACAGAAATGCGCGAATTATATTAGAAAATAAACAGTTTGTCTTAAACCTCTACGAATATTTTTCATATATGCAAAAACTAATAAATTATTTAACATCGGACAATTTTTTGTTTCTCCTGCATGGAACCACCCTTTATGATACTGATTAACTTCGAATTACTTTCTCATTCGATTTAAGCGCATCTGGTCGTCTATTCATCCATCCGCCCTTTTGTTTTTTCTGTACATGTTAATGGAATTTAATGGAATTTTTTTATGATTAATATTATTTTTATGAATTTATTATTATTTTAAACTCAATTAATATGATATAATTCCTTATAATATTTGAATAATTTTTTGATACTGAATAAGTACAGTAAACAATTTAACGTACTAAATAAATAAAGCAAATTTCATTAAAGTTAAAATTAATTGCTTTGACTCTCTTTTTATAAAATGAATTTTTTCATGTCGCTCGAAAATTACAATTCTCCTAATATCTTCTCAGTCAGCAAAGTCGTATCGATTGTTTAAAAATGATCAACGAATTCTTAAATATTTTGAAATTATCTAGTTTTTATTTGAGAATAAATGGCATAATTTCTTAAAATGCGGAATTTCCAGATCGACAAATTCAAGTAACTCGGTTAATTCGGACTTAAAATTTATGGGATTTAAATAGTACTTGAAATAGTTCTAACAAAGTAAAGTGTTAGAAAAATCTTACAGAAGAAGCGCAACGTTAAAATTTATTAATTTATTTAAAGAATGTTTAATCTGTATAAATAAAATCAATATATGGAGATTTTTCGGAATTTAAAGGTGTTTCATTCTTTCACATTTTTACATATTTTCACATATATTTTTTTTGTTGTTTTCATTTATTTTTTGTATAAATTTTTTTGCATAACTTTCTAGCAAATTGATTTAAAATAATTTTGTAAAAAGTGTAAAAGCTCTGAATGAATTGGGTAGAATTTCTTTTTGTACTATTTTAATGTTTCTTGGTTTTACATCATAAGGCATGCATAATTTTATAGAAATGTAAATAGAAAATTTTCATAATGTTAATTTATATAACATAATAATCATAATAAAAATTGTAAGCAAATAATAATAATAATAAGAAAAAAGAAAATAGCAATCTTAATCATGCTTTTTATAGCAGAAAATATTTGCATCCCATGTAAATTTATAAATTTAATTTCAATTTTAACTGTAACTTTTTTTTAGTTCAGTTTAAAGATGCAAAACGGTAAACGACAGAAATAATGGAAACAATGAAAACGATGGTAGCAAATTTAAAGTGTTTATTAGAAAGAAAAAAAAACAGAAAAAGAAAACGAAAAATTGAAATTATTATCTTTGAGTTTCCAGTGTGAGTTTGAAAACACAAGTAAAAGAATACACGAGAAAAATTACAAAATTGACTAAGAATAACAACACGGCATCTCTTTTCTTCGTGTATGGTGTATGAGGGTGTGTGTATATATGTACATGTGTTTTGTTTTGCTTTGTGTCAAGAAGCAGTTTTCACATGACACACTTAAGGGAGAGAGAGAGAGAGGGAGAGATTAATGATTAAGAAATGTGTTAGATGTTTATTATTATAGGGAAATTAATATTTGCTGGTCAGGACAAATACTCATAATCAAACACAGAATTATATTTTTGATCATACTTCGAGTCACAAAAAAAAGAAAATTAAGAGAAATAGCGAGAGAAACAGAGTGTTTTGTTGAAGTGGCAAAGAAATGAAGAAGAGAGAGAGAGAGTCTGAGAAACACAGAACAAGAGAGAGAGAGAGTGAGAAACAGAGACAGATACACAGAAAGAGAGGGAGAGAGTGAGAGAGAGAGTAAGAAAATGTATGTAAGCTTTAATAGAAATATAAATATTTATATGAATAAGAGTTTTTTTTGTAAATATTTAATACATTTTATTCGATGACATTGATCTGGCCCAAATTGGTGTTCGGAGGCGTTTTTGTCTTTGTATTGTGTGTAGTTTGTTACCACTACTGCTACTGCTACTCTCACACTGCATTTTCCTTTCATTTGATATGATGCACGTTGTTGTTATTTTTGTTGTTGTTATTGCAGTTGCTGTTACTGCTGGTACTGTTGCTATTGCTACTGCTGTTGTTGTTGTTGTCCTCGTTTGATTACAAGATGATTGTAATATTGTAAAATTGCTTGTCGCCGTCGGTAATGCTGATGCGGATATTGTTGCTGTCGCTGATGCTGCTAATGATGTCAAATCTTTTAGGTAATTTGTCGATGATACATCATTTTCATTTAATGACAAATTTTTATATACATTTGCCTTTACTTTTATTTTTCCTTCCTCGTCTTCACCATCTTGTCTAAATTGCACATTTTTATTTACAATGATTTTGTTGTCTTCTGCTTCTTCTCTTTCTTTAGACCATTTCTCATGTAAATTTTTATTTTTACGTACACTTAATATTTTATATTTTGTTGGCTGTGTGTTTGTTGTTGTTGTTGTTGTATGTGTTGTTGCTGTCTTGTGTTATCTCACTTTCCTCTCACTCTCTGCTCAATTCTATTAGTTGTCCTTTGAATTTTATTAGAATACATGATGTTGCCTGAACATATGAAACCATTAATCTCATTTTACCATTCAATCACAATACATACATTCTACACAATCCTCTACACACAACATCATCTTACACACTACTATCCATATCATGACGCATTACATATTATATGCTATACTTATTCTTTTACATATCTATCATATCATATACATCATACATATACTTACATATACTTCATTTAATTACATTAAAACATATTACAGTATACATATAATAACATAATACATACATACAACATATACATAATAACACATATACATATACAATAACATTACATATACTATACATATCTATACATATACATATACATATACATATACATATACATAACATAATTACTAATATACATATAAAACAACTATAAATATACACATATACATATACATATATACATATACATATATACTATACTATACTATACATATACAATAACATATACATATACATATACATATACATATCATACATATACATATACATATACATATAATACTATATAACATATATATACATATACATATATATACATATTACATTATACATATATATAGTATTCAAACATCCATATTCAGTTATTAAATAGGTTAACAGAAAAAACAAAGAGCATACCATTAAATGTGAAATATACAATAACAATTAAATATAGAAATTAAAGAAAAAAGAAATTATGTATTTATATATATATATTATATAATATTAATATAATATATAATATATAATATATATACATACATTAAATATATATAATATAATAGCAATGTATATAATATATATATATAACATATATATAAAATAATATATATGCATATATATTATATAATATTATAACTTATTACTATATATATATATATATATATATATATATTATATATATTATATTATATAACACAGATACGTACATTGAGATGGTAATATAAAGAAAAAGAAAGAGAAAGATTATTTTTAAGAATTATTATTCATGAATTACAATAATAACTACATAATAAGTACATAAATAATTATCTTATATATAATGAGTATGATTATTAAATATATATATATACATATATATATATATATATGTATATATATATATATATAAGTATATATATTTTTAATGAATTTATTTGAATAAAACGAAATTAGCAGAAAAAAAATACTGTACCAATTACTCTGTTGGAGTCATCATTATTAAAGATGACAAACAAATTACTTAGTTTTATGTTTAGCAAAGTACTCTAAAATCATTGTCTCAATCTCTCTCAAACTTCTTGGAACTTGGATATTTATAGTGATAAATAAATAAATTTATTAAATAAATGAAATAATTTTCGATAGATCAGGTGAGCATAATAAAGTCAAGTAAATTGAGGTAAGGTCCTGATAAAAAAAAGTGCCACACCCGTTCCTTTGAAGCGTAAGAATTATAAGTTCATTTCAGATCAGAAATGGCGAGGCAACGTATACATTTTCATACAGGACAAAGAAAAGTAAAAACCTTACACTGAATCGAGGTTGATTTATTACATATTGTCCGCCTTAAGTAATTACAAAGTTCAACTAGTAAGTGGACAGTTAAGATTTTAATTTAAAAAATGAATCCGTTTTGTGAAATAGATCCAAAAGTTTGTCTTTCTATTCTAGTGGAATATATTGAAATTGCTTTCGAACTTAGAGAAAAGTCAGAATTTTTGATTTTCGTACTTTCCTATTGATTAATATTTCTAGCAATTGATTGTAGGTCCATCGCTGGTCGAACTATCTCAAATTCTGGCCTATTTATCTCAAATTCTTTTAGATGTTAAATGGGGGAAGTGGGAAGAGTGAATGAGAAATGTTTTTGAAAATTTTAACTGCAGAACTTATAAAGTAGCAAATTAAATGATAAAAGCGGTTAGGATTTAAGAAATTGGGCAACAAATAAGCAACAGTCAAATGTTGTTTGATCAAGCATTAAATGAAATAAATAATGGAAGCGGGAGGTTTCTATGAATTTTGGAATAATGGCCAATAAATACAAATTTGAAAAGATTATGCTCTAGCTATAAATAGCTAAGAATTGTGTCAATAAAATATCCGAATATAAGTTTGGGAATTCAAAGAAAATGGCATTTATAATGCTAAAAATTCTATTTTCCTAAAGCCTTATGTGTGTGCCAGAAGTGCTATCCTTAGTTATCATGAATGTATATAAGTGTTTTTCGATCTGTTTTATAACAGATCGAAGAACACTTATAACTTCTTTCGGTGGGGAAAATGGTTACGGAACGTTTCCAATAATCACAAAAATTAGCAAGTTAGTTTTTAAGCCAAGCCCAGTTTCGTTTGAAAGTCAGCAGTACAATTTGTCAGGAAGCATTACGAGTGAAGCACTTTACACACATTACTATATGCAAAATGGGAAATAAATCGGTCCATTTTTTTGATTTCCTTTCACATTTTGTGCTTGGTGAAGAGTATTGAAAATTTGATTCTGACCGTTCAGTAACATTTTTTTATGTTTTTAAGGCAATAATTTTAAGAATGATACTTATATTATACGATATTTTGATTCAAATTATATTATACAATATTTAGCAGCTTTTCTATAATACTTGTAAAATATTGATAAGACTTAATATTGCATAATTTTACATAATCGAAATTGATGCGCTTACATAAAAAAGCGTGAAATAAAAGTAAACTTTATTATGATATTATAATGACATAAAAAGCAAAATCAATAATCAAAAATTATATTATACATGAATATTATGCTAATATAATAATAATAATAAATAATAAAATGGCGTAAATACGATCGAGTATAAGTTTCATGTGGAAATAACTTTCATTGGTATAAACTTACGGTTCATATTCTACAGATAAGCATGAATTCTTTCTTAATTTTACTTTTGAACTGTAAATAAATATTCATTTGACGATTTGTAATTTGCGTACAAATAGACAAACAAATTTAAAGATTTAAAAAGTGAGAAGGAGAGAGACGAGAGAGATGTAAGAGATTTAAAATAGAAGTGAAAGAATGAATAGATAGAGAAATGAGAATAAAGATAGAAAGAAAAAATATATTAGATAGATATGAGATAAAATAGATAATATAAAATATAATAATAATAATAATAATAATATAATAATAATAATAATAATAATAATAATAATAATAATAATAATAATAATAATAATAATAATAATAATAATAATAATAATAATATAATAAAATAAATAATAATATATGATAATTAAAATAATTTGTATAATAAAATGAAATACATTTTTTCCACTCTCAAATTAAACAAATAAATTTCATGAAATTCTGTAATATTTACGTCATTATATCTACTTTCCCTTGGGCCATACTATAAACTACTGAGAATATTCTTATAGCTTTATAAGAAATAAACAAGGCTTGTTGTTTGGTTAACCGCTCGCTTACAGGTTTTGTAAATATTCGTTCTTTGTTACATATAATAAAATTATCTACTTCTGAATATTTCTTCTTATTAAACGATTTGTTAAGTGCTTGAAAAATATTCTAAATGGGTGTCTTTACTAAAGAAAGTATTTCATAGCGGATCTTGATATATTTTATTTAAAAATTTTCGCTTCCTTTATGTATACAGTTAAATTTCACGTCTGGAACAATGATATTCGAATGCATAGTTCTCATATAAAGGCTTTATTTCAAGTCAATTTCAATAAAATTTGCATTTTTGTATTTCTAAAATTAATACCAGATAGTTTTAATAGATAACATTTCCATGTTCATATTATGATAAACGTAGACTGAATAATTAATAGATAAAATGTTGCTCTTTGAATACTCTGGCAAAAGGAAAGAGAAGAGAATGCAATCACTTAATTGCCAATCTAATATATATGAGGTATTTAGTCGCATTATAGAGTAATGTGACATTAGATGTATTCTCAAGTTTTTAACCTTTAAATTCATGAACATCTCTGTTGACTGCCATTGCACCTACCACCCAGAGTTTGGTGGTCTATTCATTCTTGTAAATGTTAGAAAGTAGTCTAAAATATTTAGTGAGTATAAAATTTTGATTTGATTTAATTATGTCTATCCGTCTGACCATCTGGCTGTATGTTTCAGTGCTGGTAGCATTTTTAATAAGAAAATTCTTATTTGCAATTTTATTAAAAAGTTTGTTATATGAGAAGACATTCAAAATATGGATACATATTTTTTATGTTCAAATACAAGGCAATACCAGTTTTCGTTAAAGCATTTATTAAAAGTTAAACCCTTTGTCCATATAATGTGAGAAGTGGTTGTAAAAATAGTTGGTCCGCACATGTTTAATCGCCAATTTCCATTAAAATATACGTAAAATTGTAATATTTTGTTCACTTAGTGATTTTTTTTAAGAAAGTCGTAATACGGGGTATAGTTATAAATTTGGACGGATTTTACCCATTTGCAATGGACGTTGTCTTTGGACAGAAACCAATTTTATTTAAATGTCTTTACAATTGCGATTTGCAGTTTGCGATTGGTTAGGCAGACGGAGGGACAGACTTAAATCGAAACTGGAAGAGACACTGAATTAATTAATATCAGATATTAATTAATATCTAAACTCCATTTGGGTGTTACAAACATCTGTATAAACTGATAATACCCTACATCACAAGTGCTGTAATGGTTTATTATTTTAATGTGGTAGATTTTAAATTAAGTTTTCACTTTTTCTGTCTAAACTAAATGTTCACTTTTTTCGGTTCTTAAAGATTCTGACTTATACTTCATAAGTTGGAAAAGCTTGACACGTTTATAAAACATAATAAAATATCTGGGTGGTGGATGTTCAAAACGATATCTCAGCCGGATATTATTTTCTTAGTTGTTTCCAATGAACATAAAATCAAGATATAAATTTTAAACAATAAATTCCAAATAAATGATTAAAAAGTGAATGGTGCTTATAGTTCACTGTACAAACAGATGGCAATTCGTTGTTAGATGTGTCAGATGTTTGGAAAAATTTCAAACAGATATTTACATACATACATTTACATACATGTACAGTTATACAATAATTATGAAAAAGATTCAATAATAGAGCCAAAAAATATAGTTAATTAGTGGCCATTTCGTTTGTTGAAAAATAAAATAGAATGAAATTATTAGTAAGCGTATATTTTAAAAATTGTTGACAATTGTTTAATAATACGTTAAAATGAAGATATAAATTCTTTTTCCCATCTTCATTTCTTATTTCTTATGATAAATAATACATATTTTTCTTAATTCATTAGAGTTCATTGAATAAAAGAAAACTGCTTTTTCTTTTCTAAATAAATTTACAAATAAATATTACATTTTAATATGAAATTTGTACTTACTTCGATTCATCTAAAAATACAGTTTCAAGAACGCGTGCTGCGTAATTTAAATTTTTTTGTAATAAATCTCCCGATATTTCACCATTATTTAATAAGCGTAATAAATAACGCAGTCTAAATGAAACAAAACAGAGATTTTATTCCAACATATAAAATGCCAAAAAAAATGTATCGAACGAGATGAAGGAAACTATTAAATATTCAAAACACTATATCGTTTAAAGTCACAATGAGTGAAAGGAAGAAAAATCGTAAATAAATAAAAGAAGGCTGGACTACTTTTGAAGGCCAGACATTTATAAAATAAATCGCTATTTGTATTTGTTATACTTTGTCCAATATTTCGTTAGGAGATTGGATTTTTTATCTAAATTTAGTCAAATTTTATATAAATATTTGAAATTCAGAAATTGTTTAAAATTTGAACATGGCCGACTCAAACTTTTAGGAATAATTCAGTGCATCATGATGGGCCATCGATTTTCTTAGAGCGCCTTCAAAATATTAAAATATATATGAATAGTAATCGCAATAATACTTTGATTTGGTCTCAAAATGTCTTAAATGGACATTGAATGGATGAAGAAAAACAGAATCAGCAAGATAGTTTTAACTGCAATAGTTGTCGCTTTAATGTTCACGTTTCAATGAATAACTTTAAGTGGTGAGGTATAAAATGTGAAGATCTTACCTAAGTGCCGCCTTATCACATGCATCTGGTGCATCTACAGCTGGTAAATTTTCTGTAGATAAATCGATTGCCAATGCGTTTGGACCCGTGGCTTTTATTAGAGTATCATCTTCAATATCTTGCGATAATGATACATTACTAACATTAACATTTTTTACATCTTGAACTTCATCTAATGGATTTATATTGGCCATAGTTGTATCTGATGATGAATTTTTATCAATATTTATAGTTTGTTGTAACATTTTCCTTGCATTAATGTCACTTTGTACAATATTTTTACGTGAATATATAAAATTTGTACAATCTTGATTGAGACCCGATTGATTGTGCTCTGTAGCTAATGATAATATGTTTGCTGATCCAGACGTTAATTTCAATGTTCGATTGTCACTTTGCGTATGGGAAGTATCAGTGGCAGCAAGGCCGCTGTCTACGCCATCACTATTAAAATTTGTTATTAACTTATGATTTGTAACAGTTGAGTTGTTAAATTCTTTGTTTGATATTGCAGTTGTAGTTGTATTAGATGTTGTCGGTACAGGAAACTCTTGATCGTAATGTGCAAAACTTTTACGACTATTTGAACGTCGTACAATGGTGAGAGCACCGTGACCTAATGAACCATAATGTTTAAATATATTATTAGTAATGCACTTTGTAATTTAAACATTATCAATAAAAAAGAAAATATGAAATTTTCATATTAGATATCCAGAGTTAATAAAGATATTTACAGCTTGAAAGGCTATTATTCAAACATATTTACACTGCTATTCCAGTGTAATCTAAAACTAATGTACAATTTTTTTAAATGATAACGGAATATGCACAGTCCAAGGAATCGAGATATCCAGTTTGAAAATTCTGCGTATTATTCCAAAATTTAGAGAAACATTCTCAAAATCGTTCTAAGCATATCCCGTTTTATAGAGTTAATAGAATTTATAGATTGAAAAAATTTTTATGTACTCACAAGGAAATTGACCATTTATTGACCTTTGATTATAACCGATTGGGTCATTTTGTTGTGTTGTATAAAGTTCATGTCTTTTATTAATACTTTCACAATATCGATTGGTATGTTTAATACAAGAATTTGTTTGCCCTGTTGTTGCTCCTGCTGTTGTAACTGATGTTAAACCAATATCATTAGATGATGATGCATTTAAATTTTTACTTGTACGTAAATCTTCAGATTTCAGTAAATTTTCAGGTGTGCTGGCAACTAAAAAAGAAATAAAATTGAAAAAATTTTCATTTATTTAATTTGCACATATAAAATATTTCTTTTTATAAATAGATGCCTTAATTAATGATAATTAAGATAATACAAGTGTAATATTAATTTTGGTCCAGTAGAATTAGTGCTAAAAACATAATCAATTACATTTATTCTTATTGATAATAAAATTTTTAAAGTGAAAATTTGTAAAGCTATAAAAAAATGTTTATGAACTGCTAAGAAAATTATATTTGGCTGAAGCGAAACTTTGGTTATTCATCACTCAGACACCAGACAATTTGCAGTTGTACAATTTCTAGTAGACGTGAATGGATCATTATAATAAAAGATTGATTTATTTCTATTCCTGTATAAACTTATAATATCTTAAAATCCAAATGGTGTAGGGTATAAAGAGAAAAAGAGAACGTCTTGATCAAACATTGCTTATTATGATTAAAGGTTTTCAAAATGTCCACAATATCTTAAATGGCAAAAAACTTGAAAAAATTAAAGGGTATCTCTGATATTGTGATGCGAATTGTTCAATAGATATCAGTGTTATTTTATTACTTAAAGGTCAAGAGAAAATTCTTTAAAAAAAAAGGGAGAATTAAATTTTGTTTGTATTCACTTTCATTTCAAGTGAAATTAATTATCAGATTGTCGAAAGCATCTAAGCATGTTGTGAGCCTTTTCTTAATGTAAAAAAGAAAAGACTCACAACATGAATACTGATATTCAAATTTAAATTTATCTCGATAACAAATAAAAATGTGATATATTCAATAAGAGAGGGCTCTTAAATTCTCTAAAGTTTCTCAGATTTGATAAAGCAATCGATAGCGGGAAGTTAAAAATTGTAACTTTCTAATAAAATTGAAAAGTCTAAAAACTTAAATTTCGACAGAATATAAAATTTTCATACAGAGTCTTCCAATATATGGATTAATCTGGATCAAGTTTAGTATACTTATCTTGTGTGTCCAATAAGAATTCTCGGAAAGTTTTCTTTAAAATATATTCGAAATTGCAAACTTTTTCACATTTTAACTAAATTCGTAAAATTTAATCGTAAAATTGGGCCGATCGTAAGCATTTGCAATAAACTTTATCTCTGGACTGGTATACAAAATTTGATCAAAGCATTTCAGAAACTTGTATTTGAGCTTTGATAAAAAAATTCCATGAACAGATTCCAGGAAAACGGCAAATTTCAAATTGAATTAGAATTAGAAGGTGATTCTGAATGTATCGGTGGGTTTATGTCAAGCCTCCTCCATCAACTTATAATGCACTGTACTTTAAGTATAGTGGCATATAATGACGTATAAAATTTTCTGTTATCCACATTTCATTGTAAGGCATTATTGATATCGTTTAGATCTTAATTGTTGTAATCTATAATTTTGATTTTTTTTTTTTTTGGTTTTTTTATCAACTCATTTCACAAATAAGCTAAGGTAAATAAATAAATTAGTACTATAAATAAAAACCGTAAACACTTCATAATTATCATTTATATGAAATTCTGCTTTGGTCTTAGAGTCAATTGAATGAGAATATCGTTTGAACGCTATAAGTAAATTTTAAATGCTTACATGTAATTAAGTTTTATGCGAATGTTCGTTGATCAATTTTCAGAAAAATAATGGACAAGCGCATCTAGAACTTTTCAAAATTTAAACTTAATCATTAATGTTAAAGTGTGCACTTTTTATTGGTAAATTTATTAACTTCATGCTTATACCAGTCTGCTGAACTATGCTGCTAATTGCAAAAACTAATTTTTTGTTTTTTTTCTTTTTGGTGAAATCTAATCAAGCAAATAACTTTCATTTGTGCAATATGATTCCTGCTTAATTAAAGTATTAATTTTTTCAGTTCGCTTTAATGAGAATTATAGGCCATTAAGCACTAAGCTTTAGTAACAAGTTTGCTTCATAAATTTGACGATTATAATTGGCTTAGCTTATGGTGGATAAGATTACATGAACATAACTATAACATTTGAACTACTAATAAGCAAAATTTTCGATCCAATGTATTAGAAATTTCTTGGTATATTATGTTGAAACTTCCGTCGTGGTGTTGTCTTTTTCCATATTTTTTATATTACATTTTGACTATTTTTAATTTATCCAAACGTTTATTATCTCACCTGAAAATAAATCTTACTTAAGTTTAGCTTTTATTAAGCAAAATAATATAAGTTTGTGCAAATGTTTGCAATTTTTGCAATATAAAGGTGTTGAGATAGATGGACATTATTTTATGTCGAATGACCCAGAATCACATGTTGAATTAATTTAAATCTGCCTGTCCAACTCTCCGTGCACAAGTTTAGAGATATTTTCATGAAATATGGGCCAACGACGAATCCTGTTAAAAATGGTTGGGTTGGGACTGTTTTCGTGACTACTTCCCACATAATACCCCCTACTAAAAGTACAATTTTAACTGCTTTTAATAAAGCAGTGCATAGTGGTTGCTAAATTTAGACCAAGTCGATCCATTTTTTTTTTTTTGGATTGATATGGACGAAATGAATTTTCCAAATAAATTAAATATTACGAAATTTTACTTTGCTGACTTACAATTCAATTTATTTGACTTGTACGTACCCTTAATCAAAGAGGTGTAATATACTTAAAAGGCAGATTCTCCCATCTGTTAAGTTTTTGCTTAGTAGTTATTCTATTAGATCAAATCAGTCAATTAAAATTGAAGAAAGACAATAAAAATTTAGATTACTTCTTATAAATCAATGATTTATGATTTTTCTGTTTTGCAAAGCTAAGCTTCTTCAAAATACATGCTTCAATTCTACATACATTTATTTTCCATACATTTATCTTATCAGAATAAATTTAACCATTTCCGTTGGAGTACAACATATGACTTTTGCTTTGAAAAGGAGAATGAGTCTTTGTAAGAATGAGCCACTGAAATATTAGAAATATTTCGAGTACATATTGGCTTCCAAGTTTTCTGTTGTCTGTTTTCTTATTGCTTGGTGTCAGTAAGTTACTGCTTCAGTTGGAATGCTTTTTAAATTATAAATGTTATTATTGTAAACAGAATTCAAATATGTGAAATTCCCTAACACTCTATAAATGTCTCCATTTGCCACGATGCAATTTCCTGACGTTTATTATATAACAGTAATTGCAAGGCAGAATAGATTGGTTCCAGAATGGTCTTCAATTATAGACTAAAAGATTTTTCCTCCAGTTGGTCTTTTTTTTTACTTTTAAAAGACACTAAGTTTATCGAAAAAAACATTACTTAACTAATAAATCAATTATGGATTTTCCTGCTGTTGTGTTTTTTTCAATTAAATGTTTTATTTTCTTTTAATAAATTTTTCATTGATTTTATAAAATTTTTGTAAATATCATGGAAATTAAATTTTTTACTTTAATTACACATTAAATTGGCTTTAACAATTTCCTGCATGTAATCTTGTCAAAGTGCGACCTTGACGTGCTAACTGATTTTGAGCACATCGAAATAGGCAGCCATTAGCATAAGTGATATGATCATCAGCACAAACCGGTTCATAATTACGTGGACATGGACAATTTTCAGCTGTACTTGGTGTAATTAAAAGTATGCATGTTATGGCAATAATGGCCATAACTAAAACAATCCATTTCCTCATTTTAATTTAGTTCTCGCTTTACTTTTCACTTGTCTTCAAATATAAATGTTGCGATCGTTGTATTTTAATATAGACAACTAACTTTATGAATAATTTGAATGGCACCCAAAACGTTAAACGTCAAATGTAAAACGTAAAATTTATAAATATTGGAAATTTCTATTTAACAATGTGTAAATAATAATTGATTGTATGATAAATACATGGCAGTCGGGTAGCCTATATCAATGGATTATCTTATCTATTATTCTACTGTTCCTAGTTATTGATATATGTCAATAAGTCATTGGTTTAATATTTATATGACGCAAGTAAATATTTTGCATTATCATGCTGAACTAGAAAATTTCATGTCAAAATTTACAAATCGAATCTGAAAAATATATAGAAAAACTTTAGAAAATTTTGAAATGAAATGAAATTTCATTTCATTTGCAAAATTAATAAGACATTTATTCATATCGTATCTAAATTGAGAACTCAAGAATTTTTTGAAGTTACTCAAGTTACTCATATTGCAAGAATATTTTACATTCTTTGATTTAGGTTTAGATATTTGCTTAAAAAACTAAGAGAACAAGGAAACGAATAATTTAGATGAGCCTTGCAATGGAAGCAAACGAGAATAAAACTGAATTCGTACAAGAAAAAGTTTCGTCTTATTGAAGTTCATAAACTTAATGACTTAAATATTATATTTATATAATGTTATATATTATATGTTATATAAAATATATAACAATATGTATATGTATATACTTTCTCATTATTAAATTGGGATTGTTTTGTGCGGCATGTGAATTTATGTAAATATTTTGTGATTTATTTATACGTGAATTCATTATCATTGAATAGAATTTTCTAATAAGTTGCTAATAAAAGAACAACAGAAAATGAAAATTGATGAAATTACTAATTTCACAATCGTAACAATAACAACTCAATGCACTCAGATTATAATTAACATTTGTTCTCTCTTTTTTTCATTTAAATAAAATAGAAATCAATATTTACTTTTATCTGATAAGATAGAAGCTATGTATGTATGTCTTTGATATACATATATACATATATATATATATATATATATATATATATATATATATATACGTATGTATAAATACATTGATGTGCCAACTAAATTTCCACTAGAATGATATCAGTAAATAATTTCTATTTTTGTCTGGAGTTTTTGCAATTTTATTTTTATTACACCCACCACCCAAAAGTTGGTGGTGTATTCTTTTTGTTATTATGTTTATAATGCCTTAAAGAAAGCGTCGGAGACCTTGTAAAGTATATATATATTTTTGATCAGTATCAAATTCTGAATCGATTTAAATATGTCTGTCCGTCTGTCCTTGTCCTTGTATGCCAAACATTTTCTTTGGTCATTAAAAAAGTGATAGCAATTTCAAATTTGGCAGAAATATTGAAAGTTTAAGTAAATTGCTTGGAATCGAAAATACATCCAATCAGTCAAAGGGTACGCCCACAGTGCAACATAAACTGAGAACATCTCTGTTTTTTTTTTTTAGCAAAAATTTATAGTCTTTTGCTCGTAACTCAAAAAGTGAATCAGACAAAAAACTGAAATTTAGTACAAATATTGAAGTCGTAATTTTATAAATTCTGTATAAAATTTGTGCAAATCGTGGATGGTGGTTATCTAGGATTTGGCCCCAGCCAATTATAATTTTCGCGTTAAAGTGGAAATTTTTTTTTCTTAATTTTCTTTTTTTTTGGCAAAAATTGATAGAACTACATATGAAAAGAGAAAGAGATGGAAAGAGAGAGAAAGAGAGAGATAGTTAGTGCTCTGTATGACAAAAAAAAGTCATTTCAATTTTCTAATAAATTATTAAAAGTCTAAAGATATTTTATTAAACCTTAAGCCAAATTTTATATGTCCGTATGTGTGCGTGTGTGGGTGTGTGTATGTATGTTCAAATATAAATGATTATATCAAATTTATATGAGTTTTATGTTATGCGATAAGCGTACACAATTAAATGCTCTTGTTTATACTCAAATGATTTTTTGGTTTGATTGAGGCTTTCTGGCTACAAATTCTTGAATTTATCTAATTATTCAATTACTAACTGTGAAATTAAAACTGACTTTACATAACTTTACCAATTATTCATAAAATTAGAATTGTTTGCATGCCTTTAAGGGAAATATGTATAATTTAAATCACTTTTTAATATCTCTCTTATTGCAAAGAAATTATACTTAAATTACTTCATGCAGCTGAAATTATATATCATTTATATCCAAGGAAATTGTAAGCAATTAAAATTAACAAATGAAGGCAAAAAAATATATGAAATTGGTACGAAACGATCGAAACTGACTTTTTACACATCGTGCAATAATATTTTTTAAATTCAATTGCGAAAAAGTTGAATAACTGATTTATAAATTAGAAAGGTAAAAATTTGTAATTTTCATGTAAAGAAAATAAAGTACTATATCTGATAAGGGAAATAAAAAGTGAACTGATCTAAATCAAATTTGGAAGGACATACATCTCGTATATCAGTATAATATCATGTATTGATCCTGATTAATAAATACGTGCAATAGACAATTTTTCTCAAAAAACGCGTTTTTATTCTTTCTTAACCATTGTCAATGGGGTTTACTTTCAAAATGTACCAAATTTGATTAAAGTGCTTCTAAAATTGTAACCTTTACTTTAATAATAAATTTACAAGGGCAGACATTAAATGGACGGACATCGCAGAAATGAACGATTTGCTTTTGAGTTGATCGGTATAGTAAAAGATGTGTTGCAAGTAGCTCCGTATCATAAGAAATGATTATTTTAGTTTTCATACCCCTACACCATTTGTGTTATAAGGTATTACAAGTTAGTGCAGGTATTTGTAACAGCTACAAGAAGTTGAGATAGACTCGCCTTTTATTATATCGATGCATTCAAAATCACTTCCTGAATTGATTTAAGCTTCTCTGTCTGTCAGTTCGTCTAGTGTCTGTCCACGAAATTTTTTACCAAGCTACAGATCGCAGCTTTAGAAACATTTAAACAAAATTTGCTGCATAGGTTGGCTTTGGCCTAGAAATAAAGATTATTGAAAATTGTTAAAATCAGACAATTTTTATGAACGCGCCCCATATAACAACTTTTCTAAAAAAGGTCTTTATATGGAAAAAAATTGCAATTTTACATATATTTAAATGAAAATTGGCATATTATTATACTTTTATATGAAAAATATATGTATCAAATTAGAATTGGATCGAACTATCCCACATAAGGCCTTTTAAAAAAGTTATTGTTTGGACAAAAGTTACAATTTTAAAAGAACTTTTCATTAAAAATTGAGACATTATTGAATTTTAACATGAAAAATATGTACATCGAATTTAGTCCACATCGCTCTATTTTTTGGACCCGCTCTCATACAATCCTTTTCAAGTAATTTTCAAGAAATTTAAAAATTACAGCTTTGTACTCTGTTGATTTGTAACTCTTTGGTTTGGACAACTAGTCCCGAGAAGCACCTGCTTAACTGCGAGTGGCTTATAAGATGGTCGTTGGTGTTGCCGGCCATCAGGGGGCGTCATGAATCACGAGATCAGATCAAAGATTTAATTTGGTACCACGGGACACCAGTTTTGATAAAGCCCATCGTTATGGGCTATGCTATGTTCGTTCGTACTTGTTGCGCAGGCTGCCATTTTCCATTTCCCTAATAAAAAGGGTACCTTAGTAGGCTTATTGAGCTATCCAAACTAAGCAAAGAAGTTATGCGAAGGCGCAGTACGGGCTTCAAATTGGCAGCAACTCGTGATGGTCACATATGGCCGAGGACGAACGCCCATTATGCAAATGTGTATCATGCAGTTAAGCAATCATGGCAGGTATGCATGTTAAACACGTGGTTTAACTTTTTAATCACATTCGAGAAAGCGATGTAGGGTATTTGAGAGTCGACTCTAAACGCTTGAAAAGTTTTTACATATTATAATATGCAAAATAAACCTTATTTATATGTATGATATGAAATTACATTTCATTTTATATGGATGGATTTCTTTTTATTTTGCTCAATGTGTAAAATTGCGAAAATTTACGCCTGCCTAATCAAATTATTTTCTTGAAATGCAATTTAATATAATACGAAAAGTACGTGTGTACACACGTACAGTTGTATTGTTAATGACATTCCTTAACTCAATCATGCGTGATTTTTTTTATATAATCGCTAAAAAAATAGAAAAAATATCAGTCAAATCAATAGTAAGGTTTCATGTGAGTTTGATTAAGCATTATAATTTCGTCTTCAATAATGTACAAAATTCGATTATTAGTGAAAATCAAATGTTAAATTCTAGATCATTAATTCTTTTAATAAAATTAAAAATTTGAAAAAAAACTGAAAATGTACCATAATTGTTTCAAAAGGCTGTTTGAAAGGATGCCCTAGATGAAAAACGATTCTAAAAGTATAACGATTGAATATCAAGTTTTATATATGGCCATTATTTCAAAAACAAATATAAACATAAAAAAATTAATTATAAAATTATAAATTTTTATCAAGCTCTATGCTTCTACATAAGCTTGATTGTCCTCTTGGATTACAGCATTTTTATGTAACAAAAATGTACAATTTATTCCAAAATCATTTCACCAATAAATCGAATTAAATAGAGGCTACGCGATTTTAAGCATAAAAAAGTTTTATATTTAAAAGAATTTATAGTATTTTTTTTTCTTAAAGTGTCTCCTTGAAATGATTTGATTTAAATATTATGTGGCCCGAGGCATTTGAAAATGTTGCCTTTATCTGATTGTGAGAGAGATAATACGAATCATTATGTGTTTAGTTCAGTTTCTAAACTCTGCTTTATCAAAATTCCAATTCAGTTGTTAGAAATCTTTAGAAGTTATTACACTTAATTATTATGAACAAATATAATAACGTTTCATTAATATACAAAAAAAAAAAAAAAAAATAGAACAAAACGCACAAAATCAGAAAAGAGAAAGTCGAAACAGAAAATTGTAAAGATGAAAGTACTTTGGCTCTTATCATTGATATTTATAATATTTATATATCAATTGGAATCTGTTTCTGGTGCAGTTTGTACATGTAATTTGAATAAGAAGGAAGTTGTTTGTGGCTCAAATGGTGTCACTTATTCCAATCGCTGTGAATTTGAATGCACACAACGTGAATATATAAAATTGGGTCGCAAATTGAATTTAGTTAAAATGGGTCCATGTGATCCAAAATTTTAATTCAGTCATGTGATTTTCTGGTATTTTTCTTTTGTTGTATTTTTATATTAATTAAAACTTATCATCAAAATAAATGAATGAATTTTTTGAAAAAATTTTTTCATTATAAACAAAAAAAAGATAATTGAAATATTTTTTAAATTTTAATAAAATCTAATCAATTTCAATTTTCATAAAGAAATGTATGAAATGTTGTGTTCTTTTATTTCATCTATTTTGCACTTTCTAAACCACACAATTTACAACTTATTTTATTGATTTCCGTAAATGTCGCCGCAAGATGTACGCATGTATGCATAAATATTTATATTGCAAAATTTACAAATGAACATATGACATTTGTGTTTTCTGACATGTCATGTTGTGTTTATGGGAAACCGCAGGAAAATCTTTTTAATCCTTCTTCATCGCTTAGAGCTTGATTTTATGCTTTAAAACCGAAAAACAGTTAGTTAATATATTTCTAATATAAGCACGTAAGAATTTTATAGTCGGTCGGGGCGGACTGCTATATACCCTACACAATTATGCTTAAGGTAATTAAAGTCAAATAAGAGAACTTAAAGTCAAAAAAAAAATATAAGATATTGCAAATTTTGATATATATCACAAGTAGGTTACATGGGGGAGCCTCAAAATATGGATCTATTTGGATCAAATTTGGTATGCATGTTGTTTTTATGCCAAAACAAAAGGCAATGCCAATTTTCGCTAAAATTTATTCAATATTGAAACTTTTATTCATATCAAAACTTTTTTCGAAAAAGTTGTTATATGAGAAGTAATCGGAACGGAAAATGATACGATCTGGTCCAAATTTGGTATACATATTTTCTATGTTAAAATACAATTCAGTACCAATTAACGTGAAAATATATTTAAAATTGTAATTTTTTTCCATATCACGATATTTTATTGAAGAAAAACGTCATATGGGGCGTGATCGTATAAATGGGCCGATTTCAATCATTTTTAATAGAATTTGTCTATATATTACATTTCACTAAAATACCTTAAAAATTGCGACTTATAGCTGGATAACATATTTACATGGATATACAGACATAAATATAGACAGACAATCATAAATTGTATACAATTCGGGTATATAATAATTATGCGGCTTATGTGTGAAAGACAATTCGCACAGCTATTTCAGCTAATATATTTATAAGTTAATATATTTATAACGTTTAAGTTAATTGAAACTATCAAACATTTCTATATGCATTAAAGATTATTTTTATGTTACTAATTTCGTATAATCAAAAATAGAATCTCCATATACAGAGTTATAAAATTTTTGCAATCAAATCAAGCTTACTCAATCAAATATTCAGTTGGCTTGAGCAAAAAAGGAAGCATTAAGCAGAGAGAAAAAATATTGATTTAAAGACTCATGTTTCAAAATAGATTTTAAAGAAACCGGTATAGGAGAAATTTAACTTTTCTGGTCGATAAGTTAAATTCTTAGAATTTTTTTAATAAATTTCTTTATGTGTTTTCTTGTTCACGCAAAAAGAGAAAGCGTTTTTATACCTTACACTTACTGTTGTAGTGCAGGGTATTATAAGTTTGTGATGATATTTGCAATTTCCAAAATGGGCTGCATAGATAGACTGAACTTTTATCATACTGATCATATTAAAAACACTTTATGATTCCATTTAGGTCTACCTATCCGTTCGTCTGTTCATCCCATTGAGTATTTAAATAGAAAAATAAATGAGTTATGGTCTGGTAATGGGTCAGGTAATATTTATGAAAGTTATACCAAATTCCGAACAGATTAGTCCACTTTTGCAAAACACTCGAAATACAAAAGTTTTTAATTTATTTTTTTCATTTTGTTGAGCTTTTAATTAAATAAGACAAAGTGGCATAGGGAATGTAAAAGTCAGACCCGTTCAGCTGCAACATTTTTGTTTGTTTAATTCTATGTATTCTGTGAGCTTGTTGCCTTATATGACGATATATATATGTATGTATGTATGTATGAATGTATGTATAAATATTTCATAATATTATAAAGCTTTGAACAATTTCAATATTATGACGCATTATTTAAATAATGTTGCCAAATTTATGCTTTCATTTTATTTTGTTATGTTATGTTTTCAAAGTGTAAATAAATTGGTGAGAAAATTATATTTGACTGGGGCCAAATCTTGGGTTCACACCATTCAAAAATTATTTGGTACATTATAGATGATTTAAAGTTTTATAGATTCGATTAGCCGTTTTGAGTAGAGAATTTGTAGAGCAATGGCTTTAACATTTGTACGAGGTTACGAAAGAAACAGAATTGTTCTCAGTTCCGTTGTAAAGTAAGCGTATTCTCTGACAGATGTGGCTTTTTTTCAATCCCAAGTAGTATATTTGAACTTTTAATATTTCTGCCAAATGTGAAATCAATATCTCTACTTTTATGACCAATACAAGGCTTAGCACACGCGGACTCGTGCACACGGACAGAGGGACAGATATATTTTAATCTTTGCAGAATTTGATGCTGATCAAGAACATATATATACACTTTATGCTTCCTCTTAGACGTTACAAACATAGTGACAAAGTAATTATGCGTCCAACTTTTGGATGGTGGATATAAAATTAGTTTGTATAAAAGTTAGTTTAAAATATATTTTAGAAAAGAGCGATAACAAGTCAAACAGAATGCACAAAGCAAAATTGTAATTTAATAAAATTTTAGTTCACAAGTGTATCAAATATTAATTACAATAAAAAATAATTCAATTACCTTATTATTACTTTAAATTGTCATTTCAAAGTACAACTGAAGTTATTCAGCACTATTTAGGAGTTTTAGAACAAAAAAAAAAAAATTCTAAAAACAAGAAACAAAAAAAGTAGCAGAAATATGCAAATAGTTCGAATGCACGAATTGCTCGGAGCGATTATATTATTATTAGGATTAATTGCTCTATCGTTAGCAAAAGCTGATGCGATGTCATCGAAAAGTGATATGAATTGGTGGAAAAATGATGTTATTTATCATATAAATCCACAAAGTGTTATCCCTATAAATAATGTACAAGGTCTGTTGTATAATAAATATACCCTACATTACTTATAGAACTCAGTATCACTTGTTTGTACAAAAAGATTTGCAATAAATTAACCGATCATCACTAACCAATAGTCTCTTTGTATGTCCGTGCCCCGTCCATTTGATATTTGTCCCTAAAAATACTGTTATCAAGCTCTTTTCAAGCTGGCACTTTTTGAGGCATTTTAATAAAATTTGTAATGTGGGTGTCCTTTGGCTCAAAGACATTTTTTTAAAAATGATTCAGATCGAGGCTACTCGAGGCTACTCACCAAATAAGGCACTTTATTTGAAAAAGGTCGTTGAATATTTTTGAATACAAATCGATACATAAAAGTTATTCGACTTGGTAAATTTAATCTAGTTCAATTAATTTTTCGAATCGTATTTCATATAATAAACTATTCAAATCAAACTGAAAAATTCAATTATATTAACTTTTGACTTTATAATTTTTTTCAGGGTACTTAAAAGTCAGCTCAGATCCACTATAACGTTTTCACTTTTCTTGTTTTTCCTTATAGATATTTTGTCTAAGTTACTTTATTTAAAGGAGGCAGATATCACCACATTATGGCTAAATGCAAATGTAATAGATTTTCTGAATCTTTCTAAAAGTTTTGGTTCAATGGAAGATTTTCAAAAGTTATTGAATCAAGCGAAAATTTTGGATATGAAAATTATAATCGATTTAATATTTAGTTATACAACAGATAAATGTAAATGGTTTCTTAAATCAGTAAATCGTATGGAATATTACACAAACTTTTATATATGGTCGAATATCGAAATTAAAAAGGTGAAATTTTCAAATGAAATAAGCAAAATATGAATAAATTTAATATGAAAAAGTTTGTAATAATATTTAACAGAATATGCCACTCGATTCAATTTGGTTGTGGCATCCGAAACGACAACAATTCTATGTTAGCCGTAATAATGGTCAACAGCCTGAATTGAATTTTCGTGAACCTCATTTAATTCAAGCAATTGATGAAGCTTTAATATTTTGGTTACATAAAGGTATACATGGATTCCGTATTGACAACTTAACAAGATATATATCCATTAAGGTATTGAGCAATTGAGTTGAAGATCGTATCATTCATTAATTTAATTTCCCAAAGTTTTAGGCCCGAACTATTTCATGTTGATCTCTTGAAAGTACCTTTTTGCAAATGTAAAACTATTCAATCGGGAAAATCATATTACCATGGAAGAATTTGTTAAAGAAATATAATCAAATTTCTCTAATTTAAATTATTTCTAGGAATCGAATAATTTATTACATCATTGGAGCGAATTGTTAAACAATTACACCAAAAATTATCTTGGTCCCGAACGCGTTATTATTATTTCAGATAATATTGATTGGAAATCATTTATAAGTTATTATGAAAATGATCATGGTATTCGAGGGGCACATATACCTCTTAATTTTCTATTAATCAATCATTTAAATGGAAACTTTGATGCGCGTGATTTAATCTATACCATACATAAATGGTTAATTTACACACCATTACAACAAATACCAAATTGGTTAATGTGCGATTGTTGGTTTGACCCTTCAACCTTTAATCAGTTTCATTTCGATTCTATGCAAATGATATTCTTAACTTTACCGGGTATATCTGTTATATATAATGGTGAAGAATGTTACAAAAAGTTATCAAAACATTATGCTTTGACTGGTAACAACTTTAAAGATTTCTCATCTAGCAAACAGTGTATTTCATCGCAATTTCATCTCAATAAAAATTCTACAGGTACGAATTGTTTATAAAAGTGCCGAAAGTATGAAAGTAATTATTAAAAAATTATATGTTTTTAGATATAAACCAATCGAAATTATCTAAAGAATCTCCTAATAGTTATAAAACATTAATAGCTCTTAAGAAGCATTTGGTAATGAGAAAAGGTCATTTTGAGTATGCGATTCCCAATAGATGGATACTCGCTATTAGAAGGTAAGACATTTTTGTACGCTCATCATTTAGATTTAAAAAGCTTAATATTGCCATTTTATTAAAGTCTTTGTCTTGAGGTATTTATATGCTTGAACAGATTTTGAAACAATTCAGTTAAGTCAAATTCAAATTTCTATAAGCAAATAAAAAAATTGGCATAAATATTAGAAATTCTATTATTAAAAAGCGAATGATTAAGGCATAAAGAGTGAGGCATAAAATCATAAGGTCTCTGTTTTTTAAAGACAGGCCATTTCTCACTCTTAAAACGTCAAAGTGAAAAAGCCTGAATTACTTGTTAAATGTTATGTTTTTATATAGTCCAACTTTATCTATTTATGCCTTTGCACTTTTATAAAAGTTTGAACATTTTTCTTTATGATGTTAGATGAAAAGAATTATTTGCCTATATAATTTATATTTTATTTCCATACTTCTCACAGACCTTTGCGAAATGAATTTAGTATTATAACGGTTATTAATACTGGTTCCATGAAGCAATATATCAAATATCAAAATATATTCGATGATATTGACACTTTACATTATGCAAAAGTTCTATTTTGTAGTGAGAAGTCACATTATGTGCCAAAGTAAGTTGTCATTTTGATTTTTAAAAATTTTAAAAATTTTTAAAAATTGCATTTCATGCAACATTTCATTTAATATATTTTTAATAAACATTACTTATCCTAACTTCACATTTTTAACAAGAAATGTAACAAAATACTTGATGTAACTGACTTTTGAATTCATAAATTGTAATTTCATTGAATGAACCCGATCAATTTCATTTATTTATCATTTGAAAAGGCCTACAGGTAAAAATATTTAGTGGTTACAATGATTTGGATCACAACTATGTATTACTTTTTTTTATATACCGAGTCTGTTATTATTTAACCCTAAAGAGATTTCAAATTCTTCTTTCTTTTCATCTTAATTATTTCTTTGCATAACATTAAAATGTTACAAACATGTTTATAATGATGTTGTTGTTTATTTTATCATTGTGGTGGTTTTTAATAATACAGTTCCTTAATTTTTCGTGATACTAATTTAACTTTAATGGGACACGAAGGAATTGTACTTCAAACACTTTTATATGAGGGCATTAGTAGAAAGTCTCTAAAAGCGTAAGTATTCTATTTCTTGTTATTCGTTTAAATAATTTATACATTTTTTTGAGTACACATTTTATAAATATTTTTTTTTAGGGAACGGCGTGATTTAATTAAAATTTTTATGAAATCATTAAATATTGTGCTGGTCGGAATGCTACTTTACAAATTATGGCGTAATAAATGGACAAAGTTGAATTTTTACAAAGAAAATATTTGGTGAAGTTGTTCAAGCACTAAAGAACAAAAGAAAAAAACAATAAGGAAAAAACCCAGCTAGGTAAAGGCGTTAGATCAGATAATCGATCAAAGCTGATTCATAAATATCCTGTGCCACTTTGCTTTGTGTAATTCAAATGAAGAAAATTGTATTACAATTCAAAATAGTGAAATTCTGTAATGAACTCAAATGATTTGAAATATTTAGTTGGTATTTCTGAGGTGATTAAAACAATGGACCGATTTTGAATAAATTTGCTATGCTGTAAGGATTTTTATCAAATAATATTCAATAATTTTGTAATTACAAAATGGTTGAAAATCAAAAGAATTATTCAGTCCAGTCCAACTTTGTTTGTGAAGGCCTTTTTAGCACAAAAAATTCCCACTTTCTCCAAATTCCATTAAAATATTTTGAAAGCTTTGTTAAGTACTTTAATAGCAAATTTATATGGACAAGCAACAGGCAGACGGTCAAACCAAGTAAGGAATTTTGATTCATCCAAATCGTATCAAAATTTGATCTTTCAAAGAAAACTTTTATCTCAGCTCATTTCGGAAAAATCTCTAATACTTTGAATAACAAATTGTTATCTAGCTTTCAGATTTTCAATAAATCTAGATATATCTTACAAAATTGCGAATTAAGATAGAAATTTTTACTTCATTATTCTGTTAAAAGTTGCTTCAGTATTACTGATAAACACGTTACCTTCCATTTATTATTGAATCGAATCCATTGGTCATGGAATATGACTTTCTTTCTTTCTTTTCTCTTTTTTTTGCCATATTTTCGCTTAATTATTTCTTATTTTTGTTGTTATTGTTGTTTGAAAGTGGTAACTTACCAATAACATATGAATAACCGTCCAATGTTAAAATACATTTGCGCGTTGTGGTACCGACATTACATGGCAGACGTAATGAACGTCCCGATAATGGTCGAGTTAAATTACTTTTATTATTTGTTATATTAATTGTTGTGGTTGTCGTTGTTATTGTTGTTGTTGTTGTTGTTGTTGTTGTTGTTGTTATATCCATATAATTGCATTTATTTGCCATTGCACTTTGCTTGTTTTGTTCTTTCGGATCATTTGCATCCATTTGGTCCATACTGTCTAACACATTTCCATCATATTTTATACCTTCTTCCTCATCTTCCTCTGCTTTTATCTCATTTTCTTCCTGCTTTTCTTTGCGATTATCCATTATTGCATTGGTTATTGTTACATTTTATTGCAAATGATTTGAATTTATATTGTTGCCAGCCAAATCAATTGATATTGATTTGATTTGATTTCATTGATATTGATTTGTTTGATTACAACGTTCCGATATGTATCCGTTTATAATTATGTAAAATTTTAAACATTTAAGTGTATCATTATAAATCATTATTGAAACATTTCTTTTGTAATTCTCTTTCGATTTACTTTAACACTATTAATCATTTTTTGCTTAATATCCAACTGCTGCAATTTCTCATACGTCCTTTTTTGGTTAATGTCAGTATAATCAGTATAATAAAATTTTCTATGTTTTCTATATTTTGTTTATATAGATTTAAACTTTTTCAATAAATCGGTATATATTATAATTTATATGAGAATAATTGCAATGAAATTGCTCTTATGACTTTTTTGCTTATTTATTTATTTATTTATTTTTTGATTACTATCTTAATAATGTTTTTGATTATGCTGAACCGCACTGACGAGTATTTTAAGTGGTTAATTGTTCCATTTACAGCAAGTGATATGGATATGGATCATTATTATAATTCTAATTGTTACAGGATCTTTGAATTTTCAATTCAACAAATTTATATAGTTCAAATGGCCTTTTTTTTTTATTATATTTTTATGAACTTTTAAGACATGAAATTTAAGTTAGAGAAACATCATGCATCATAATCATTAGATATATCACATAATCATTAAATATTTTATTTATATATATAATATTTTATATAGCATTCTCATTTTAAGTATTTAAATCATTCCAGCAAACATTGTTTGCTAGATTATCAAAAAAAAAAAAAATAAAAAAGAAAAGAAAAACAATTTTACCATTGAGTTACATTTTCGCATTAATCATATAAATAATAATAAAAAACAATAATGATAATAATGATAGTAATAAAAGTAAAAAGTCATAATTATGCATTCGTTTGAAAAGATCTTACAGATTCTAGATGCCAACGACTATAAAGTAACTTAAACTCAATAATGAGATCAATAATATTTCTATACGTAACGAAATGAATTGATATAATTTATATGTAATTAAGATAAATTTTGAATATTAAAAATTTTTTATTATTAAACTATTTAGAAAATTGATTTCATTTTTACTTGAAATAAAGGATGTTAACCATCTTAATACGTAGAGCTAGCTCTTTCTGGTGCAGAATATCATTTAGACATCATCTAGGTAATGTCTAAGTCTAAGCTAGCAGAGTTCAGCCTGACCATGAACTATATTATGTTCGATCGATTAATTTAGAAACGTTTTCTGAATTGATGCTGTTTATTAAGTGGCCTTCTGCTTATTCTACAATCTAATTTTCGTCCATTTAAATTTATTAATACAAAGTACAAAGAGTAATATTTGCTGTAATTTGATCAGATCGAATCAGCTTTATGATTGCTATGACCATAAAATATCTTGCGAAAAATATTGATGTATTAAAAAAGATTTATGATTTTAGAGGGTTTTTTTGTGGAAATCGTTTCAGGGTTGCTCTTTGTCATATCTTAGAAATGTATCAAATTCGGTTTAGATTTTAGTTTCTGGGAAGCATTTTCACTTAATTTTCTATACTATTGATTCTTGACTATTGAAGTATTGATTGATCCATTATTAAAATATAAAACTGGTTTAAATTGAGGTCTGGCCTAGATTTGTTGGTTACTCTAAAATCCTTTTTCTTTTTGGCATAAATTTTCGTATGACAAATTTATTTATTTTTTTTTTTTTTTTGGGAAAAAGCGATCTAATAATAGAAATGATTTTTCCAACCATCTAATGTATAATATTGAATTGATTACCATACTGTGTCGCTTTATGTCTGCTCTGGCAAACATTTTACAACTCTCATCTGACGGTATGAGTAAATATTCTATAAAATAAGGTGATATAACAAATGTGTATACTTTTACTTATATATGGATGTATTTTAATGACCTAATATAGCTTTCATAATACACGATTGTGGTGACCTAAATCGTTATTACCTTTGGGAGTAGTGAAAATTTAAACACACAAACAAACAAATAAACAAATATAGAATATTATTCAATGTGTGTGTGTGTGTGTATGTGTGTGTGTACGCATACATTGTGAACGGTGTAATTCTGTTTGTGTTTGTGCTTGCGCTTGACTTTGCAGTGGTGATGGTAACAAAGTCAAACTGCAGTTTATACAAGACTTGATAATTCACAGGATGCCAACAGCAAACAACAAACAACAAACAACAAAAATGAAAAGGCAACAAGATTAGAAAGCTAAATTTTTGTTTCCTTTTTTCATTTAACATTTTATCTTGTTTTGAAGTTTTCTGGAACTAAGTGAATGAAGCAATTGATAAGTTATTTCAGGCACAATTGATTACTTTGTTTTGTATATATAAAGTAAAAGGAACAACAAATGTAATTGAATTCCATTTTCAATTCTAATTTCAACATTTAAAAAAATTCTCACTTTATTTCTGTTTTCTTTTTTTTTTTTTGTTGTTTCTTTGTTTCTTTTATTATTCATATTTATATGTTGAATGTATAAAGTCAAAGTCAAAAAGGCAAAAGGCAAAAGGCAAAAGAAAAAGACAAGAAAGAACAGAAGAGTAAGAGAATTTTATTTGGCTGTGGCCAAATCTTGGATATCCACCATTCACAAATCATGATATTTTTATTCAAAGTCTGGTTCAGTTTTCTCCGCAATAAATTGAAATTGTAAATATAAAAAAAAGGGAAATTTGAAATTATATAATTTTATGAATGGCCACGTGGCCAATTTGTATGATTTTTTAAACAATTGAAAGTTAGTTTAGTTCCTTGATGGTCCTATTTTGCTAATTTGTATAAAAATCTATAAAATTGAAATGTTCAGTTTTTGCACTAATTGGCTTGATTTTGTTTTTTTTGCCTATAAAAAAATGGTTTTAACCAAATTTGGGCTGATTGCGACTAGAAAAGGACACATGGACAGATGGAGACAGACGGACAGACTGACAGACAGACAGACATATAAAGGAATAGACGGATAGATAGACATATTTAAGGCAATTAAGAATTTTATGCTGACAAACATAATGACAAAATGAATACACATCCAATTTTTGGGTGATGGGGGATGGGTGTTGGGTGATGGGTATAATAAGGAATAGAAAAAAAGACAGAGAGGTGTAGCAACATTTATGGCGGTGTTGACTTTCTGGTACTTTATTCAGGTATGTTTGGTATAACAAATAGAACAATATATATATGAACAATTTATAATGGATAAGTCGCATAACATACAAATTGTTATAGTTATATGCAAGTGACGCAATAATCTTTAAGTACATATTGATATATTAACCATAAGTTTAAGTAGTGCAAAGACTTATACAACAGTCATCATAACTAATATCACTAACAGTATTTTTGCGCCACCATTGTCATTCTGTATTATTATCCTGAATGGCAGCAGCAATAGCAACAATAAAAACAACAACAATAAAAGGACAATGATAATAATAACAACAATATATTTAGTGCAGTATCCTGTATACTTTGCTTCGTTAATTCCGTTCCGGTGTAAGTTATTTTAATTGCTTTTTTTTAAATTCTTTTCTCTCTCTTCTCGTTTTTATAATCATTAATTCTGTCGCAAAAGGCACTTTCGTTTTATGGTAAGTTTTGTTTCGCATCAAAAAAAAAAAGAAAAAAAAAGAAAATAAGACAAGTAGAAAATAAAGTAAAGCCACAATATAATCATATAAAATAAATGTCATTAAACATTCTGCTTAGATTTAGCACATTGAATTCTGGCACGAATCATGCCAGTAAAACGTACAAATTTATTTTCTAATATAAATCAATACAATGACGCTATTAATTGTGCGTTGAAATTATACCTTGTAGTAGAATAAAAAATTAGAAAAATTAGAGAATTTATGGTCTCAATTCTGTATTCAAAATCATAAAAATGAAATCTGAAATAGCGCTTTATTAGTTCTACAGTTTTCACAAATATTTATGTATTTTGACAATGCTTAAATGGAGTTGGTTTATATCTATTGAACTTTAGATACGCCTATTTACCATTTTAAAGAGTTATTTGTTTTTCATACTTTCAAAATTCTTTACTCGGCTTTTTTTAATAACTCAATACTATGATACTACTTGGATCTCTCTGCAATTTAAATTAGCCAGATTAATAAATTTAAAAAAAAATTACATATTAAAAATTTCGCTGTGTTTTATTTGATTTTTGGGTGTTTCTTCCGCAAAGACATGAACTTTAATTAAACAAATATTTTCCATTTTGTTTGATGGCCTTTTATCATCTTGGTTGCGCTCTTCAAATTTCTGGTCCTTAACAGAGAAAAACTCAAAAAAATGCCATTTTCAGATTCTTTTTATCACTGACTTATTTGCCATGTAAAAAGTTTTTTACACTTTGAATTAAATGATAATCCTAAGGAGCAAAGTTGTGGATATAAGAACAAAAAACTTGAGGTGCCAAAAAATTCTAAAGAACTTTATTGTCAACCTATTATAATAATTATTTAAGTATTTGAGGGCTACGAAAAATGTTGGTTGCATTTTTTATTTTTCTATTTTTAATTTATTTATTCTTTTTTTTTTTGTTTTTTTTTTGCTTTTATTGTTCTGATATTCTGTATCGTTTCACTTATTGTGGCGCAATAATTATTACATTGTAGCAAGAAAAAGAAAAAAAGTCAATTATCTCTTATATTATATGTTATGAAATATTGTCTGTGGCCATCGAACATGCCACAATGACGCCCTAAACAATTATCAAAATACTGTCTGTCCAGTCAATTCAATTCATTTCAATTCAGTTTCAGTTTCAGTTTCAGTTTCATTCACTTCAGTTTCATTCACTTCAGTTTCATTCACTTCAGTTTCGTTCAGTTCAGTTCTCTTCAATTCAGTTAAGTTCAATTCAATTTAATTGAGTTTAGTACAATTTCAGTTTGTTTGCTGGAATATTACTATAATCATTGTTGTTTAAATTATTTTTTACATCACATCACATTACAACATATCACATATTCTATAAATATTTATATGTAACAAACTATAATAAAAATGCATGCGTTTTTTATGGGGCAACAGAAAATAACTTACACATTATATTCAGCGTTTTCATATAAAACATGAAAATTAATTTCAAAAATAAAAAAAAAACAAAGAAAAACGTAAAAGGAAATTGAAGTGTACAACACCTTAAAATCAACCCAAACAAATGATGACATAAAAAGTTAAAGTTTTAAGTGCCATATTTTTTTTCCTTTAAGGCTTAAAAAAATATGTCATAAATAGTATAGAAAGTTCTTTTTTTTTATAAAATCAAATCTTTTATTTCATTTTATTTTCTGTTCTATTTAGTAAATTTATTTAGAATGAAGCATTTTTAGAAATTAATTAATGCATTGCATACACCAGCAAACAATTTGCTACCTTTTTAAATTATTTTAATTAAGTGATTTGAGTATTTACAATTCAAAAGAAACAAATAGAAAGTCCATTTATTGTACTTTATATTCAAATTGTGAGAATACAAATAACATTGATTCTTTCCAAGTAAAAGAAAATAAATGCCGTCCAGTATGTTTTTTAGTTTTGTTTTGCACTTTCTATTTCATTAGATTTAAGATCTTCGTTAAAACTGAATAATAATAAATTAAATTGAGTTTCTTACATTTTATGTATTTTTGTGTTTTTTTTTTTTGTAATTCTAACCAATACAAGTTGAGCAGTACACTTATTTTACGAAAATAATTTAGGAATTTTACGAGGCCTGTGTATCATTGAACTGCACCAACTTTTGTTTCGTTAGTAGTCATGTTTGTCCGTCTACTTGTTCTTAGTTTTTGTTGTTTTAAGAAAATAATTCTTCAACTTAATGGAAATTTTCAATTTTTTCTTTATTATAAGTAAAAAGAATTAGGGAATTTATGATAGGTCGAGGCCGTCTCTTAATTACTTTATACTATTTTGTTTTATGTGATTAAAGTCAAAAGGGAGAATTACAAGCCAATAAAATTGAAAAAATATTGTAATATTCAAATTATTTAAAAAGTTTATTAGATGAGAGGTGGTTCAAAAAACAGATCTATCTGGACCAAATTTTGTACATATGTTTTTTATGTCAAAATAGAAAGCGGTGCCAATTTTCGTTAAGGTATATTCAAAATTGATCATTTTGCCCATATATAGATTTTTTTCGAAAAAAGTTTTATAATGGAAGTGGAAATGGAGTGGATCTGGACTAAATTTAGTACGAGTGCTTTTTATGTTACAGCATAGGTAAGCGCCAATTTAAGTTAAAATTTATTAAAAATTGTACTGTTTTTTCATATAACGACTTTTTTTTAAGAAAGGCATTATGTGAGACGTGGTCATAAAAATGTGCCGATTTTAACCACTTTCAATAGGCTTCATTTTTGAGCTAAAATATCTGTAAAATTATCACAAGTGGCATGCAATTAGATGGACAGATAGTCAGACATACTTAAATCGAATCAGGAAGTAATTCTGAATAAGAACGTGATTTGTTTGGGATATTAAAACGTGCATCTATTTGAACTACCTCTGAGTGTTACATACATCTGCATAAATTTATAATACTCTATACCGCAAGTGGTGTACTGTGTAAAAAGCATAGTGCAAAATTTTTCGCTTTTTTTTTATATAATAACATTTTTAAAATACAAGTTTTGTGATTTCTGCATTGACGTATTCGTAAAAGTATCTCTGGATAGTTATCCATAAAAGCCCAGGATTTAGATCGAATAAAAAATAGATATTTATGTAAATCTATTGTTACAAAAGGCTGTATCACAAAAGTAACTGAATATAAAAACGAAAAATTGTGTGTAAAACTAAATGCAAATATGAAGGGTATTTTATAAAATATTTTATAATATCATTACTTTCTCTCTTAATGGAGCACTACTTAGAAATGCTCAACTAAATATAGGCCATTAAATCCTTTTTTGGTTAAGAGAAATATTGAAAATGCGGATATTATGAAAATATTATTTATAAAAATATTAAAAATTACTATGGAATGGAATTACAACAATCTACATCCATTTCCTTTACTTGATTTCTTACGAGTTCATTTTACGAAATATAATAAGGAATGAGGCTCTAAAATACACAAAATGATTAACAAATAGGACAAGTCTAATGGAATTCGGCAAATTCAATCTGCTTGCTATATAAACGCTCAATTTGCAAGCGTTGCCTTATTTTTATTGACAAAATGGATTTTGCAGTCAAAATTTGGGCTTATTTCATTCAAATAGTTTCAATATACTGAAACAATGATTTATTACAGCCTGTCGTATATAAAATAATCAAAATTATTAATCTTTTCGTATAATAATTTTTCTAAGAGGCTTTGTTGCTGAAAGACTTCCATTGATTATTAGTATTGGATTTTAGGTTAAATCTGATTTTTGCATCAAATTGCATCCGTGTACTACAAGGAGTTAATTGATTACACAAATATAGATGGATGGATATTAGATAGATAGACCGATGGAAGAAAAAATCTTAAATTTATTCCATAAAGATAAAACTGAAATTAAGTTTATTTTTCAAGTATAAAGCAAAATGCAGCCAGTGTCGTTTAGGAGTAGAATTTAAAGTATAAAATTAGGCGTTCTTAAATAAATGCCTTATACCTTTTAGAATATTTTAAGAAGTGTTGCCTTGTTGGCAAGTTTATACAAAATTAATCCCAATCGAAAAAGTATTGTGCCTTTATGTATAATCATTTTAAAATTAATATATACTTTGAAATGTTACATAAACTTTTAAAAATGAAAATGCTTTAGAAATTCTAAAGTTTTATATAGTTTTATTTTAAACACATAAAGCAAAAACTATTGCAAAAGAATTCTTAGATAATTTTTTTTTTTTTGTAGCGATTTATCAAGTCAAATTCGCAGAACATTTTACATATAAATTTATCTCTTTGAAGTATGTTTATTCTCTTACTTCGCTTTCATTGCAATTTGTATGTCAAAAAAACAAAGCAAGAAATAATTGAACAGAAAAAGGAAGAGGAAGAAAAGAAAAATTAAGTACAGCACATTGTTAAAGTAAATAAATGTCATACAACCTTGACAACCGATTTATTTACTTTTATTATTAGTAAATTAAATGCCAATATGGTTTTCATCACTCGATAAGACACAAAACATATTTCTATTGGAAATAAAAAATGTAACATTCAAAAATATTATCATAAATTTATAACAATCGATAAAGAAAGACTTTCTAAAAAAAGAATTTTAAGCTCATTCTTTTAAACTTTATTTTACAAATAGTTGATAAACAGATATATACAATAAAGTTTTAGATCTTGACAGGAAAATGTTTATTGGAACTAACCTTTTATAATGTTACATTAAATTTGTAATAAATGAAACAACTATTTAAGATTTTTTATTATAGCAATTAGATTCTATTTCAAGTACTCTCTTGTTAGTTTACTTTAAATTTATATTTTACATTTCCATTTACATTTTACATTACATATAAAATTTAACAGTTATTTAATTGTGTGAAGCGTACAATATGGAAATTTCTCTGATTGTGTGCAACTGATTCTAACTTATGCTCTTTGTAACATTTTATAATGACAGGACTTTTGATGTTTTATATTAAATACGCAATGTAAGCAAAAATAACACGCCGATTGTACGAGTGTTCATACGAATAGATTATTTGAATTACTTGTTTTTGGGTTTTTCTTCCTTTTCTCTATGTTTTTCTCTAATACTTTTTCTTACCAAAACTAAGCAAAGATATCAAGATGTCTCATATGTCATTAATATCCATTTAAAATGTCTTTAGTATTTTGCTTCTATTAAAATGTTATATATTTTTACAAATATTATATTTCAAGTACATTGTGAAAAGTCAAGAAAGTATCAAATAAAAAGTTTATGACACGTGAAAAAAAATGAATTAAAAAAAAATCATAAATTGAGGTCTTACAAATTGATTATTTTTACAGATCACTTTTAATTTAATAAAGTTCTAAATAAAGTTCTGAAAAGAAGTTTTAGTCGGTTGGGAAGGACATTTAAATATTCTGCTCTCGTTTTGTTTAATCTGACTAATAAAAGTCAATAAAATCCGATAGACTTTAAAAACATAAACAAATTTTTCTTCTCCAATGATGTGGCAACCTTTTTTAAAGAAGAATATCTAAAATATAGATTTCTTTTAACCAACTTGGGTAAACTTATTAAGTACATCAAAGTTTTGTTATCGTAAGGCAAATTCTTTCAAAAACTAAACTACTTTAAAATTATAAAATTGTAACTTTTTTCCATAAAATAACTTTATTTCGATAAAAGTGTTTTATAAAGAGAACGATGTAGAAATGATCTGATTATGAACAATTTCATTAAAGTATATCTTTGGCCAAAACATGTTACATGTAAGTTGATTACAAATTTATGGGTACAGCCGTTAGATAGATGAATTTATCTAAAGTCCTTCTTTGTCTGTATAACAAATTTTGTCTTGTATCACAAGTATTGTAGAGTATAAGTACTTTCCGAGCCAAGTGAATGCAATCGAATATATTTTTTTGTTTTTTTTTGTTTTTTTAAGAAAAATATTTGTAAATGATAAACCTTTTAAATACTTAACTTAATAAACTCTCACTAAAATTTTGTTAAACTTATAAATAGTGTAAACTTTTTTTCTTATGATAGAATTTCAGCAAATATAAATTGTTGCCTCAAGTTGTGCAAATAAATATTATTATAGTAAGGAAGAAGAAGAAGAAAATAAGAGTACATACTTAAAGTGGTTATTTGCTTGTAGCTAAATATTGAATGCAACAATAACGACAACGAAATAATATTTACAAGGACTGTTGACGAAACGGTTGATGAAAGTAAAATTTCACATAATGGACTGCACTATGCAACAATTTTACTCAATTTTTTTTTTGAAAAATGTACAAAAAATGTACAAAAAATGTACGAAAAATGTGCCAAAAACGAAAAGAAAACAACATTAGTAAAAGCGCAACCTTGTTTGAACGGCCATCGATGCAAGAGCATAAGTAAAATTGAATACTTCAAGTGATATATCGCATATCAAGGAAAACAATAAAACGTTAAAGACAGTGAACTATTTAAACTGTGTAAATAAAATGGATGAAAGCATCAAACTTATTGCGATTAATTTCTCTTAGATAAAATCAATCTGTATGTGTATGCATGTGTGTTATCTTTCGATGAGTGCAATAAATTGCACTTAACTATTTTGCACTTTTACACGTCAATCTATGTTAAAATCTGATTATCCAACATGGAACATAATTAGATGATGGTATGCAGCTTACAAATGTATGCTGTACTAATTTAAGTCAACTACATGGATTCAATATATACATATATATATATTATTTAGTGTAATATATTAACCGCTTTTATTTCTTCATGTTATTTCCGCTCAATTGAACTTTGTTTACCCTTCTTGCCACTACATAAAAACCCATTAATAGAAATGTTTATTTGAAAATAAAATTATATTGGATTTATATTGAAAAAAAAGAGTATCTTAAAACAGTTCGATTATATCAAATGAATACACTTTTAGAGTAACGGCATGTCAAGTTTTATATCCTAAGTTTATAAAAATTGTTAATTGTCTATCTAAAGAGACATCTAAAGATGTATGCATTTTTTCAGCATTAAAATAAAAGGAAAGAACCTGCGAGAGAAAGTCAATACTTGGCTGTTAACAAGAACTACTAATGCGTTTTGTCCAATTTGAAACTGCTTTTAAAATTACATTGATAGATTGTTTACAATGGAAAAGAAGACAATCAATGACATAAACAGTCTAGAATTAGAACGATTCATGTTTTAATGGTAATTTCAAATGTGTTTATAATACATAATCGTTGACACATTTTTTAGGGTATAAAAAATATCATCATCACCTTTAAAAGGTGGATAAAAGTGTATTAATATTTCAATTTTATTTTTTACACCTAACACCTAACACATAATATGTGTAATAAAATGTGTAATAAATGTAAATGCGTGTAAACATTTGTTATTGAAAGCTATATCAATGTAATGTTCATTTAAACAATATTCCATAAAAAAGTCCATTATTTCTATGTCAATTGAAATTTCTGTATCAATTCAAAATTATTATCTTTAGTTTGAAAATAACTATCATTATTATTTTAGTTATTAAATTATCACTCCACTAGATATTTATACGTATATTTCAACGTCCAAAAGTATGCAACATATTTTTTTAAATTGTTAAAATGGCTTAAATTAATCATTAAATTATTAAATTATTGTGCCTTAAATTAATCATATTGAATGTTGAATCATTATTTATTACTTATCTTTAAATAAGTGAGTTAAATTTTATATTCAATTTTTTTCTTGTATTATTGTGCATGATGTACCTTAAACCGTTTAGTGTTCATATTAAAAGTTAAACGGGTCTGTAAATGTACAGAATTGACCAATTGCCTAGAATTCACATAGCATATCGTTTCATAAAGACCTATTTTTGCCCAATAAATGAAGAGATACGGTCTACATTAACACATTTTAGAAGAGCGGCTTATATTTTACAAGCAATTTTACTTGAATAAATTTCAGATGTATAGACAAAATTGTAGAGAATTCAGTAATTGTCCTCAATTAACATCGAAATTTTTACTTATTTGTCTATCATAATATTCTTATAAAATATTTTCTTAGCTGTAATAACACAGCGAAATATAACTAATTGTTATAAAATAAATTTCTTTAATGCAAAACAGCGATTTCCAAACTTTAAATGCGGCCACCGTCCATTGAAAAAGAAAAGGTCGAACGTCATCATTTAAAAAAAAGTATGCGAATACAATTTTTCATGTATATCAAAATGATATAATTTATTGCGGTTTCCATTTTGGGAAACACTGATGTAAAGAATGTCACAATATATATATATATATATATATATATATATATATATATATATATATATATATATATATTTGTCTTTCTGTGCTTAAATAATGATTCTTTTTCTATATGCAGCTCTTAAAACAAACGCACAGTTGCAGTGAAACAAAAAAAAAAAAAAAGGAAAAATGAACATGAAAAACACATGGAAAAAAAATTATAAGGAATAAGAAATGAAAGCATTTGCGAGCAATTTACTATAAAATAAAGTATTATATGAAAAGGAAATGTTAAGCTTTTATACTTTTGTGCAAAATACTACTTTATAAAAAAGCCGATAAAAAGTTTAAATAAAGCAATAATAATCTGTTTATTTAAAGTAGATTAATTTTCAGTAAATGATTGCTAAATAAGTAAATAAGTTGCCACGCCTATCCTATTAAAGAAACTTAATACATAAAAGTTAGAATTTTGTTTTTGTATCAGAAAATGAAATCATATTAGAAATTATTTTATGAAAATTCGTCTCACCTCTCACGTTTGTCTGAAAGGGTCTTGTTTTTCTTGAAGTGTGTTCCATATTTTGTATAAATGTTTAGTCTAAGTAGTAAATAGTAAATGTGAGAGAGCTAATTGTGAAATCTAAACAACAAGTTTTCGGTTTTATTTGTCACATCTTGATGCATTATCCGTTTAAATGGGCACAAAATCCACCACTCGCGCTTACTGTTATAATATAATTATTCATCATATTAATTTTGTAAGATTTTTATTTATTTATTAATAACTCTAAGTTATAGAATTCATAACCAACAGATAAGTGGGTACTAAGAGTCTTGGTTGTCTTTTCTTTGTAAAAATTCTTCTAATCGCAAATTCAAAGAGATAAATTTACTAGGTAATGATTGACATTGTAAAACGAACCTGATTGACAGCTAAAGGTTATACCTAAAGTAAGATGTAGACTAAAAATGACCCTGATTTTCCACCATAAATGGCAGTAAATAAAAAACTGAAATTCTTTAGCGTCTATTCAAATAGAATCGAATTATTCAAATAAATCGGCCACGTTACAATGATGCTGAAATTATGCAGCATCACTGTTTCACTTTGTTTATGCATGCATTTTGTAATTAATTCTTCAGGAAGAACTAAATATTTATTAAAAAATTTATAACACATTTCAAGTGTGCTGCATTTTCTGTCCCAAAATTCAAGAAATTTGCTCTGTTTGCAAAAAATTACAACTCATTGAATTTTTATTTGTTTATACTTATAAATTTTTTAACTTATTATTCATGAGAGGTGTATGAGGTGTATAATGTTGAAAATTTGTCAGTATGTCAATATATGGTGTCGCATTATTTATTTTAATATTTGCAAAAATCTACTACGCGTACTTAAAATAATAATACATTGAATTGTAACACGATACTATAATAAAACATCGAATTTTAACTTGATGTATCATTAACACACTTAAATTTTTTTTGGTTCACATCATACATATAATATATAAAGTTAAAATTTGTTTAAAAGGTGGGATAAAAATGAAGAAATAGGCAATAGGCAATAGGCAATAGGCCTCTTCAAATTTTTAATTGAAAATTTGACAAATCGATATTACAGCAAAGCAAACAATAATTATACTATATTATATTATAAAGTGCAATTTCTATTTCTATTCTCATGGTTATATATAACTAATTACTTCAAAATATTAAGGACTTTATAGTTCGCAGGGGCCAATTCTTAAAGTCTTTGTTTAATGTGATTAAAGCCAAATAAGAGAAAAAAAATTGTAATTTTTCACGTATTTAAAAAGTTCGCTATATGGGAGGAGATTAAAAAAATAGACTAATCTGAAGCAAACTTGGTATATACATTTTTTAATGTGTGAATACAAGACAGTGCCTACTTTCATTAAAACTTATTCAAAATTGAACCTTTTTGTCCATATAAAGCCTATTTTTTGAAAAACGCGTTATATATGAAAATTACTCGTAAAACTTGACCGATCTGGGCCAAAATTGGTATTGTTTCTTATATTAGAATACAACTAAGTGCCAATTTATGTTAAAATATATTAAAAATTGTAATTGTATTTCCTCGTAAAGACTTTTTTATGGTCTTAATTCAATCAATCAATTTCAATCAATTTTTAATAGGGTTTGTTTCTGAGCGAAATTATATCTACATTTCAAATTTTACTAAAATATCTCAAAAATTGCGATCTGCAGCTTGTACGAAGATGGACAGACATACAGACAGACTTAAATTTAATCAGAAAGTGATCCCGAATGAATTGGTACAATAAAAGGTGGATCCATTTCAACTCCGCTTGGGTGTTAACTAAATCTTCACAAACTTATAAACTAAGTGGTATAGGGTATAAATAGAAATTGTATTTTTTTGATTGTTTTAGATTTTTATTCATTACAATATCTGCGTGGTGGGTCTACAGGATTTAGCTATAATTGCAAAACAATTTATATCAAAATAAAACGTTTAATATGACCTTCAATAGTTTTGGTATTTAAGTCAAAACACCCTTATCTACAAAGTTTCATAGAAATGGCAAGAAAATTTTCATCGATATATCTGAAAAATTCCCTCAACCGGGGAACACTTTAATTAAAGTAATTCTGAATTGACCGATATAATAAAATATGAGTACATCTCAAGATATTTAGATCTTGGAGTGCGTCTAATCATCTGAGTGAGCGTCTGCCATTTAATAAAAAATCACGAAGTAATTTACATTTTTGATTTATGATTGTCAGACGAAATTTGATATATCTTGTCAAAATATCTTATTAATGGAATACTTAATGGAATAATTCTTCAGTTGAAACAGAGTGCCCCTGTGCTGTAAAATTTGAAAACTACTATCGTGAACATAAAATGAAATATAAACATTTTTCTGAAAAACATGCTCAATTTGTAATCAATTAAAGAATTGTTCCACGAAATATATTTTTTTAAGAAGTAAATAAAAGTGCGGATCTCGATGATATGCTTTCGATATTGTACATTCTCTATTACAAAGAATTGCATTTTTTCTATATAACAATAATTTCTGTTATTTTTTTTGAGATATTTAAAAATTTTTAAAAATATATATATTTTACAAGTGTTTGATGTGAATAAATTTATGTAAATTATATAAAACATAAATGTTACAACTTGTTATTAAATGATACCGTCTTCATTTTAATAAAATTATGTTGTACTTTCTGAAGCATAATAATCAAAGATTTGAATTCTAACCGAATTATTTAATTACCTTGTTGAAATATAATGCGAAAATATTTCATAAACGTAACTAAGTACGACCTTTAATATTTATAGAATTGGATTCTGCATTTAACTGGAAGTAACTCTTATCTATATCGAAATTCAGAATCATTTTCTGAAGCGACTTTAAGAAATCTGTATGATTTTTTAGATTTTTGTTTGATGCTTCACCAAATAATTCTGTGAAAGATTTTGTAGATATTTTGTGTAAATGTTTTGGCCCAAAAATTTTAAAATTTTCATAATTGAATGAAATGGGAAAATTTGTATAAATAAAATATGGTGCAAAAACTTAATACGTTTGATCAGATATATCGATGCAAAATTGGCATTTTAATTTAAATACAAAATACACATTAGAATAGTCTATTTTTTAGATTAGGTATTGAATATAGTTCTATCAATTATTCCATAATCGGTGTTGATCGACTGTAACGTGCCACGAAAGATGTAAATTTAAATTATAACGTATTAATAGAATAGAAAATTAGAACTTTATGTTTATGTGGCATTTGCAATGTGACATGATGATTGCGTGTTTCAAGTAACTTTTAAAATATGCATATTGCATCTAGATTACATGATTTGATTAACTATAATATAAATTTTTATATTTTATACATATTATTATGCCATAACAGTTTATGGGATAGTATCAGCAAAATTCGAACCAACATGCGTAGAAAAGCTATTCAAATATCTTTTCAATAGGTATTTGGCCCAGATTTCTTTAGAAATGCTTTCATATTTTTAATAATTTAATATTAATGTTTTTAATATAATTATATTTATAATTTACATTTGAATTGCTTTAATCCATATATCCATAATAAGAATTCTTTGTAAATGCAAGAGAAATTAATATAAACGATATTCTATGACGTTATCAAATGAGCACAGTAAGAGCCTTGCACTGTGTAGGCTATGGCAGTCTGTAAAGGCCGTACTTTATGGAATTTTAAAAACGGCAAAAGATAGTTTTATGAAAAATTTTAGTTTTCTCTGTAGATTGGCTAAAATTCTAATTTTAAATTGGGTCATATTAAAAAGTGGTTTCTTTCATATAAGAAAATTACCCAGATATACACCATAACAGTATGGGCAACAATTTTTAAAGTCGTACGATTCCCATAATTTTTTGTTTACCTTTAATTCGGAACAGGTTTATGTAAATTAGTCTGGGAAAGACATGCAAGTGATTGCAGTAGCAAATTTTCAATTTCAATTTCATTGTGAAAAATTGTTTGTTCCATTAACTTTCTTGGTTTCCACGAAACTTTTTCAGATAGTCTGATAAAGTTGGTATTATGCCACTTGATTTTATAACATAAAATCAAATGAGAAAAGTTTGTAATTATTGAGAACATAAGTCAACAATAATGTCCTTAAGAGATTCGAAATCCGAAGTAGAGACGGTTTAAAGTTTGTTTGTTGGTAGGACTTTAAAAAGCCTTCAGTAGACATTTGGACTTTTCTCAATCATAGCTGTCTATTGTGTTGAGGATATAAACAGGTAGACCTTTAAGATGGTCACTTAATATTTCTCTGTACATAAATAAATAAATAAATAAATAAATTAAATTGATGAAGTCAAAAGAATGAGTGTTCAACAAAAAGAATAAGAAAAATATATATATTTATATCCTTTAAAGAATTACAAATTGTTTGAATATTCAAACTTTATTATAAACATATAAAAAAAAATTGCATCTAATAATTTTGCTAATGCAATAAAACAGTTACAGATTGTAACATATTTTTGAGAAGAAAAATTCTTAATAGTATTTACAAATGTGTTATTTATTAAGCTCACAGTTGAAATAAAATTTATTTTTGTTTCTGTTATTATTATTATTATTGTTGTTGTTGTTGTTAATTTTTTACGGTCAATCAATCAATCAATAAATGATGAATGATGGTGATGACTTTATCTATTTAAACAAGTTTGCCACACAATACTACAACACGTTAATAAAATGATGTATACACATAAAAGTATTCTTTTATTACATATGATGGGATATATAACTTAATTTATTGATTTGAATGCAAACTCATACATTTTATACATTTTATGCATTTTGTTTCTTCTTATTTCTCTTTATTATCATTTCAATGATGGAATAGAGAAATATCCTTTAATTTTGAGGCAATTTGAATTGTTATCATTAGCACTATTACAATTCAAACATTAAATGTTGCTTTACTCTGTTTATTTATTTATTTATTATTATTATAATGGTCTCAGATCCATGAAATCGCATTCAATTCGAAATTGCCGTTAAATGGAAACGGAGAAATCGCGCGCGACACTTTACAAACGTATTATGCTTATTAAATAGTTTGACATTTTTTTTATTTTCATTTTTATTATTTAGATTTTGTAAACTTTATAAACTTTATGTGTATTTTGGGTAAAAAAAAAATAATAACAAATATAAAAACCAAATCGCGTTTTAAGATACTATCGTTAACGCGTTTATCACGTCTAAAGATAACGCCGTCTTAGAATCAACTAAAACTACGATAAATTATCCTATCAACCATAAAATGCATTAACATTACAGAAATATAAATCAGCAAAGAGAAAAATCCATATCGTATCACACCTTTACCATATAACAATACATTAACATTATGCATGTGAATGGGGATGTGGTTGTGTATGTGTAAATGCGTTAAATAACTGAATTGAATTTGAACTCAATTGAGTTGTGTGAATATGAAGTGAATTCGGTTACAATGAGCAATGCAGGTTTTCTTCAGAGAGCAATGCCTGCATAATAACCGTTATTTTCTGTTTTTCTTTACTGTTACTGTTACTGTTATTGCTTCTGTTTCTGCTTCTGCTTCTGCTTCTGCTTCTGCTTATGCTACTGCTTCTTCATCTTCCTTTATTGTAGAAAGTTAACTGTGTTGCATTTTACTTATCCATGTAAAACGTAATAAATTTGTATGTGTAACAGGTACAAATAATTTACATTTGTATTAGTGAGAGAGTATGAGAAAGAGTTGTAAATGTTACACAGATTTGTAAATTCTATAATATGGAGAAAGTTTTTCTCATATTTATATGTAAATTCCTTGTTGGATTCTTTAGCAATAACAAAAAAAAAAAAAAGAATAATAGTTATAAAGAAACCAGAAATATTATGAAATAAGAAGTATAAAAATAATAAGATTGGAAAAAGTTTATTTGAATGAAAGTAAATTTCAAATGCCCTATACATGATTTGCATAAAAAATAAATAGTAAAGAAAAAGTAAGAAAATGTAGCAAAAGTGGGAGTGGCCAATTTTAGACAGACATCGTAAGATCATGTGTTAATTACATCTGGATTAATTTAGCTGTTTATTACTTATCTATAACTTGAGAATAACGAGAAAAAATATTACAAATATACACTTCAAAAAACCACGATGGGCGTGTCCTTTTAATAGACTTAGCCCACTTAGCTCAAAAACTAAACTGTGTGTAAGACTTTCGAAAATATTGTGAAATCTAAAGTTGTGACCAAGAGTAAGTTCCAAGAAAAGACTGACTTACTGATGTATAGACGGACAGACATTAATAGATCAATTGGAAATTTTTTAAACATGAGAAATATACAGATTTCATGGTCTGCATTATTAATTTTGACAAAGTGTACAAATATCCAATTTCAATTGAACTCTGAATATAATAATACCTCTTCACATAAATTGTTGTTGTTGTTTTTATTATTATAATACATAAACATTGAGGTCAATATGGTCTGGCCATTCCCTTTCTTTCTCTCTCTGTCGCGATTTCTCTCTGTTATAAAAAGAGTAACCAGTAATCAAAAAGTAGTTGTAACGACAACAACTGGTTAAATTAGATTTGAACCTACGCGAAGGATTGCAGAGGAACATGGATGAGATATTTAACATTTAACGCATACATATAAAGAGAGCTTTCGTAGAATTCTATGAATTCTGTTCAAATGTATCATTAAAATGAAAATGTTACATTAAAGTTTCTATTTGAGTGCTTATGAAATATAATTTTCTTTCATTATGTGCATTTGAAAATCTCTATCTCGCTCTTTCTATATCTCTCTTTCTCTTTCTCTAACACTGTCTTTGTTTTTTAAAGTGGAAATAGAAATTTCCTTAGGTGTATGCGTTTCCGGTAGGTTTTTGTGCTTAAGCTTTATGTGACATTTTCATATAAAAGCTTTATGGTATAAAATTCATTGAAACATCAAATTAAGAAAAAAAATCAGTTAAAGTCAAAATTGTTATCCATTAATGAAAAATACAAAAAGGAAAAAGAAAATCTACTAGTAAAACAAGAAATGTAATTGTTGTAAAAAAGTGAATTCGATTTGTAAAGTGGATCCATTAACATCTAAAACAAAGGGTCAAGGTCAAGTTAATCTCATGTCTGTCTCATAACTGTTGTAAACATTCTCCGGCTCACAATAATTCAGATAACAACTTTAATTTCAATTGAAAGCTGTGGAAGTTCTTACACTCAAATTGATATGTTATTGGCATAAAGTCAAATCGGATCAACGTCACGCCTACACAACAAAGTAAACTGAGATTATTCATCATCATTTTAAAGTAGAAATTTCTAATTTCTTGCTTATTTTGCATAATTCGGGTAGTTTAAGTATAAAATTGTTTTGAAAAATTTTCTGAAATTGTCTCTGGCCTCTCATCGATCTGCACAGAATCTAAAACGGATATTTGATTGTCTTAATCCTAATCATTATCTGAAAACAACATTGACTGCCAAAAAGAAATTAATTAATCAATGAAGTTTCGTAGCATTTAAAATTTATTTTCTCTGGATAATTGAAACGAATGTAAAGAAATAATTTATACAAAATCATATTAAAAATGGAAAAACTGTATATATATTTAAGAGAATTGAAATTTTACTTACAATTAAACAATCATGTTGTTTGCTAAATCCTAAATTTCAATGAATTTGAAATTATAATTTAATAATTGAAATTCTATTTAAATTATTTTAACTAAACTCTTTAACAATGATCTTTTTTCTTTTCTATTGAATATATAAAATTTTAAAGTGTACACATGCAAACACAAACGTACATATATATATATATATATATATATATATATATATATATATATATATATATATACATACACCGAACCAAAGCGTTACACTTTGAATATTATTAATTAAAAATTTCAATTGAATTTGAATAAATTTAACATCTGATGTTTTGTAAACGTATGAACGGCTAAATGATCACTAATTGAGAGACTTGTCGACAATAAATGTTAAAGTTGCAATACATGAAATTTTTAGGTATATTTGTTTGTTGTGATGCCAAGGTAAGATATAACAAGTAAATGGATAAGAAATAACAATGGCAACAGCAAAAATATCTTTTATAATTTTAGGCGAGATTTTCTCAATGTTTATGGACAATTAAACGGGCCATAAGTTCGAAATAATAGCTTTTGCAACATTCGGCCTGCGGTTTACAATGTAACTTACACATACACGTACAAGTCCATTGGGTTTTTTACGTACATACCTGCCGTAAAGGCTAAAGGGCACGGTACATTTATGTAACTTTTGTTCAATTTAACTTTTAATTTAAAGCTCATATTGCACTTTATATGCGAAGCTTAAAAATTTGATAATCAGATCTTCCCTAAAACCCCTGGGCCTTAGCCAGGGCGCCAGTCCGGCTTTCCATTTTATAGGGGAAATGGAATCGCACAAGACAAACATTTAAAATATGTTTGAACGTGCTTCTTTCGCAATAGGAGTACAGCAAATCCCCCGATACCAGCTCTAATATCCCTACAGTAGACATTATTACAACTAATGATCCCATGGTATGTAATTAAATTTCTGGTTCGATCACGCGAACTAATACGTGACACCATAAAATCGGCTTTTCAACAAACTCTTCATGAGTCACTTTTAGTTGAGCTGGTGCTTTTCGGAACTAGTCGCCCCCTCCTGCACATACATAGAAATATAGAGATCAACTGACTTAGATGCCTGAGAGAGATGCCTTTTGAGAAAAAGAAGCAAAACAAAAAACAAAAAAAAAAAAAAAGAAAATCAAGCAAATTGTATAAATGAAATGAAATCGTAAAAATCGTTGATAGAGTAAAGAGTCAATAATAATAAAATAAGAACAAATCAAGCATAAAAATTAATTGTATAAATATGCCAAAATACACACAAGAATGAACGGGTACGGTTACTGTGCACGCAAGGCGAGAAGCGAATCATTCAATTGCGTATAAGTCAAATATCAATAACTTGTTTGATTATGTATCAACAATGAATGAGATGAAGCTGTAAATGAATTACTGTTCAAAGCTTAAGTAAAGCCATTGTAAACTTAAAGTAACTCAAAGTAATTTACATTAAATTTTACTAAGAATATGAAACGATATGTTAGTGTTGGATTTTAGAAAAGGCGAGAGGAATGCACGCACTTAAACAGAACACCTAAAGGCAATTTTGTTGGTTTGTCGTTTTTTTGTTTTGTAAAATACAAAGAGGCAATTAAATACACTATTATATGGAGAATTTGACTTGCCTTGATTGTAAACTTGATTGAAAACTTGTTTTTTTTTTTAATTTGTATTTTTATTTTGCTTTTATAAAATTTTTTTTGGTTAAGAATATTTTATACAAAAAGTCATTACGTATAGGCATGTAAACACCCACAATTATATAAAATTTATTGAACACTATTTGTGTTCATTTATTTTTAATTGATCATAAATTGAATCTTGAAAGCAAAGCATCTTGAATAAACTTAACAATCATTTAGATGTTCCATTCTCTTGCGTCACTTAATTCGAAAATATTTTTTTGAAAAAATTAATATAAATGTGTCTAGTTGTGTTACTAGTTTGGAAAAATTCACCTGCTATATCATTTCATAAATTTGATTCATTTTATAAAATTTCCCAGAAATGGAATCACTAAAAACTCCTACATCAAAAAAACAAAAATCGTATCTTTTTAAGTGTGTTCATTTCACATACCACTTGTGGTACAGGGTATTATGAGTTTGTGCAGATATTTGTTACACCCATAAAGAGTTATCTTTTACTATACACTTCACTTAAAAATACTTTCTGAATAACTTTAAGCTTGTTCGTCCGTCTGCCCATATAAATTTCTTACCAAGCTTTAAGGCGCAATTTATTAAGATATTTAAATGAAATTTGGTAGACAGCTTGTTTTTGGATTAGACACGAAATCTATTGAAAATGGTTAGAACTGGACCATTTTTACAACCACGCCCCATATAACTCCATTGTCATGCAAAATGGATGAAAGTTACAGTCTTGATTGGAATATAACGAAAATTGTCATATATTGGCATAGAAATTCTGTGTAGATTGGTCCCTTCTTTTGGACTCTTTTCCTTCCATATAACAAACTTTTCAAATTATATAAAATTCACAATTTTTTTACATTCTTGACTTGTCATTGTAATGTACTTGATTTCTTAATCGCCTTAAGATAAGTAGTATAGTGTGTTTATGAGTAGGCTTCCATTCAATTATAACTTGTTAGTCCATATAGCAAATGTAATTCATAGATGCTATTCCAAACATTTCAGGCATTATCTTATTATGGTCATACAATTCACTTAACTCTTATTAATATTTAGTAAAACTGTAATATGTACAAATGTTACACTGTCCAGACATATGTACATTTTTGTATGTATAAATATAGATTTAACAAATATCAAAACAGCAAAAATTGTTGTATGAATGCGTGAAAATATGCCATAACTGCTACAATATTTCAAGTTAACATCAAATTACTCATCCAATGGCCATTAATCAATCTGTTGTTGGTCAAATGTTGCTTCAACATAATGCCAGAAAAACAAGGGTACAAAATGTAGTACAATTGATTATGGCCGACTGATGAATACTTTATTGAATGGCTAATATCAACACACAATTGAAAATTTTGGATATGAGTAGTGAGTTCGCAGGCACCAGCTGCTATTCTAAAAGTATTTTTAAAAGCGAAGAATGTCAAATTTTTCAGTTGTAATTCAATCTGTCAATTTTCACTAAAAATTTATGCAGCGGTTAAATTTTTAATCATTAAATATTAAAACGTAAAAATTGAACTTTTTTTAGGATGGAGCTAAACTTGACTTATTTTTTTTAAATTCTCTAGAAGTTTTAGAACCATACCGTAATGTAATTCTTATGAAATTTTATTGCAGATTTTTTTTTTAAATAATCTACACATCGGGATTAACTAAAGAATTGTTTGAGTAATTCTCAGATGTTACAAATTGTTAAGTCTAAATTCCTTTATGGTCAAGCATTATATCACAGAGTACAGAGGATTCATTTAGAATTCATTCATATAAAAGAAAAGTGTAAAGCAACTTAAGATAAATCAGGAAAAAAGCATTCGAAGTCTCCGGTTGTTATAAATCGCGAATCCATTTTAAGTGTAAGTTTTCTTGGTTATTCCATATGTCTACATATAAGCACTTGTGAAATTGGTTCACGGACTTCACCCAATTTAAAAATGGATCATTTTTCTTTATATATGAGAACAAGTTTCATTACAATTCTTGACTTGTATGAATATTTTCTCTTATGATAAAAAGATACATTCGAAGCAATAACATTAAAATAGTTATATTCATATGTTGAAACTTGTGAAACAACATTTTGAAAGCAATACATTTTTCCATTTTTCCATCACGATTATGCTACAAACATGCCAAACATGAATATATATGGTAAAAGGAGATCTTTAAGCGATAATATAAGACATACGCGATGTTAAGTGCCATACAATAAATACAAGTTAAAAAAAATAAATTAGAACTTCATGGTCGATCGGAACCATTTTGCTTAATATTATTTAAGTCAAATAAAAGAATTGTTATTTTTAATTTATTTAAAAAGTTCATTAAATAAGATGAGATTCATCTTATTTGTATGTCAAAACACTACACAGTGCCAATTTTCGCTAAAGTATATTCAAAATTGAACATTCTGCCCATATAAAGATTTTTGCAAAAAAAGTTTTCTATGAGAAATAGTCGTAAAAGTGGACCAATCTGAACTAATTTTGGCATGCATATTTTTTATGTTTAAATACAATTCCGCGCCTATTTACTTTAAAATATATTAAATATTATAATTTTTCGCCACATAGCATCTTTCTTTAAGAAAGGCGTGGGACGTGGTCGTAAAAATGGACCGATTTAAACCACTTTCAAAGGGATACGTCTCGGAATCAAAACATATTTATGTACCAAACTTCATTAAAATATCTCTAAAATTGGGATCAAAATCTTGAACACTGACTGATACACACTTTGAAATCAAATCTAGAAGTGATTCTAAGTACTTTTGTGTATTACAAGCATCTGAAAAAACTTGTAATGCTTTGGTGTAGAGTATAATTAAGATGTAACCTATACCACTAGTGGCCATTTTCATATAAACAACATATATAACAATAATCCATTGCTACGTTTTATTAAATTTCTTTATGCTGCAAATTTTGATATGAATTTACTAATAACTGATTTCTAATTGAAGTAGCGTTTTGATACAACATTTCTTTAATTTGTGTAATGTATTTATCAATTCAATTTTCCAATATAAATGCATATTTTCTATAAATATTTAAACTTAAAATTCTTTTTAGTACAAATCAATTTGGTTAACAATTCAAATACGTACCTTTCAATTTTACTTATCCCACAATCAAAGCTTAAAATGTGTGTATATATATACACCATAAACAACACATAGGTTAAGAAAATCTTTGGAACCACGTTACTGTCATACATATCTTAAAATTTCTAGATAACTTTCAATTAAATAACATTTTGACAAATATTTTTCAAGTGATATCAATTGTGCAATTTTCTAAAAAAAAATTATGGGGTAGTCCATGACAAATGGATTTTTTAAAACGTTTCCGAAGTGAAAGCCACGAATTAACTTTGATATTCATATTGTGGGACGCGTTCGGCACTACCAAATTGATTGAGTCTCCTCCCAAAACCGAAAGCAATGCTACGTTTTAGAAGTCGATAACCACAATGATGAAATTGAGAAAATTACGCTTGGAATTAAGTACTCTCTCTCTCTCCTCTTCTTTAGAACTGGCTCCCAGTGATTTTATTCAAATATTAAGAAGCATTTTAAATGAAGAAATTTAGCATCAGTGAACGCAACTATTACTGCTCCTAAACTTAAGCCCACTTTAGAAGCAGTAACAAATCGCATTGTAAGATGAATAAGTTTGACTAGGAATGTTTTAGTTGAGAAGGCAAATATGGTAATATAAATAATCGTAATTTAAAGAGTAGATCAACAACTTATTGACCGGTTTATTACCATATTATATGCGCAACATAAAATAGATTTATTTTTTACATATTTTTTGTAATTTGCCATTTCCGTCTGTAAGTACTTCTGTTAATGTAAAGCTTCCGTTTACTGTCTTATCTACAGTAATTTATCTTTAAAAAAAAGCTTTTTTCATTATTATGATTTAATTTTCAGTTACGTTTTAAATATTTTCATCAAAATGAATATTTAACAAAATAATGAAAACATAAAAAGCTATTTATGGACTCAATTACTTCCATATACTTTCATAAAAAACTTTTAAACAGTTTTATAACTAGAAAATAAAATGTGATAAAATCGAACTTTGTGTCTCAAATTTTACAAAAATTCTATTTACTCTAAATTATGTTCATTGTAAAGTAATTTTTATAAGAGCATCTTCTTTAACACGAACTTGAACTCCTAGTTTACATAAATAGAATAAAAAAGTGCAAATTTTCCCTTTAAATTTTGTGCAATTTTTTTTTTGTAAGTGGATCAAATTTTACCCAAAGCACGATTTACTTAAAAATTTGAAATTTTCAATACAAGAATAAATGGACAAATATAATGACGAATCTATCTGAAACTTTTAATTTGCGTCATTTAAACGTAAAAAATGCTAAAAATTTTAACACGTAAAATTTTGCAAAATTTTGATCTTACCCAAAGTACAAGATGTAGCATCCAGGCTTAAGGTGACCGCTCGACATTTATTAAAAAATTTATTTGCTAATTCTAAAGCTGAATCTTTAATGCTATGCATACGACGTATCGGTGAATCTGGACATGATGTTGCCTTTTTTAGTGATGGACTTTTCTTTGTCAATATATTTACAGCGATTTGATGTTGTTGTTGCTGCTGTTGCAGTTGTTCTTGTTGATGATGAGAATTTATTGTTTTCGGCATTGTCGTATCTTGCTCAATTAATGACTGACAATTAGATTCAAAGCCTTCTTTAAATGCATTCTTCATTTTAGAAATTTTCTAATTATAACTATTTTGATTGTAATAAAGATTTTTTTCCAGCACTTTTACTATAAATTTTTATTCAGTTTTAATGTTGTTATTAATTTGACATCTTGAATAAAAATGAAGACGTTTCACATTTTGTTTACTATTTAAAAATTTTTTTAATTAATGATTTAACACGGTTAACAATTATAAATAATATTTTAGTGACGGTCTTCAATTACAAAAATAAGTAAATTACCATTTAATTTGATATAATTTTTTCACTTCTTTGAATTGACTGAATAAAAAGTTTTTTACGCATTTTTACTCCACATTGTTGAATATTTACAAATTTTAAAATAATTTTTAAAAAATCTTTACAAATTATATTTTGAAATAGTTAGTTTATAATATTAATAAGAAAAGGGAAAAATTATCCTACAGCACTTTGCTTAATGTAATGACAAAGTGAAGGAAATTCCTGGCAAATCAAGATATAAAAATATTGTAATTTTCAAATGTTTTGAAAAGTTCATTATGCGGGGGAACTTCCAAATATAGATCCATTTAGGCACACTTCAAAAGCCATTTAAAATAACTTTCATAATTCAATATAATATTTTAATAATAAGGCGTTACTAGAGAAATGATTGCAAAAAATTGGTCCGATCTAACAAAATTTTGGTTCTAAAAGCACTACCGCATATTAAATTTAATCTCAAATGTTTTGACTTAATAAACAAATATATGTTTTGACCATAATATAGTTACATGAATAGATTCTTAATAGGCGCATCTTTAATCTTTCAGTAAATTAAAAATTGGATTTATAGAGAGTTCTACTGCCTATGCCAAAAGTTCTCATAAATTAACAATTGAATATAGTCCATAAAAAATTCATAATTTCAATAGTAAAATCGAAAAAAAATTAAAAATTGGGTACTGAGAGTGAAGTACAGAATGGCGGTAAACTTACTTTGTGCATAAAATTTATGAATTGTATAATTTAAATACGAATTTTGTGGCTCTAATTTTTGTGGAATTCTGCTCTTGATACTTCACAAGAATTGAGATTATTCATGATTATTATTATGTATAAAATAACGTTCTAAAATATTTATCTTATAAATTTATTTCAACTATTCTAAATATGTGTTTATTTAAAGAGGCAGAGTGTCAAAATAATACAACAATTTTATTCACCATGCCGTACAACTTGAAAGAAAGCTTTTAAAGATAAATGAAATGAATGTACAATGGACTTTGCATGAATGATAATCATTCTGTAATAATCGTAGAATATGTTGTTGTTGTTGTTGTTCTTATATTGTTGTTGGGTTGTCGTATGTTATGTAAACATGCATGAAGTTATATAATTTTTACATACGTTTTTCTTCTGTTTTTTATTTTCTAAGAGTTATTACAATTTTGATTACATATGTATATATATATATATATGCCAAATTAATCTATCTATAAATGTGTATGGGTATAATAATTTGAATATGCATTCATATTTACATAATATTTACATGTAAATTTTTAAAGTAATTATTATTATTAATAAAGAAAAACAAAACAAAACAAAACAGAATAAAACAAGTTAAGGAAAAAGTTACATGTTGGCTAAGGCCATATGTAACTTTCTCCACACTGAATAGTTTAAATAGCTTGTTCATTCATTTAAAAACAAATAAGAATATTACACCCTACATGAATTGTTTAGTTACAATCAAACCACTCAGACCATATAATTTTTTTATTAAGTTATAAATAAAAATTTTTTTTACGAAAAATTGAATTTGAAATAAATCTGGTCAAAATGATACACAATTAATGGATCTGTTATGATAAAATGAGATTATATTCAACTGAAATCTTTATAGTAATATTTGCAAGTTTACAAGTTTCATTTAAAAGTTTACTTTTCAAGCAAGTGCTCTTTTAGAAACAATTCAATGTAAGCGATTCAACTCTCTTCTTCTAAAGTTTTTTTATAATAAAATACTAATTTGTAATGATTCTGAACTGATTATGAACAATAATTATAAAATTATTGTACCCATAAAATTGCTCTTTTTAGCTATAAGTGGAGTGCTCATTAAAATGATAAACTTATTTCGTGGGTAAAATTATAATATCAAGTGTGTATTTTAATTTTAATTTTGTAAAGTGGGCGCGACGAAATTACTTTACTATTAAGGTTGAGTACATTTTAAAAATCTTGTTTTATGTAGAATAAGTAACTGGAACTTTTAAGTTTCGGCCAGAGCAAAACTTCTATACAAACATCATTCAAAATCTTTTCTCTTTATAAATTTTTGCAATACTCGATCGGTGTGCAACACTTAATTCAATCATAATACTAACTCACAAACCAAAATTTTCAATATTATATAATCAAGTGGTAAATCGATATTTCTCTGTTGGGATCATAGAAAGCTTGCAAAAAGCGGGTAAAAAAAAAAAAACAAAACTCAAATGTAAACGAACAATTTTACATGACAACATTTTCTCAATTTCAAATTTATACATTGTCTAAAATTGTTACAATTTAAAAATGTATTTGTAAGATTCTTTGGTGGGAGGTATTGTGTAAATGTTTTTCAAAAAGAAAAAAAAAAACAAAAAAAGGTAACGAAAAATAAGTAAGGAAAAAGAAGCTTTAGATAAAGGGCATCAAAATATTTATTAAGTGTGAAGTAATTTATCTTCCAACTACTTTTAATGGACATTTTCTTCTTATTATTACAGTTGATGTTACTCACATTGTCATTAAGTTTGCAACGCCTAAAAGCAAGCTTCCAAAACTCTATAATCTATGGAGATGCTTGAACGGCATTATATTCTGAATCGAAATAGACATGTCTATCCGTCTGTCTGTTTCTCTGTGCATAGTAAACATTCTATTATAAATCGACTTCAAATTGAGTAGAAACATTGAAAGTTCAGGTATACAGGTAGGTTATGAAAAATGGGCCAAATTGGTCACATTAAACGTCCCCAATATAATCTCGGTTTGAAGCAAATTTTATAGTTTTTCGCTCATAACTTAAACAGTGAAATAGGCAAAATTATATCAATAAATTAAGTACCAAGTAGTGACTCGTTGGTTGGTATCGAAGATTTATACCCAGCCAAATATAATTTTCTCCATTACTTTTTCTTATTTTTTTATTGGTGCAATATAAAAATTTAAAAAGATCTCCGTTTTTCATCATATTACAATATTTTTGCTTCTTTCTACTCAACGAAATGTTCTTGCGTGTTAAGGAAATTCAAAACAAAACAAAAAAGAAACCAAAAAAAGGGAAACAAAATAATCCCAAAAAAAGGAAAGAAAAACAAAAAGTACAATAATGAACAATCCACAAGAAAATGTATATTAGAATATATTGTATAAAAATTATAATATAATCCGGATATAGAGCATCTAAAACATTTTTCTAAATACTAAACAAATATACATTAAGAAATATATTTACTTAAACGTATATGTAAATGTATATGTGTGTATGTTAAGGTAACAAACCAACATAACAACAACAACAATGAGTAACTTTATTCAAAAATTTTCCAATCATGAGTTTATTTTCTCTTCTAAAAGTTTAATATAAATTCAAATAAGTTCCCAAAAGGACAGAAAATTTCTTCAAAAGTTTATTACTATTCATTATTTGTGATATTGGAAATAAAGAATTTATGCAAATGTTATTGCAATGCCCAAAAGTACTTTTAGTATATAAATCGATTTATTCAATTCACATTTCTGTGCTTGCTATCAAGAAATATAGACCGCAATATTTGTAGCCGTTAAAATTTGTTTGAGTTACGGTTAAAAAATGTGCAACATCGGCATATTGAAATAGTAATATATAAAATAAAGCATTTTATATAAAGCGCTTTATTTTGAAAAAGCTTGCTTTATGAAAAAAAAATTTACAATTTGAAGAAAGGGTTAACGGATGGCGATGTGAAGCAATACTTTTTAGCACTTTAAATCATTATGGTCTTTATCGATCCTATCGATTTATATAGTGGGTAGTCTTCTTAAATATTTCGAAAATTGATGAATTCACTTTCACATTCAATTTCCACTCATGTGAAGTATTTAGCATTCAATGTCGTAAAAATGTTATTATAATCTATTCGAACTAAATGTTATCGAATTCTATTCCGATATATTGTGAATTTTATAATTGTACAACTTTCCGCAAAAATCTACTAGAAATTTCCGCTTGGCAGAAAGAAGTGACTTTTTGTTTTATGTGAAATTTACCACTTAGAAACCTTACCCTTTTTGCCAAAAAAGTTAAATTACACATTTGACCCATAATGGTTTAAGAAGCCACATATTCCATATATAGATTTTTATATCATATTAATTACTTTAAAATGATATATTTCTTAATTACATCTTACACTTCTTATTACATTGCAGAAACGTCTGCTTTAATTTACCAATCGACTTAGAATGCTTTTCTAGAGCTTAAGCAATTTTATTGTTCATCCATTCCAACGAACGTTTTCAACTTGTAAGTCATGCTTTTTAAGATATTGTAATAACATTTAGTGCGAGAAACTGTATTCTGTTGACTTAAATTGGACGGAATTGAAATATATTTGCAACCCTTTTGAAAATCATCTTCTATATGGCTAAAAAAGACTACATTTTCTTTAGACAAAATCTACATAAAATAATACATGGATCGATTTATATATTTATTGCCTCTCTCTACATATAATGAAAGTGTTTAATAGTCGGTCACCATCAGACGTAACATTTTTCTTTATATTTTTATATTCTTTTTCATTTTACTCTTAAATTGCGTGACATAACTGTGAGAATATTTAATTTCCAATTGAGTTTACCTTTAAACTAAAACATTTAATGGAAACAAATAGACAGAAAAAAAGACCAATGAAAGTGCCCCTTAAATAAAATACAAGTAAATTTCAAATCAATTCTATTAATTTAGTTATTGATTATATATCTAATAAAATTTAATGGATGCTTGTGGCCGGCCTGTTAAAAAATTCACTCGTGCTAGGCTATAATTATGACTCGCAATTTATTTCGCCTTAAATGTTTTATATCTATAGTCCAAACTGTGCACGCTAATTAAGCTGAATGTTAATAATCTCGTAAAGAATTTCTTGTAATTGTGAAACTTATATTCCAAACACAAATTTTATTAACTTTATTCCTTGATCTAAAAATTTTATCGTATGACTTTTTCATTTAATTCTGATGAATGTAAATTAATACTTCTGTTTCGAATAAATTTAATGCAAATTAAATAAAATAGTTATGTTTGGTTATAAGCAAAATTTCAATACCCACAATCCAGGAACTCCATAGGATATACCTCTTGGGTGTATCCAATTTGTTTACATCACGATTAAAAAATGACTATTTAATGTTGCATCATTTCTAGCGGATGTTAATCGACTTTCTATATATTTGGAAAGGCAAACAAATGCAGCATTATATTTGGAACGGACTATCGAATTTTTCTTGTCTAACTGATGGAATAATCAGTAAAAGTGATAAAATGGGAAAAAATTAATACTTGATGCCTCATAACTTTAAAGAGGTGTGATAGGTGTGTCGTAATGCAAATATACTGAAAAATATTCATTACTTTAGATCGGATATAAGAAGAAGAAAATTTGTAAGTACTTTCAATTCGGAATCGATTTTTTTCAGATTTTAGTTAATTTTTGTACAGATCTTGTAGACTAAAGGCCGGAGTAGTAGTAGTAAATCTTTTATTCAAATGGTCAATGTAGGCGGGTCTTTGCTATTGATTAAGCCCATTTTTTAATATCAATCTGCTTGTAAGATTTTCTAATGGTTATATCAAATTTATACCCGATATTTTCAGTATTGCAACCAAAAGTATATGTAGAAGGGCCATAGCCATGTCTATCCATCTGGTTTAGACATGACTAAATTCATGCAGATTTTTATGCTAATCAAGAACTTTTAAGAGTCTTTGGCACTTTCTTTAAAGTGTTGCAAACGTCTTGAAAAATGTATATGCTATAAAATTTTGGATTATGGTTATAAAATTTTAAGTAAAGATTTCTACGCGTAGTAATAAGAATAATAATTAAACCAAAAGCTTTTCTTTCAGTTGAATTTATCACATTTCAGATTTTAGATTCACATAAAAATCATTGATTTTTTAATAGTTCATTGTAATTTGATAATTGAAATAATCAAAAAACAACAGTTTAATGTATTTTATTACGTTGGCATAAACTGTATCATCGATCACGTGTATGATTGAGTCTATAACACAATTTGTCCTTTAAGATAATAATAATAATAAAAAAAAAGAAAAAGAAAGCAGAAAAAAAAATTTGAAAATTTTATAATAATTCACAATAATTTCATGATAAATGAATCGATCTTATTTAATTTCATTTAACGTCATTTATCTTGCATTATACTTGATTCGTATTTGCATTAATTTTATTGTTTCACATTTTTCAAGACAATTTTCAAAGCTATTCAATTTAGTTTTTTTTTTTTTTGTTTTTCTTTATTTGTTTCCATCCATCACATTCTTATAAACAAAAATAAGTCTTTTTATTCTAATTTTTTGTTATATATAGAAAAAAGATCGATTGAATTTTCAAAAATTGTTAGAGAAAAAATTTTATATTACAATGAATTGTTTTAGCCCTTTCAACTGTTCTACTACAATAAATCAACTTTTCAAAATGTTGAATATTGTAACGTTATGATTCCTTATTATTGTTCCTTTTTTTCAAATACAATACAAAAGCACTAACACTTTTACATTCACAATATATAACAATTGTTTTTTACATTCATTTTATTTATACAAAAAGAAAAATAAAGCAAAGAAAAAACTATGAACATACAAAAAAAAACGAGCAAAAACGAGTAGAAATGTTTTCTCTTAATGTATAATATTATATATATATATATATTATATATATATATATATATATTATATATATATAAACATGCTTATATTGTTTCATTTTAGTTTTCATTGAGTAAAAAATTCACTGAACATCAATCACCATTAAATAACTGTTTTGCATTTGTGGTAACAAAAGTTAAAATTATTTTATATGAAGACTGAACAGTTGTAATAATAACAATTGTAAATATATATATTTAATAACAATAACAATTTTCATAAGCAATTTATTATTTACAATTTGCAATTTATTGTGCGCTGTACCAGCCTAACAACAATTTCACAATTCCGTTTGTTACGTTTATTACGATAGCATTTGTAAATAAATATCCTTGTTATATCAAGAGTGAAATATTTAATGAAACCATTCTACAAATTGAACAAGAAGTTTGTGCGAAATAATTTATACTCACATGTATATGCACACACCACACACACACACCACACACCACACACACACACACACACACACACATACATACATACATACACACACATACATATATGCATACATACAAAACATCCACACAATTGTTGATTCAAATTACCTTTAACAGCTGATTATCAAGGTCATTCTTGTTGTTGTTATTCTTGTTGCTCTTGTTGTTGCTGTTGGTGTTTTACTTCTTTTTTCTATTTTTGTTGTTCGAGTTCTTATTAGTATTATATAAATATAATATTTTTTTTCTTTCATATACAAAATATTTACATTTGCATGCATTGCTTGCATGAGTATTTGTCTCCGCGCGTAAATATGTGTATCCATTTATATCGCACTCTCTCATTTTCTCTTTCTCTTTCCCTCTCTCTCTCTCTATATATATATATATATATGTATATATCTCCGTGTTAGTTGCATGTACCATATAAAACTTGAAAGCTTCATTTAAGCTTACAATACAAACCGCCCCATAGTATAAAGCGCACATGAAGGCATTAACACACACACACACAAACACATGCATATGTATTGAAATTAGATTTCTTGGAAAAAAAATCAATACATTGTACATACTATAAATAAGTAAATATACATTATATATATATATATATATAGTTATATATATAAAGATAGAAAGAGAAAGATATTGGTATGAGATAAGTAAAGTCACATGTCTATTGAAGGAAGTGCACTGATCTCTATCAAACTTTTATTATTGGACCGAAAAAACTTTACCTTTTGAAATAAAGTGGAAATCAAAATGTATTTTTAGAACTGTCGAAAATGATTAATGCTTATTGTATACCCAAGCAACGCTTTTCGAGAAAGTAAATTTAACTAAATTTAAAGTAAATTTAACTTAAATTATTTAACTTTACAAAGGCATTATAAGAGACTTAATTGTATTCTTCTTGAAAAAGGCGCCAATTCTTAAATGAAGTAAATGTCCAAGTTGATATTTGTATTAAAATAACTAATCTATCGATCCATAAACGATAATTTATAATAAATTAAATTGTTATAATAAGTGATATCGAAATCCGTATTATTCTAGATTTTGTTCACGTGTCCTTACAATTCATATATTAAATGAATAATTGCCACATAGATTTCGAATCTACACTGTTTAATAAGTTGGTGCAAATTTATGTAACATTAAGAAAGTTTCGGTGTAGACCTACATTTTATTACATTGATTAACTTAAAATCACTGGCCATTTAAGTCTCTCGCCATATTTTTGGCTAAGCGCTTACATAACGTCTATTCATAGTGCGATATTTTCTACAGGCTGGAACCAAAAAAAAATACTGGTCATTTTATCTTCACTAAAAAACTAACTTTAAGTAGCACTATTAATAATTATTATACCCACCGTGTAGAGGTTGGGGGTACCTTGATTTTGTCATCAAGTTTGTAATACCAAAAAAGAAGAATCAGAAATCTTACAAAGTATATATATTCTTGATAAGCATCAAGTTCTAATTTAGGCGTCTCTGTCCGTCTGTCTCTATGTCCATGTGTTATTAACATTCTTCTGGTAACAAAAAAAGAAATATTGAGCTTAAATTTGGCAGGAACTTAAAAAATTTCTTTCAAGCAGATTGATAGTGAAAATATAAAAATCGGTTTAAGGACACGCTCGCAATGCACCAAAATCTGACAAATTTGATGCAAACTGCAAAATATAGAAACCTGAAATTTTGTACACATATTAAGGCCATTGGTCTGCAACGTTAGTCAATTAGCAATTAGTTAGCAAATTGGCCATGCCTACGCGAAATTGTACAATATCATATTTTTTATCTGAAACTGAAACAGGTATTGCATCGTAATATCACGGTGTATATGTGGTGGACATCCAAGATTTGATTCCAGCCAAACACAATTTTTTCACTTGTTTTATTTTTAAACTTTAATAAAATAAGGATTTTTTTCAAATGAAAAATTAATTAAGGGAATGATTTGTAGCCCTGCCTTTAATGACGTAAATAGTTCGGTGAGGCTTTGTGCAAAATAAGGTGACGCCTACACTAAAAATGAATAAGTGAAAACATTTTATTTGGATAGGGCCAAATTTTAGATACCCGCCATCCACATAGTACTTGGTACTTTATTTATTGGTATAATTTGAAGTTGTACAATGTCGACTGGACATAGCCGATGCGCATTGTAGAATAACGGCCTTAATATTTCAAAAAATTTTAACCTTCTACCCGCTTCAATTTTTACATTATGAGCAAGTAACTACAAATATTTGCCTACAAACTGAGGTGTTCTCAGTTTACATTGCATTGTAGGCGTTTCCTTTGATCCATTTTACCCATTTTCAATACCAAACAATGTACATAAATTGACAATGTTTTTGCCATATTTGAAATTGTCATCTCTATTTTTGCGACCAACGGAACGTTTAGTACACACAAACAGACGGACAAGCAGAAAAATATGTCTAATTCGGTTTAGTATTTGCTACTAATCAAGAATTTATATACCTTATAAACGCTTCTTACGAGCTTTACAAACATAGTGACAAAGGAAGTATATCGCTAACCTCTGGGTGTTGGGTATAAAAATTGTAGCCACAAATAAATTCAATTTTCTGTTTATTACATATTTTAAATCCTACAGAAAATTATTTATTAATTATAAATTGTTGCCCTTTTCTTTCGTTTGTTATATCTCTTGATGTTTTCTCTACGTTTTTTACGTTTTTTTACATAGAAAAGAATTTCTGCTTGTAGAAAAGAATAACAATTAATTATAATAATTTTTCATAAAATTAATGAACCTGATTATAGATAAATTCCTGTTCATAATTAGATTTAACTGAGTCAGATTATAAGAGCATACTAAACAATAATTATTAAAGGTAAAGGCACATATTATATAAAATAATGGCAAAAAATAAGTCAAGTAAAATGAAAAAGAAGAAGAAGAGTTGTTATTATTAAAAATTAAGCATAAGAAAAAGTTCTTATATCAAAAGAAAGAATCTTTTTTTGAAGGAATTTCATTAGAATATTGCGGTAACTTTTACAAAACATGTCAGTTGGTAAATTCCTGGCAGAAAATTACTTTTTATCCATGAGAATCTTAGACTCAACGTTTTCATTTTAATGAGAATTCTTTATCCTTTCAAAGTATCTTCATTTCAAACTGTACTTGAAGTTTTTCCTTCCTTTCTTGGACCAATTTGTTTTTGCTTTAAGCATAAAACTACAAATCCACTTTCGCCCAATGCGTTTTTATTTTAATTCATTATATTTTCCTAAAAGTTTCATTTGACAGCTTTGTAAAGCTACAAAGTAGTCATTAATATGCAGATTTGAAAAGTACCATAATTTAAGAAGCATTTTTTTCCTTTAATCATTTAGAAATATTTTGTGATGTTGTTTTCAACGTTTTCCTTGTCAATTCACATTTGTGAATGATCAAAGTATTCAATATTATCATTGAAATTCATGATAACAATTTAATAATAATTAACATTCTTAAAATCCTTTGCCATCCAATAAAATTTTTATCCATTTAAAAGTAAAGAATATTTAACGTGAAATATTTTTCTTTTATATTTTTTTTTTAAACATCATAAAATTGAGATTATTTAAATCATCAAAATGCCAAACTAATGATTAGATTGTTGTAGAAGCCTATTCACAATATTTTCTCGTATAATTCAAATCGGAAACTTATTGATCTAGGTAAGAGTTATAGTAATCCTTAATATTTTAAGGATTATAAGATATGATTTGCTTTAAAACTTGTACAATATTAATAAAAAAATATGTTCTAGTCTTAGATTATAATGTGAATGGCAGGTTATTTTGTGAAATGGCATTCAAATGGATTTGCATGGCATTTGCCCAACAAAATCTAATTCTTAGAGATTTTAAATTGCAAATTTACAAAATAATACCCTGCACAAAAGCAATACAATCGTATTGAAGACTTGATGCCTATTTCATAATATTTCATAAGTTAATAAATTAAAAGAGTAAAATCAAGGTCCAGTTTTTAAAATTGTTACATTATTCATTTTATAAAATCCATAACTATCCATCTTATTGTTAAACGTTCATATAAATAAAAGTTTAAGGTGTTTAACTGTCTGCACTTATGAGTATATATTTCTATTTCTTGAATGAATAAACTAACTTGACTATGAAATCATTGCATTATTGAATTCTAATAAATATCATTAGTAATTCATAGTTAATGCCCGTATATTATTGGATGAAATCCAATAACCCATTTTAATGCTATAAAATTTTTACCAATATTATCTTAACGAGTGCTTTAAAACAGATTATTGTAAATTGTAAAAAAGAAAGAAAGCAAGCAAATAAGAAATAAGAAATTAAATGTAAATGTATTTAGATTTTGTTAAAGATTATAAAATTCTAAAAAAATTTACTTTTTTCAATAAAATTAAATAAATAAATTCAATAAAATATCAATCGTTATCAATCGAATATGAATCTTTTCTGAGTGAAACTTTTTGTTTAAATATACTTTTTGTTTAAAAATGTTTTTCGTCTATATATTTTTCAGTTTTCTCTGATTGCAAATAGTTTACTTTTTTATCCATTTAAAGGTTCGCCAAGGCACGTATTGTTTTTTGGACATTTTTTTCTCGCTTAAAAAAAAGTTATCTTTTCTTACACTTTAGCTTCATTGAATTTTTCATTCAGGTCTTTGCTTTTGTTTTTTCTTTATTGTTTTTCTTTTTTAATTATTTTGTACCTTTAAAGACTAGAGTAAGAAATGAAGCAACATGCCTTCGACTCTTTATAAAGGTTACAAATTCTTTAGGGATCTGATTTATACAGTAAACTGAGAGTTTCGATTTCAATTTTAGTTTAGCGTAGAAATTTTTCGAACCTTAAATTTTATATACCTAAGAATAAAGATGATTTTTCTTACTTAAATGGAAAGAGCTTGGAAAGTACTTTAAAATATCCAATAAAAAAAAAAATCAGCAAGAAAAGAAAGAAACAAAATTCAAAGTGTAGAAAGATGTAACTAACTTAGCAAATCTCGTCTATGAAAGAATTTAAATATTTCTTCTTTAATGGATTTTGAAAAAAGTTTATAGAATTGGGGGTTTCTTAAATCTTAATTTAAGATTAAATAAAATCTCTATGAGACTTTACCAACTAACAATAACAATAATTGTGTAATAAACGAGTATATATTTTCACTTTGTTACTAAAGTATTATTTTTGGAATGTTTTATTTTATGCTCTAGAAATTTAAGACTTTTGTTTTATCTACTTATATATTACTTTTTATATAAAATACTTTTGAAATTTGGAGCGTTTTTGTTTGAAGTAAATTCTAGTTGCTCATAATAATTTTATCTGAAATAACGAGTCCAGTTTTCAAATTTATAATGTTTATATGACTTTTTCTAATGAACGTATCTATGTCTTTCTTAAATAACTTTCATCTAGTAAACTTAGTATTAAATGGCGGTAGTCTGTTTGTTAAATATTCTGATAAAATCATAAGCTTCTTGCTTAAATCGCCTTCGCTAAAGATTTGTCATAATTTTTCTTATTATCGAAATTAACGGCCCCACTTTTTCTGGTTGCCACCTCGCCTAGAAATCAGTAATTCTATAAAAGTATAATGCTCAAATGTGCAATCATCGAAATAAACTGTAAATAATTTTTTCCAAAATTTTTTCAAAAAAAAACCAATAATTTTTGCAAAGATTTGCCATAATTCTCTTTCTATTCCTTGACTAAAATATTTCATTTTTAAATGTTAGTAAAATTTATCTTAAATAAAACTATTTTAAATTTTGCAAAAAAAATTCAAATTCTGTCACCTTTTTCAAACACTGAAAAAAGTATACAAATGGAATTGTCGCTGTTGCTGCCGCTTTCGACTTCGAAAATATCAAGTGATAAGTATTTATCGTCATGTGTCAGGACTAACAATAGCAATCTTATACAATAAAGATGCACTTTTTCCATATTTCAAAGGAATACTTCCAAATGCAATGCAAATCATTTGAGTGATGTCAGTAACATATTTCTGTAGATAAATCTACAAATGCTCTTTTGTTACTGCCATCTTTAACTCAAATGATTTTAAAGATTATGTAAATGAAATGTCAAATCGAATAGTATTTTGAAAAGCCACATATCAACATTTTAAAACTGCAAAAAAATCTCAAGCAAAAATGACAGTTTGTTTGTTCATTTAACAAAACCCAAAGGACGAGAAAGATTATTTTGCTCAAACCATAATGAGAGAAATTTTTTTAAAAAAGAAGAGTCTTAAAACAGATTTGCCTAAAACGAAAATAGAATTTTTTGCAAAACAAATGTACATATTTTGAAGTGTTAAGACATCATTTTGAATCTCCACATTGTAAGGATGCCAGAACCATAAGCAATTAGGCAAACTAAGGCTAGAAAAAAATCTCTATTAAACTTTTTTTTTAACATTTTCTGCCTTTTAACTTCCTTTCAATAATTGCAATTCTAGAATTTTCTTAAATAGAAGGGTCATCTAAAACAATTCAAGAGTTTTCTGTTTCTTGGTACTTTTTCGCACAAACGTTTTCGTTTTTTAGTGAAAATGACTTTAAAATTACTGCATATTTCCTGATGATATTTGGCTAAGTTTTGAAGAAGCTATTAAAATTTCAACGCCATAGAATTTTTACATGGAATTACTCATCGAATATTTTTGCAGGCATTTCAGTCAGCTTCAAATTGATATTACGCTGTCTTAGGTCTGGGAAAGAATTATGCAATTGTATTTACATAAAAATTACACTTGAAAGGACACCTCTCAAATGACTATTCCCTTAATATAAATAGATAAGAGTGTTGCCAGATTTGAGAATACAAATTTCCTTTTTAAAGGAATTTTTTAAACCAAGTTTAGAAAAATTACTAAAGTTGCAAATTTTAATAATTACTATAATTTCACTTAAATCGAAATTTCTATATATTCTTTATTCCAATAAAGTAATTCTATTTAAGTTATATGTATATATATGTATATATATATGTATGCACACATGCTGGTAACACAATTATATATGTGATAATAAATATATAGCCACAAGGAGCTTACCTTGCACAATTGTTAAATAAAAAGTAAAAAACAAATGAGTGACGCCTACATTTTTTTTTTACTTTTTATAGGTTTATACATTAATACATGTATAAAGAAACAAGGACTTACATCTTCAAACATCACATACATACATACATTCATCTCTCTTTCATTTTTCAATCTATATTGTCTATATCAGAATGTGCTTAACATTTTTAGAGAAATTACATTCCCATACAGTGTATAAAATTCAATAATATAATGCGGTATATGTATATGTCATGTATTTATTGTACATATGAGATATATAAATATCGATAAGAATTATAAAAAAAAAAGTAGAAATATATATCAAATTACAACAACCGAGTTCTAATTAAATTAAGTTATTAACGATTAAGAAAATCATATTGAGATGAAGTGAAATTTTTAAAGACCACTATTCAGATACATTTTTTTTAAACTTATGGGTCTGGCCCATTTAAATGACTGAAGAAGATTTATTTAATATTTTGATATTTTATAATTTTATTTGGCAACATCGCCAATATGGCCAAAGTAATAGTAGAAAATTTAGAATTAACGAATCCAAATTTCCCTTAAAAAATATACCAAAAGTGTTCTCCGTTTAGGTGTATTGTATTGATTGATTTAGTCCAGTACTCTGTATTAAACGAATGAGGGAGAACTTTCAATATTTCCACGAAAAGTTTGAAGATGATTTCTCTAATTTTATGAATAGAAGAATTTTTACAAAAAAACAAAGAAACAGACGTACAGACAGGTTCAAGTTGTTTCAACAATTCTTTTAAAATTATGGCACCTTCAAAATTTGTGTGGCGGCCATAGGAAAAAGATTTTTTTTATTTTAAAGAAATCTATTAAAAAATTACCTTAAAAATGCAATTAAATTATTAAATTAAAATAAATTAAATTAAATTAAAATTAAAATTAAATTAAATAAAATTATTAATGAGTAAGGAAATACACATATATTTATTATGATGCGAAATTGAAAAAATTGTTTCAAAATGGCATACAGAAATGCCGTATCATTTTGTGTAAGTTGGCTTAAAAGGAATTATATTAAAATTCCAGTACATTTTTAATGGTCTTTAATCTATACAAGCAAACAATTTATGAATTAAAAGCGAGGACTTCTGCTTTTTTATTTGGGTCCATTCTGCTCTACGCATTGCAAATAAATTATCAATTTAATTATCTGTTGTTATTCTTGTGATTATTTATGAATAATGGATGTGACATTAGGATAATTATTTCTAAACTGAACAAGAACAATTTTTGTTTCAATATATAACGTGACATGCTTCACCATATTTAGAAGTATCTTTGAAATGTACTTTTTTAAGAAATATACTTTAGACAGACACAACTCCAATACTTTTGAGAGATACATCATAAGTCTCTTACTGGCACACAAAAGAAAAGCATTATCTTAAATATCTTATTATAACTTTAAAATTCACTTATTTGAACTTCTTTTTGCGCAAATATTTTGATAATTTTAGTAAAACCTTGGTGTAGAACATTTAGTAGTAAATTCTGACCTATTTACTTCTATTGTCCTTAGAGCCTCTACCATTTCTAATGTAGGCTACAAATTTTTGTTAAGAGAGCTTTTCAGATTTCGATTATAAATATGCCAATTAATACAAATAATCATTTTTGAATAAGACTTTCCTAAAAATCTTTCAATACTACGTAAAATGAATCTCCATTAAAAATTTGCAATCTTTTGAATCAAGGAAATTTGAATTCAACTCTTTTGTAGAGTGGGCAAATGATATTTCTCTTATATACACGTGGGGATTATTGTATAAATCATTTCTATAATTAAAAAAGAAGCATTTGATTTTCCAAAAGCATTCACAAATTAATTGATAAACTTAATATACCGGATACATTTAGATAAAAGTCATAAAAATATTTCAAAGAAATAAAATTTTATGGTAAATGTGAATTTCTTTCATGCAATTTACACGCACGTATTATTATGCATATGCACATACATTTCTATTATATATATGTGTATATATATATGTATATATATATATATATATATGTACATATATATGAAGCCCATTAAATAAAAAAAACACCGAAGGGGAAAAGTATTTTAAAAATGTCTGTACATCCGAGCCTTTTCATCGGCTTAATGGTTTCTTATGTTAATCATTTCATTTTCCTTTGTTTGCACTTTTCTCTTTTCTTTTTTTTTTTTTGCTTTTTGCAAAATGAATCCACGCTGATTTGCGCTATACATATATATATATATATATATATATAGTATATAAATATATATATCGGTAGTTGGGCACACACTTATATATTACACATAACCAGATCTTAAAATACATTTATTTACTTGGTTCTTTACAGAAAACTTTAAAGCGATAAAAATGGAAAAATCATGTGTTTTAGATTAAAGTTGTATTAATGGATTTTTATTTAGCTATTTTATATATATGTATATAAATATTTCATATATTACAAAACTATTTTTTCTTGTGGCAATTGAAATTTTCACTAACTTATTTTGTTGCACTTTTTTTTCATCTGTTTTTAAATGAAAGTGTTAAATTCAAAAATAGAATTTTCAAATAATTCTTTAAAAATTATTCTAATGATTCATTGCACTAGCTTATTTTAATTGGCAAATAAGTTTATAACGATTTCTAACAATTAGCAAATATAATAAACATTTTAAAGTTTATGCTAATGCAGAAATAATTATACATCAAATGGAAAAGTTTGAAACTTTGATATTCACTTTTAAATCTATTGAAAATATTACAACACACACCACAAAATATAAAGAGAACACTTCTACATATATTTTAAGAGTTTTATAATAAAATAAATTTCCATCATTATTATTATTATAATTATCCTTTATATTCCATTCCATTTTGCGTATAGAATTGAGCAAATGACGTAAAAATATGTGAAAAAGGGGTAAAATTTATAGATAAACGTACATTTCTCTAACATTCCTCAACTTTTCATCCTTTATCATGCACTAATATATTACAATTACAACAACAACAAAAAACCAAAAAAAAAATAATTATATATGGCTGTAGGCAAATCCTGGATACCCATCACCAATATACCAGGATACTATGATTCAGGATCTGATTAAATTTTTTAGAAGTAAATTGAAAATGTAAACATAAAAAATAAAAGTTTGGTATTGTGTAGTTTCTCGTGGATATACCCGATTTGCATGATTTTTGGATAGACCTTGTAAACCGATAGCTCCTATACTTGGACAAAATTTTAGCTTTGTATTTTTTGCAGATTGCATAAGATGAGCAAAAAACTATCAAAGTTTGTTTCAAAAAATTGAAATGCTCTCAGTTTATGTTATGTGGGCGTATCCTTTAAACGATTTAGCCATTTTAAATCTCAACCTGTGTGCAATAATTCTACCAAATTTAATCTCGATATCTTAAATTTTACAAGCAGGAAAATTTTACCAAAGACAAACACACAGACGGACACACAGATAGATAGACGGACAGACATGTCTAAATCGACTCAGAATTTGATACTGATCACGAATATGTATACTTTATAGGGTCGTCAAACACTTACTTTTAAATAAACACACATGTTACAAACATAATCACAAAGTAAATATACCGTCAAACTCTGGGTGGTGGATATAAAAAAGGAGAAACGAAAAAAGAAAAGCAAGCTGTTCATGTCAAAGGACCATGCCAGGAAATATGTAATAAAACATAAATGGTTTAAATAATATTGAAGATTTTCTCTTCTTCTTTCTTTTCGTTTTTTTTTTTTAATTTTTTCATGAACTACTTAACGTGTTTCGATGATTTATATAATCATTTATTACGTTCTACTCATTTTCATTTTGATTTTCCTTTTCATTTATATGGATGAAATATATAGATATAAATATATAGATATAGATATAATCTTCACTATTTTTTTTTAAATAAAAGTTATTTATAGTTAAAGTGATTGGGATATAACATTGTTATGCTATATTTGATATGGCCAAAGGGCTAAAATTCTCTTATCAATTTATCAATAGAGAAAATTTCAACATATTTTCAATGTTATTAGTTAGTTCATTATATTAAAATTAACAAACAATTTATATATAAATATAGAGGCACAAAGACACAATATTTATAAAAAGGTGTTAAATATAAATTAATTTCTTTGTTTTTATTTTTGTTTTTGTTTTTGAGTTCCGTTGATAGAAATTTGACGTAATATAAATATACATATAAATATAAAAAACGTTGAAATGTCCGTCACTTTCAACAATATTTACAAAATTATATTGACCTTTAATGCCCTCATAATTTAGTCATATATTTTACTTAATACAAATTTACCAGAAGGGATTTTGTGAAGTTGTTCTTTTTAAAAAGGACGTTTCGTTTTATGAGTAATAACAGCGTGGAAAATTTTTTTTTATTCACAAAAAAAAATTCATATAATGAAGCACGTTAAAATATCGTAATGCCATAATGCAAATATCGCAAATAATTTTTAGAAATCTTTTCGAATTTATATTCGATTGAATTTTGAGAGGTTTTTTTTTCTTTTGACAATAATTTTCTGTTATGCATATAAAACTGTTATACAACAAATATTAATGAATTAAAATCTCTGTGGCAACTTTTGTAGATATTTAACAAAATCTGTACATATTTATAAAAAATCTAAATATATACATTTTTTCACATGGACATGCTTTATGTATTTTACTTTAATTATTCCTAAAATCCTTTAGTGTTATACTTTTTTGAATATAAAATTCATTTTGTATACCCTACCCAACAATAAAATCCAATTAATTCTGGTGTTTGTTTTGTAACATTTTAGAAAATTTCAAATAAAGCCATTTTTTTAAGAACCATCAGGAAAATTTAAAATATAGCCACTTTTTTAGAAATCTTCTAATAAATTTGTATATATAAAAAGAGCATTGAAAATGTTTAACTTGAAGCAAGTTGGAACAACAAACACTTTTCCTATAACTAGTTATTATTTGTAAAAATTTCTCGTAATGCCAATTTTTTCAAAATTTTCGACATTACCTTTTTTTCTTATTAAAATATTTTTAATAAAAAAGTTCACTTAAATTTTAAGATACAAAATTATTCCAAATTTCAATTAAACAAATTAAGAACTTTCCATGCAAATTTCCTGAAAATTTATAATTATTGTTCCGTTGCATTCATGCGAAATGCCAGCTCCATACTTAGGCGTGGCCTTTAAGAATAATCGCCGTAATTCGACGATGATATTTTTACTCAAATCTCTTTAGCATTTATGACGAATTTATTTGTTTTGGGTATTTATAGCATGAGAAATATATAAGTTCACGACTTAAGCAAACAATAATCTTTGAAATTGATTTTATGAAAATACCGATAAATAGCAATTTTTATTATTTAGCGGTGTTGGATTTGCCGTACATAATAAATTTATTATACATAAAGCTTATAAAGCTCATACAAGTTTAAAGTGAAACGTTTATTAATAATAATTTTAATATTCTCTGCTTATTGCACTAAAAATAAATCGATAAGAGATAAATAGACGCGAAAATTTATTTCAATTCAATTGAGAGAGATATTTTTAATAAAACTGAACTATTCAAAAATCTTAATCAATTATTACCCCATGAAAATAAGAAATGGAACTTTAAAAATTTAACTAAAATTCATCAAGAGCAAGAGAGAATAACGTTCGCTAATTTTTGGTGTCCAATCCATGAATTGGAACGTGAATGATGGATTGAAAAAATTTTTCTACATTTTCTTTAATTCTTTTTTCATTTGAATTTGCACAACATTTAATAGATTTTAAACATATTTCCATGATTATTTAAGTTACTTAAGTTATTTATGTATGTAGATTATTATCCTTTAAATGAACTTTCGTTTATAGTTAATTTCATATTTACATACCCAACCAATAAACCAGTTATCAATTCTTTTCGTTTTGATTTATATTATACAAAGGAAATATAATCACATTTTGTATATCGCTTGCACTTTAATCCATAAACTTTTTCTTCCCTTGGCCTATAATTGTTTTTTAATTATAACGTAACCTAACATAACCTAACATAACCTAACATAACATAACGTAATGTAACGTAACATAACATAAGGTAATGTAATGTAACGTAAAAAACTCATACATATAAAATTCTTATAAATTGCATATAAAATAATCAAATATTTATTAATAACAATAGCTATTACATTTATGAAGTGTAATGAATTATTTCATGATGTTGTCATTTCAAAGTGAAAATGTAAATAAATGTAAAAATGAATGAAAAATGAATATATATAAATTATTAAGCAAAAAATATATCAATTTTAATAATACGGCTACAAAAACAAAAAAAAAACTCAAAATTACAAGGCATTGACAAAATTTATGACAATGTTTCAATCAAAGGGAGGCGACCTTTCAGCGCTCTGGTTAAGTGAATAAAATGCCGAAGAGAAATGGAAAAATGAAACGTTGAAATTTTCGAAAAAACAAACTGCTTTAAGTAAGTGAAATAGTTCTACATAAGTTTTGTACGCCAGAAGAGTTCAATTTTTTCATAAAATGACATTTTTCAAAATGAATCATTAAGTGAGAAATGGCAGTAAATATCATCTGATACTGAGATCGAATTACGCTTGTTTATCAAAGTTTTATAAATCTAGCTCAAAAAATTTCAATCTGTTTCTTTAAAAAATATTACATTTCAGTCAGATAGATAAATAGAAATCGTTAGTCATTGTCCATCAAAATCATTCTGCATTATTAAGCATGGACACATATTAAATTCGAAAAACTCCGTATCTATAAGACCTTGAAAGGTTTTTCACAATTGATTCCTAAATTACTTTGACATTATTATCCTCATTTGGAGTTTGGAAAATATGTTTTGCTTAAGTGAATTATGAAAAAGAAGTAAAAAATTATACTTGACTAAGGCCAAATCTTGAATCACAAAGGACTATGACATTATAATATTTAGACTGTTTCAATTTTAAAGTAATAGAAGGAAAACGTAATTATAAAAAAGTCAAAATTTTGTATAATACAAATTCGTGTAGACATGGTCTATTTGCTTGGTCTATTTGGTCTATTGTCTATTTGGTCTATTTGCTTGCAGCTTTCTATCTTTTATCGTTTGACAGTGATAAACAAAAAACTAATAAATTTTACTTTATAAAACAGAGATGTTGTCAGTTTAAGTGGCACTTTGGGCGTGTCCTTTGACCGATTATGCCCATTTTCAATACCAATTTCATCAAAAATTCAATTCATATCTCAAATTTTGCGATTAGGACAGACATACAGGCATGGCAGGCATGACAGTCATGACAAACTTATAAGTTTCGTAAGTAAGATGCAAGACATCGACGGTAAAGGACGGTACTATGATCAACAAGTATAGATACCAATCCTAACACAAAATTTGTATTTAAGTTTTTATTTACAGTTTTTTATTTACAGTTAAGCCTTCACAGCAGTTACGTATACAAAAAGCACTAACTGCATATCTCCTTGAATATTTCAAGCATATTTGCAACTAGTGATGTATGAAATGATATAAATTATTATAATCTACTTACCGCTGATGTTGTACACGGATATTTGGAGTATTTATATGCTGCCTCTTAACGCCTTTCTCCTCTATCTATAAATTTTTATTTCATTTATTCGAGCATATAATTTTCCATACACTTTATTAATGTTATTATATCCATGAAAGAAAAAAACACAGAGGAATAATAATAATTGTAATAATAATAATAAAATACGCATAATAAGAATGTGACACAATAAATTTAATAATCTTTTTATAATAATAAAATAAAATCACAAAAGTAAAATGAATGAAATAAAGAAATGCAATCAAAAAAAGAAAAGCATAATTTTTAAGATAATGATTTATAGGTATTTTACAATACTGCGCACTCATTAAATCGTTAAGCAGCTTTTTGCTGAAATTTTATTTAAAAAAAAAAAAAGAATTAAATCGTGAAATTTCATGTTTTATGTTTCCTTGATGCATTCTTTACATGCCAACTTAGGGAAAGTCCAAAACATTTATTGCATTTGCTTTAAATTTGATAAAACGCTTAAAATGAATGCAAGAAACAAATTTCACCAAAATATTGTATTTAATAAATGAATGGCATTATGAATGGTAAAAAATTGGTTATTTTAAAAGTAACTGTCAAATCGCTTCATTCGTCAATGGCATTGAAATAAAATTCTAATTTGTAATTTTTTTCTCTATTTACATATAGTTCTTCACTCCTGCCACCTCTATGTTACAAAATTACAAAATCAACCAGGTCAAATTGTCAAATTGCAAACTGAAACTGAAAAATCTTTGCTTATACGCAAATTAAATGAATAATGAATAGAAATGATTTTAAAATATATTTTTATTTAAGATTTAATTGCTTTACACACAAATATTTAACTTTCACTTTCAAGTACTCTTTAATCTATTCGAAAAATTTCTAAACAATTAATTATTAAATTTATTATTAAAGGGCAATTGTACAAAAAGTCCTTAAACAATTCATTCATTAACATTTTATTTATTCATTTTATTGTTACAATTCATGTAGATAATTTACATGGAAAATTCAATAATTCAAGAAATGTCTAATCTTCATCCTACATAAAATTTATAACATGTAACATATTATTACATGTTACAAAAACAACAACAATAAATAACATAATGGCAAGACTGCATTAATTTGTACTTAGTCTTATGGTTAGATGGCATCAAATTGAGTTACTTGAGTTTGTAACACTTAAAAAGCCTAAGCATTCATCTGTAATTTGGAATACAGTTTCATTTAGTATCATAATACCCTTAGTGATGTATGAATGTATGTAAAATTTAGAAGGATTAGAGATAGATCTAAACTTTGATCGAATTTTTCAGATAAATGCCGAGATTTCATTAGCAAAGTTGTACTTTGTGATTTATTCCAATGTTGTTTGGTCTTTTGGCTTATTTTGGATGATTTCATTCAGATGTAAGATCGAATAAATATCTCGAGACAACAATTTATGTTAAAAATTCTTAAACGATATAAAATTTGCAATTTTCACTTATTTCTTCTTTTTGTTTTGTCATTTGGTTTATTAAGTCTCTATATAAACTTTGAACTAAATCGGTTCGGTTATTGAACACTCTTTCACAAAACTTCCACTTTATATAAATTTTTCGATATTTTTTAATTTTTAATTTTCTGTACTGTACTTTAATTTTGATGAACTAAACAAAACAAAATACTTAATAATCGATTCCGGTCGACTAAAATAATTCTAGTTGGGTTCGATCATTTTTTCAATATTCCAAGAAAATTTGGATTATTTCGGACTACTCTTACGATAATTTTACAGTTTTGATAACCATCCAAATATTTTTTGGTTTAGTTTGAACTGATTCAAAATATTTATTTTATGTGAAAGTTGAGCAAAGGCGCAAATGAAAAGTCATTACACTTCGTCCGTTTTATTTACGCTTTAGAAAATATTGATAATATTGACCCTTTACCTAAAACATTTTGCTATAGTGTAAATCAAAGTCTATGACAACTGATTAGAACTCTTTTAAGAATTGTCATAAATTATCGTGTGGAAAAATTTGGGGCTTTAGTTTGCATGTAAAATTCTTAAGACTGTAATAGCAATTGTAATCATGAAGTTATGAGTAGAGAAAAATAGAAATGTTGGCAAGCAATTAATTTCATATAAACTTATATTTAGCTGGCCGATTTGGTTTACTTTTAAAAACCAATCAATTTGAGCTTTCAACGTTTGGCCACAAAATTCCTTCCAGAAAAAAAAAGGAAATTTTTGCTCTCCGGAGAATGTTTATCACCCAGGGACATATGGACACATGGACAGACAGACGGACATATTTAAATTGTTGCAAAATTTAATGTCCCTGGCGTCTCCTATTTAGACGTTATCAGCCTCCAACAACTGGGTAGTGGAAATGAAAAAAGCAACTAAGGAAATGAAAAAGCATGAGTACAAAAGTTGATCTAAATTGAATATGAATATGAATATGAATATGAATATGAATATGAATATGAGTTGATTTAATAACAGAAGGGTGCGAGTTTAACATTTTTATAAATGTTAACTTAAACTTCTTGTGCACAATTTGAATGACTTTTTATTTATTTAAGTTTTGCTTTTTCCTTTGTAAATTTATTATTTTGTGTTTTAATTAGTAGAAATTTAATTCCTTCATATATTTCATAATTTATTTTCACATAATTTCATAAATATTCTTCTACTATTATCAGTTAATGTAATAATAATAAAAATCGTATTCACATAAAGAATTATCATGGTTTGATTTCATTTCAATTTAATTTAACTTTTTGTAGCTGTTTTGGTTTGCTTGGTTTTTATTTTGTTTCTTTCATTCGTATTTATATCTTACACTTTTCTTTTTGCTTTCTTTTTACCTAGTTTTGTGTATTTATTTTATTTCATTTTATTTTATTTTTTTCTATTTATTTTTTATTTTTTTTTTTTTTAGGTAAATCCAAACACACACATGCATGCACAATGAAGTTAACTTGAGATAAATTTAAACGTGTGAAAGAAAATGAAAATACTAATAATAAATGATGATAATGACAATAATTATAATGATAATAATGTTAATGATAATTAACAGAAAGGGTGAGAGAGAGGGAGAGAGAGAGAGAGAGAGAGAGAGAAGGAGAGAGAGAGAAATCAAGACAGAATAGAATAAGAGAAGAATAATGCACTTCTAACACAAACAATTTTACTTGACTTTCTTAGATTCTAAGATTTATTATACATTTGTATGATGGCACAATTAGCTATTGTTGAACCGTTACAATTAAGGGCTGCTATACAACTAAATTGAAAATAGCAAATGAAATTTGAAAATGTGTATGCGATAGGAAAAAAATCCCCATCAACGGAGAAAGTGTTGGAGAAGTGCGACCAAAATGTTAGTTTTTTTTATGTGCATGTGAATGTATGTATGTGTGTGTGCAGGTGCTTATATTTATTACTTATATTTAGAGATATATTAAGGTAGTTACAAGAGAATAAACGACGTAAGGCTTTCAGTAAGAAACATCAAGAAACAAGCGAACTAGCAAAATACAAAAGATAAAAACAAAAAAAGGCAACAAAAGCAAAAGACGAAAGACGAAGAAAAAAAAGTAGCAAATTGTTTGACAACGTGCTCAAGGGTTGTAGTCGTAAAGCGGCATTGACTTTTTATATGTCAGACATGTTGCCGTCAACATGTTTGAATGTCCATTTTAGTTAGGCTGCCATCCATTTTTTTATAAGACAAGTGTGTACTGAAATTGACATTAAACATTCATACATGCATTCATACATACATACATACATACATACATACATACATACATATATAAATATTGTTATCAACATTATTTCAACTAACTATACGAGAATGAACATCTTACATCCTCTCATTTAATATGACCTTTATTTCTATTGATATATTTTACACATATCCACATATATACATGGGTGTATATGTGCTAATTTCATAATATATATCTAGGCGTTTAATTGGCATTTTTTCATATCGTCGAGAACGTTTCCTCATAATTTATGGCATCATGTTTGAAGAACCTAAAAAGCGTGTTGAACGCATCTAAAACATGAATATTGAAACAAATTAGATGAAATTTTTATTTCTGGATTATATCCATTAGGCATGAACATTGGACATTGGTAAAAAATTGCTTTTAAAAATTTTCTTAAGAAATCGCTACAAAAACACTTTCAACAAAATCGATTTAACAAAAAATGTTGTAGAGCTTTCAAGTTGATAATCAAATCCTTACAACTTCAACATACCTAGCTCCGTTTATGATTATAATTACAATTTGAAAAGAATACTGAACAAATTCTTTTGATTTTCATTGTCAAGAGTTATTTTATCATACATTCCATAACAGAAAAAGTGGCCAAGTGTAAGTGATGTAAAGTTCATTAAAAATAACATACAAAAGTGCATTTTAGATTTATTAGAACACCTGATAGCCATACCAAATCTTAACTTCATTTATTAATTACGTTCATGATAATTATTACCCTATTACTACCCGGAAAAGATTAAATTAAATTTGATACGGATAATGCATAAGTAAGAATTTATGGGCGCATTTTAGATTATGTAATCAATCATCAGAAGCATCTGGGTTTATTTGTTATTGTACAGATTAAGTAATATAAAAATTTCGTGCCGTTTTCGCTAATTTTTACCGAATGATTTCATAATTGAGAAGACTCGAATTGGCGAATTGATGTAGACCCATCCTCTAATCATACTTTTCATGTGTATTTGAGTACTACAAATTATATTTTCACCCCAGAATGGAGCATATCGAATTTAGCCATTATTACGATTTCCCTCTTTACGATGTATATTCGAAAAAGTTATTTAATGGAAAAAAGTCCTTGTACTTTTTGATGTATTTTGGGGAAAATTTTTACAGAGCATAACATTGCTATATTTAATATCTGATGAAAGTTTTTATGTCCTGGTTTTAATTTAACTTTTACAATAGATGAGCTTATAAAGCATAAGCGGAATTTTTAGTTCAGTGGGCTTTCCGAATTTTTATGAAGAATTTTTATAATAAAGTCTGCAATTGAAATGGACTTTAAATGTAATGCGTAAGTCTTAATCACTTATTTACTTAACTTGGAATGTTTTTTGCAATAACTTTCTTAATTCTTTAAAATATTTGTTTTCTAAAACAGTTGTTATTTCTAGATAAAATGCAGTGTCCTTCATATTAAAAGACCACAAAATAAGTAAAGCAAGTGAAAAACTTATGGTCAGTAAATGTATTTTTAAAAAAAGTTAAATACAAAGTCTAAAAAATTAAGAAATTTTAATGTTGAAAATTTTTAAAAAATTCATTATATGGAACTACTCTAATTTTATTTAGAATACATACTTAGTACGTCAGAATATTATTTTGTAATTTAAAAGATTAATATCGTAATTAAGTAAAAATTGATAATAACAAACATTTTCAAAATGTACTGTTTTGCATCCTATGAAACTTTCTTACATACCTTTCTAGTAACCTTTGCCAAAATAGATCTAAAATTTGATTTATACTTTGACATATATAGACAAAAACTATGATCATGACATAAGGACACTTCTGTGTATTATTGTATAAATTGTTCCATTTTTAGATGAATGAAGTATGATTAAAAAAATTTCAATTCCATCTAAGTTTTGTTTGGTAGGGACAATACTCAACTGTTTAGGAGTAGTATTTTCTTCCATCATTTGCCCAGAAAAATTTCAAAGTGAACCCTTTTTTCAATGACGATTAAATTATTAAAAAACTATATGATATAAAATTTATGACTTCATTAATAGAAATTTTTGCTTTTTCAACCAGATCAGATGTACTTTGTACCAAATGGCGCAATCTATTATAAAAAATGGCATATATAAATAATTTAATAAAATTTCTGTAAAAATATTTGTGAAAAGTTACATTTATTGAATCATCTTCTATAAATATGCCACATCATCTGCTACATAAGAATGCATCAATTTTTATTTTCATAAATTTAAAATTTTCAATAATTTTCTGAGAACCACGAACGTCACGTTGGGAATTTACTAGTGCGACCTCAATTAAATTGTACAACTTATTTCGTAAGATATATATATTTCATAATTTTCTATACTTTACGTATTTACTCTTTACCTCCAGACAAATTCAATACACTTCTCTCTTCATTGTGCACTTGTGCACTTATTTTAAATATTTAGAAGGTTTTTAAAATAGATTCATTTTATATTGCACCCAACGATTGAGAATTAATTCATGAGTAAAACTATCTGTCCGCTTGTCCGTTCGTCCGTCTAATATCCATTCATGTGCTTTTGTTATCACGTTTTGAAAACGATAATTTCAAAGAGACTTCAAAGAAATTTACTAACTAAAGAAATATTTTAATTGAAAGTTTTACGAAAATTCGTCTTTTAGCAGCCAAAGTCATTGCAAATGATTTATACCAAATAGGCCAAGATCTTGAAGTTTCATTCATAGAATAAATGTTATCAAAATTTCATGCGTTTAATGAAGTTGACATTAAGTGATGGTATATTCGGATTTTCTTTGTCATTTTCTTCATATAAAAGCAAATAAAAAGCAATGGAGTGTAGACTTTTTCAAAATCCACCTACAACTCGGGCTAGAAAACTTTTACGTTTACTTTAGTTATAATAAATTTATATGGACCACAAGTCAAATATATATATATATATATATATATACATATACTTAAAGGGAAAGAGGTTTTCAACATAATTGCCATAATAAATATTTAGTTTAAGCCGAGGTACACATTGCAATTTGACAATGATGATGACTTTGATTATAATTGTGATTATAATGATGTTGATATTTTAGCATGATTATAATTATAATCACTACATAATACTGTATACATTCAGTTGTGTAATTTTGTTCCTGGTCTAATGATAGTAATTAGAGGAAACCAAAAAAAAAAGAAAATCAATCGATAAAGTTGGTAAATCAATAAATAAATTGAAGGAGAAAAGCATAAGCAATATAATTGAAATTATTTTTATATATTGTACTTTGATTCTCTCTCTCTCTCGCTCTTTCTTTGATAAACATTAAAGGAGGTAAATATTTATCTTAGTCCAATACACAAGATGATGTGTCTTAAAAGAACTTAATTAAAACGTCATATGACTTAATGAGAAAGTGCAATAATGGTTGATAAATATATGAAGATATAAACTTCCAGGGAAACTATTTTATTAATAATAAGTCAAAATTATAGGTTAAAATAGTTTATACCATTTAGTTAAGCGTAAATGAATTCTGAATTATTTATATAAAAGCCAGTAAAATTTCCGTTTAAACGGATATGATAACTTACAGTTTATTATCAAAAAAAAAGAAAAAAAACTGAAATTATATTTTTCGTTTTTTCAGTTGTTTCTGTGAAAAAAACTTTAACACAATATGAGATTTTACAATTTGTGTTGAACTTAATAAAATTATTTCTGTTAATTATTTCAAATAGAGTTGTAATACCTAAAATGCAAAAAAAAAACTTTTAAATATTCTACACTACATTTTGCTTTATACATTTATAAAATTTAAATAATGAATTAAAAGTGATGAATGTGAAAAATATTAAACATATCATTAGCCACAAATTGGCTCCAACCAATTGACTCATTTTTCTTATTATAAAAATCTAATAGGAAAAAAAGGCTACTTTGCATCGATTTTCTTTAAAACATAAACAAAGCTACAAATTTTTCTTATATAATAACTTATTTATAAAATAAATAAAAATATTGTACACAATAAAAACCGACTCCTAAACATCCTAAACCATTTTGCGTAATTCAAGTAAAAAGTAAACATTGTGCATGGATTTTCATTAAAAAATATTCAAAATTGCAAACTTTTTTTCACATGTGAACACTTTTTTTTAAAGAGGGCGTTACAAGGGTCATTATCGTAAGAAGATTACGATCTAACATAAACTTCTTTTTATAAAATTTGGTCTTTCGACCAAATCATATATAAAATTTCATTCAAATATGTTTAAAATTTTCGCCTATACTTTCTTAATAAATTGACATGGATCGTCAATGGAGAGACGGTCAGACAGCCTTATATCAAAAGAAAGAAAGTGATTTGATTGTCAAGTTTGATTTTTGCACGAGAAATTCGACAATAATATATAGTAAGACAGGTAGTAAAGTAGCTAAAAATAGGCGGGTAAAGCTCAAAAAAAATGATAAGCAGAAGAAGCTCCAGATGAAGGAAAGTTATGCCTTAAACAAGTACATTCTAATACTGGAATCTCTTCTGTTGTCATGAGTAGTTTTGTAAATGCTATTTTTGAGCGTATCTCTACCGAAGTTTCTCGTTTAGCTCATTATAATAAACGCTTAAATGTTGCTAGTCCTGAAGTTTAGAGTGCTGTACGTCTCGTTTTACCCGATAAATTAAGCAAGCATGCGGTTAGAGAAGGCTTCAAAACTGTTACTAAATACACAAGCTGTAAGTAAATTGGAAAGAATAGAAACTCTCTTAGTGTTACTATCAGTACTCCTCGATATTGTACGATCTAGCTCAAACTTTTCTTGATGTTACATATATTCGCCCAAGTATATTTAGCATGCACTACTTTTGAGGTCATATAAACTAATTACTTAAAGAGTAGTAAAAATTAATGCAATCGTATAATTTTTCAAGAAAATTCATCTTTTGGTATAACTACGGTCACAAAATTCTCTAAAATAGTTCGCTGTAGCTTTATCTTTGCTCTTCATAAGAATAAAGGGCCAAATGTCAAATAGATAATCGGATAAAGAGTTTAAATGTTAAATTTTATAAGAAAACTTTTAAGTCGTTTTCTATAATAAAGAGTGGATCTATATCAAACCTTTTTCCATGTTACATAAATCCCTGAGAATGGTGTCAATTTTAATTTGCAATGAAAACCATCTCATTGCTTTTGAACATAATTTAAAGAATATTCTGCATAATGTTATTGCAATTTTTTATGAAATTTTTACTTATGATGAGCTCTTTTAAAGTGGCTTCTCTATACGTACATTTACATAAATATTTTGTTGTCATAATAGAAACAATAAATAAATAATAAAATGGCCATGACAAACGTTTTACATTTTTTGTTTATCTATTTGTTTATTTGTATACGCATACAACAATAAAAAAAAAGCATTTTAATTGTGAAATTTTAGCCCAGAAAAGAAAACACAAAGAAAAAGAAAAATCATCAAGTGCTTGATGAGTTGACTCACTTTTCCAATGTCGCTCATGTAGCATCTGTAGCATCTGTAGTATCTGGTTTCCAATGACTTATTCTCTTATTTATACAATATTTTTTCCATGACATTTTATTGTAAAATATTAAAAAACATAAATGTTACATTATATGTATATATTTTATGGACAATTAAAATGATAGCAGCATAGTATAGCCATCCTTAACTAGCCAGTTCTTTTAGCACTTTTATCAAACAACAATATATGTGGAAGAACAAGAACAACACAGCAACAACAATAGCAATTTATAGAATAATTTTTTTCATTACTCTTATTAACATGGTGTCTAATTATATGTAAATAATAACTAAGAATTTTATAAGTAAGAAGGGCTGACTCTTAAGTACTTTATATCGCTTTGCTTAGTAGAGCTAAAAGTTAACTAAAAAAATTCCAAAGCGATTCATATTAGAAAAATTGTAATTTCTGAATAATTTAAGAAGTTCTTTATATTAAGAGAAAGTTCAAAAAATGCAACTATTTGGACCAAATTTGATATTTTTTATGGCCAAAAACAAAACTATCAATTTTCATTGAAATATATTCAAACTTGAAGACTTTTTGAGAAAAATGCATTATATGAGAAATGGTCGACAAAATGGCCCAATCTGGAACAAAATTGGGTACACATATATTTTCCATCAAAACACAAGACAGTGTAAGCTTTCACTAAAATATATTTAA